>SCDZ01000225.1:0-291075 GCA_004143845.1 Drosophila lacertosa | reverse complement strand
TTTTAAAAAAGACGTTTACTATAACGGTTTATCAATAATGTGATACAAAATTATGTATCAAAATTAACAATCTAACAATATTTCCCAATTTTAAATCAAAAGTGCTATTTTAAAGTTTTTATATAAAACAATTTAAAATATATCGAAAACTAGGATAATATTTATCGATAACGTTAGTATCGATATATTGGTAGAAGTACTCAAACGGCAACAGCTCGACTTCAACGACAATAAAATTAAAACCCATTTTATATAGTAACTTACCAAATCTCTTATAGTTATAAAAGAGTATATAGTATAAATGAGTTTAACCGATAAATGGCTGAACTTACCCCCAGATCTGGTTCACTGTTGGTAGCTTCTAGTAGGCAGTGTGTGGATGCTGTGGCGGCCGCTTGGCCCGTGTTCGGATGGGCTGCCTTGTGTATGTTTTGCAGACTGGTCCAGGTGTCCATGGGCTGATCTGTGCTGCCCATGCCGGGCGACTGGACGCTGTCGATGGCCTCAAAGCCCAGCGATTGACGCGATCGCGGCTTGCCAAAGACTTGGGCGCTCAGCTTGGACGGAGTTGGCTCTGTCGGCAGCGCAGCTGTTGCCATTGGCTGCATGGAGCGACGCGCCTTGCGCGACACACAAGCGGGATGCACAAACATGTGCGGCTCGTCCTGCGAGGGCGCGGTGGAGTGCAGGGAAATGTCGTCCATTGATGCGACAGCGGCAAGCATGGGCGGCTCATCCACCAAGAGATTCAAGACATCATCGCAAGAGCGCGTAGCAGCGAGATTCGTGGCCGGACTGCGGATCAAATTGAAGCTGGCCAACAAATTGGGGCGGCGCAGCGAGCAGGAGGTCGACGGTGACTTGGGATCCCGGTCGGGCATGGCGCGCACAGTCAGCCGGCTGTCGGGCACGCCCACAATGCCCAGCGGGCGAGCCGCAGCGGGCACCAAGGGCGCCAGGCCGAGAGCCGCTGGTGCTCCGGCAAAATCCACGACCAAAATGCGATCGGAGATATTAGTGCAGTCGTTGTTGAAGCCAATGCCCGAGTCCGAGTTGGAGGTGGTCGTGGAAATCTCGCTGTGATTAGAGGGCTGCGGTGAGTGGGCAGCCCCAGCGGCGGCCGCAGCACCGGCCTCATAATCCTGCGGCTGCTGGCTCCGACTCGCCGGCGGCAGGATGCGCATGGTGTACATGCTGCGTATGAGATTCACCACATACTCCGAGTTGTTGGGAAACTCCAGGCATATATTGGAGATTGGATCCCTGGTGCATTGCAGGCGATACTCGTGGGCACGCGCCAAATGCTGGCCATGCTCGATCAGCTTCGTGTCGATGGCAAAAACGTGGCAGCTGTGCGATATGCTGATGTGACCGCCGCCCGCATGGGCCTTATCCTCCAGCTCGTACTCCTCGTCGATCTGCGTGTTGTGCACGGCGCTGGTGACCAGGCCGAAGAAGCGATTTTCGCTCTCCGACGAGGAGCTCACGTAGTTGAGCCGGGCCGAGGCGTAGGTGGCCAGGGTGCCGCCACTGGCGCTCTGCAGGCGCAACGTGTCGGGCGTAATGCACATGAGCACAATGGTGGGCTGTCGTTTTTCCTGGCGCAGCTTGCGTATGCAGGAGCGCACCGTTTGCAACTTGGAGCTGTGCGAAATCTGCTTTGGCATCTCAATAGTGCCCAGATAGCCGACAATGACGCGATACTCGAGTGCGGCGCTGCCCACGGCGCGGACCATGGCGCTAACATTGGCGACGTCCGCACCCTTGCCGAGACTGGCCAACGGTGCATCCTCCAGCACCGGACGCAACGTGGCGTGCTCCGGCACGACGGCTACAACAGGAGCGACGACTGCCACAGCTTCCATGGCCTCGGGGGGCTTCTTTTGCGGCGAGTTGCGTAGGCGATTCATCTTCGATTTGTGGTGCAAAAATCGCGGCTTGTTGCGCACGCCGGGACCCAGGCTGGCCGCCAGTCCCAGCTGGCCACGGGCGCTGCGCTGGATCAGCAGCGTGGCATTGGCATTCTCCTCGTCCGAGCTATCCGAGTAATAGTTCTCGGCAATCTGCATGCGTATGCTGCCAAAAGAGTTGCCAATCAGCTGGACGACTGTCTCGTGCGGCAGCTTGGACACGTTCAGCCCGTTCACCGAGATAAGGAAATCGCCAGCGCGCAGACCCGCCTGCTCTGCGGGCGAATTGCTGATGATGCAGGACAGGCGGCACGGCTGCTGGCCCGATATGGTGAAGCCAAACCCATTATAGCCACGACGCACCTCCACAGTACGTGTGCCGTAGTTGGGTCGCTTTTTGCGGCGACGCTGCTGTGGCGGCTGCTGCGGTGGTTGCTGCTGCTGCTGCTGTGGCTGCTGTTGCTGCGGCTGCAACTGCTGCTGTTGTTGTTGTTGCGGCTGCTGCGAGGAGGCGGCTGCTGCTGGCGCTGCCGCTGCTGCGTTTGCCGTGCTCATTATGGGCAAAGGCGGATGATGGTGATGCATGGCGCTCACTGCAAGCCAAGCACAGGTAAATATGGTAAAAACACAACAAAAAGAAAAAACAACACAACTCTAGTTTGGATCGAACGCACCTTTTTCATTGATGGTCTGCGCAGTGGCGCGGGCCGCTCTATGGAATGCGGTTTGTGCTCAATGGCCAGCAGCAGCAGCTCGGGCTGGCCTCTGGCTGCGTTTCGTGTGTAACAATGTAACCAACACCAACACAGCAGCACGGTCAAAAGCAAAGGCAGAAGCCAAATGTGTACGCAGCAATCAAATGTATCTAGTTACAGAGCCCGCATTAGGGCTGTAGCAATAATTAAAACAATTATCGTAACACACATACACACACGATTCTTGCAAACACATGCCAAGTTTTTAATTGACGAAAAAAAACCAATTTTTTTAAATAAAACTCTCTTAAACTGCGCAAGCGTAGCTAGCATAAAAACACTTGGTGAAAAGCATCGATACTACACACAAATGCCAAGTGGCAGCACTGTTTTCACAGCTACGGTAGCACTAACAGCTGCTGCGTATATGGTCAGCCAATTATGGTTGTTGTTACAGCTGGTCACTCTAAACTTAGAAATGCCAATAACATAAATTAAAGTTTTATATTTAGCGCCTTTATTATATTGTTAACGCCATGAAAAAATTTAAAGATTATCCAAACGCTGAACGGCACTGGTTGGACTGGTGTCGCCTATGCGCTAACGACGATGCCCGCATCAATGTGCGCCAAAAGGATGTTTACATGCGTATTATAAGCAAATGTTTTGACATCGAAGTGAGTTGACCCAGCTAAATAAGAATCTTGAATATTATTTAATTTCCGTGTGCCGCAGATAGGCTCTGAGGAGCCCGAGCTGGGCGGCCTGCTGTGCAACGAGTGTTACGCCCTAATAGGCGAACTGCTCAACTTTGCCGAAAATGTGAACAAAGTGCAGCCCATTTTTGAGCTGTTGCGACACAGCGAACCCAGCGAACAGCTCGACGTTGATGCCTTGCGCCAGCAATACGGACTACACAATAGAAGCTCGGAGCATAGCTACAAGTTGGAGCCCATGGAACAGGAGACATTGAGCAGTCGCGAGGCCAGCTTGGATCCCGATAACCATATATATTTTCAAGAAGATCATTGCGATATTCAACAGGATCTAACAATATCGCCAGTGCCTGTCAAAAGAAAACGAGGACGCCCCAAGGGCTCAAAGAAGCGATTATCGGATCAGGATGCAGCCTCAAATGTAGCGCTAAAAGTGGCTATAAAAGAATTCAAAAAGGAATTGTCGCCTGATTTGAAAATGGATGAAGAGGGCATAGAAGAAGTATTGGTTCAAAATCACATTTGGCTTGAAGATTCCCGCACGGAAGATGACAGAAAGACGCCAAAAGGCGCCTTAAAGAGAAAGCGAGGACGACCCAAATTGGCAATTAAAACCGAAGTACTCGACGAGTGGGAGCAAATCGACCACCAGTCGCCAAATGACCAAAGTTACTCAACTGACGAACCCAATGGGAGCCAGTTAATCGACAAGGAGGAAAGCATAGAGCTCGAAGAGACCTTCAATCCACATGAGACTTTGCAAACTTCGATCAAACGGAAACGGGGACGTCCCCGCAAGCACCAAAATCAAGTAAACACAAGCATAGCCAATTTGAGCGCTGAAAGCCTGTCCAAGTGCAAAAATGTGGCACTCGCGAGACTTTTCCTCGCATCCCCAGAGCCAGAAACAGAAGCAAACGCAGCACTAAGAACAAGTTACATCGACGACAATCAAACGAGAAAAGTCACCTGCGGCATGTGCCACAAGAAGCTGTCATCGGAGGTGGGCCTCAAGTATCACGTGGAGCGCGTGCATATGAAAAAGAAACCCTTCGTCTGCGATGTCTGTGGCAAACGGGTCCGCACGGTTTCCGAGCTCAAGGAGCACATGCTCGTCCACACCGACGATCGACCCTTCGTGTGTTCCCTGTGCAATGCTGCCTTCAAAAACAGAAAAAGACTCAATGTAAGTAGAACAACTAATATGTTATTCTGGTTCAAACAAGACATATTTATGAAAAGTGTAAATTATATACATATATTTCCTATTGGCAGATACATCACCAGACACACGGCGAGCCAAGCTATGAGTGCGAAATCTGTGGCAAGAAGCTGCAAACCCGTGCCATATGGAACAAGCACAAAAGTGTGCACACAAACGAGCGGCGATTTAAGTGCACTATTTGCGGAACAGCTACAAAGAACTCAACAGCCCTGAAGATTCACCTGTTGAGTCACACGGGCTTGCGACCGTACTCGTGCAAATATTGCAACAAGGACTTTGCCAGCGGTGCGAACTGCAGGGATCACAAGATGCGCAAGCATCCAGTGGAGTATGCCCAGGATGATGACAAATCGTGCCGCATTCAAAGTGTTCCCACTTTGGATGAGCTGCGTGCCTTGTAAGTCATTTCGAACATGAACGGTTGATTGGTACTAAAAAATATATATTTGATTTCATTGCAGAGCTGCCGGAATGGAGAAGGGTGAAAGGTTGCGAAAACTTAAAGCTATTTAAAATTAAAATAAAATCGAGAAAATTTTTTAAAAATTAAATACTTTGTATTTTCAATTTACCACGAAAAAATACCTCTTTAGAGCCATTTGGTATTTAGTGCGGTCACTCTGTTTCGCTGTTTACCTTTTGCTCGCACTCATAAACATGTCACAACCAAAAAGAATTTGTTTATAAGCAACTTGGGCCAGACGCAATGGCGGCACAGAACGAGGATGCAATTGGCGATGGCCATTGGCTAAACTGGTGTCGACTCTGCGCCAAAGATGATAAGCGCGGCAACGTCAAGATTTACACCAGCGCCAACGAGAGTACTTGGAACAGTGTTTTAGTCATGGCCATTAGAAAATACTTTGACGTGCATGTGAGTGACAAGCAAAACGAGTAAAATAGGAATACTAATCAATGTCGTTCCCCGCACCAGATGCAACTGGAGGATGCGCTGGGCGGCGTGCTGTGCAAGGAGTGTTATACGCTAATAAGCGAGTTAATTGACTTTGCCGAGCACGTCACCAAAGTGCAGGCCATCTTTGAGGTGCTGCGACGCTCGGAGCCCACCAGGCAGCTTGACATGGAGGCGCTGCGACAGCAATATGGACTGCGTGAAGGTGACTGGACGCACATAATCAAACCAGTGACGGAATTGGAAAACAATGTCATTAAACAAATGAGTGCTGGGGAGAACATTGCAAAGGAGCTGCCCAAGCAGGAGTTTGTGGACTTGGGCGCCGGTTTAGAGGGAGGTGAGTCACCCGAACAGCTTAATTAACATTTGTTAAGCATTCCCATTAAAGAACTGCTTGTTGCTGACTGGAAGTCAACGGCTGTTACTGCCGACAATCCAATCCGACCGCGAAGCCGAAGAAAACGCACGAAACTGCCCAAAATCGAGTCACCTAAAGAAACGACGCCGGTTAAGAAGAGGAAAGTGAGATTTAAAGAAGAGCCTGATGACATTGAAGATGCGCTTAAGATGAAGCATGAGGAACAGACTCCCAACGGACTTACAGGCCACGAGGCAGAGGCAGCTAGTCCGACAACTTCTAAAGAAATAGCCGAAGAACCCGCTAATGATTCCAACGATAGCGACGGGGAAGACGTGGAATCTGATAAAGCTGCAGATATGCCGTCCAAGCGCAGCAACATAAAGTGCAAGTGGTGCGGTAAAATCTACCAATACCCGGCCTCATATCAGAAGCACCTGCGAGCTGTCTGTAGCAAATCCGAGCAGGGGCCCAAGACGAAGAGCTCGTTCTGCGAACTGTGCAACAAGACGCTGTCGTCGGCGGCAGCGTTGAAGATACATCGCGAGGGCATGCACGAGAACGCGAAGCCCTTTGTGTGTGACCACTGTGGCAAGCAGCTGAAGACAATAACCGCCCTCAACGAACACAAGCTGGTGCATACGGAGGAGCGGCCTTTTAGCTGCTCCATATGCAAGGCTGGCTTCAAGAACAGGGCGCGTCTGAAGGTGCACCGACAAATTCACGAGGAGCCCAATTATGTCTGCAACATTTGCGGCAAGAAGTTGCAGACACGCCGCACATGGAACATGCACAAGCTGGTGCACAGTGAAGAGCGCAATTTCAAGTGTGATGTCTGCGGCGCGCTCTTCAAACGTTCCAAGACGCTCAAGACCCACCTGCTCAGCCACACGGGTCTGCGTCCCTATGTCTGCACCTACTGTGGCCAAACGTTCGCCTGCAATGCGAATTGTCGCGCCCACAAGCTGAAGAAGCATCCGCAGGAGCACAAGAAGGAAGAGGGCGAGGCATTGAACTCACGCCTAAGCGTACCTACGTTGGAGGAGTTGCGTGTCATGTATGTTGAAGGCGTCACACCTTAAAATAGATAATCAATAATATATTCTTTTTAAGGTCACAAAAAATACCCAAAGTGAAAGTGGAGGCAATTATTTAATGCGCGTATTACAACTAAGCCATTTCAGGAAAATGAAACATTTATTTAGATAAATGACGCTCTTTTACACAAATCGTGAAAGAGTTCTTCTACCCTCTGCAAGGGTATAAAAAGATTGTTTTCATTTTATAACTGCTGAATTTAAAAAAATAAGGTAAACGTCTCGACTCGTAGAAACAATGATTCATATATTTTCTGCAAATTTAAATTAGAAAACTGTAAGTTACTCTAAATATTGTTAAAAAAAATCACAAGCATTGAGATTATTAATCTAATTAAAGAAAGCAATTAAATTAATTATTGCAAGCAAAAAATATATTTAAATAAAATTCAATTCAATTTCGATAACAAGTACGGCGGCTGGCGATAAATGCGCTTGCAACTGGGGCGACATTAAAAAGGCATCGATACCAGCGCAGACCATCGATTGTTTTACAGTTTCACAACAAAGCGGATTGTTTATTAAATTTTTATTTCGTTTATTTAGCTAAACATAAATAATGACGGGCAACGAAGCTGTTGCAAGCGCAGCTGCGGCGTCTGCGACGGACACCGAAGCTAGCGTTTGGCACCGCTGGTGCCGCCTCTGCGCCAAAGAGCATCCGGACAACGTGAATGTGTATTTCAGGGACGGAGATCAGACGTGGTCGAGCGTGCTGGCCGTGGCTATTGGTAAATACTTCTGGGTTAATGTAAGCATGTTTATATCCTTGCTGCTCCTGTTAAAAAATGTCGCTGATCGTTTGTTGCTTGCCAGATCAAAATGGAGGACGAACTGAGCAACGCATTGTGCAAGGAATGCTACACGCTGGTGGAGGATCTAATCGAGTTTTCCGATCGCGTCAATCGTGTTCAGACGCTTTTTAGCAGACTGCAGCAGGCCGGGCCACAGGCCGCGTTGGACTATGATGAACTGCGCAAGGATTGCGGCCTGATTACGGACGAATGGAAGCACATTGTTTCGAAGGATGCATACGTAGAGCCGCCAATTGAGAAGGCTGAGCCAAATGCTGTTGACTATATTGTCGATGAAATCGTCGAGTCCATTGATGAAGATGCCGAAATGATTGCCGAAATTGAAGAGTCCGAATTGATTGAGAATGAAGCCGACGAGAACGCCTACGAAACATACGATGAGAATGGAGAGGCTGCAGAAGATGGGTACGTAGACCAAGAAGATGCAGCTGTCAAAGCGTACGAAGATCACGAAGCACCCAGCGATGATACGCAGTCCACGTTGGAGCCAAAGCCCAGCGTTGAATATGCGGATTCTGATGCCACGACCACGGCAAACGAAGAAGATGTAAGAAATGGCACAGAAGAGTCAGTTGAGAACCAAATGACAGAAGACGGACGAGTCGCGGATAGTGGAAATAATCAATTCAAATGCACATCGTGCAGCAAGTGCTATAAGAGTCAAATGGCCTATAAACGGCACATGGCTGTTGTTCATGGATTGGTGCCCACAGATAAACAAAGTCTGGAATGCAAGCGCTGTCACATGTTCTTTGCCACAGAGAATCAGCTAACTGCCCATTATCGCTCCCATTTGCCATCCAAGGACAAAACGGAGAACGCATGTGCCTACTGCCCGAAGCTGTTTACTACAGCCGGAGCACTCAAACGTCACGTGATGTGCATACACGAGAATATAAAGCCTTATATCTGTGACTGTTGCGGCAAGGGCATGAAAACTATCACCGCCCTCAACGAGCACAAGCTGGTGCATACCGACGAGTGTCCGTTTGAGTGTGGGGTCTGTCATCGACGCTTCAAGAACAAGGCCAGGCTAAAGGTGAGCTACCATTTGCTTTGTGTACGCAGCTGCTAATCCTTACTTGCTTGCAGATACATTCGGACACGCACACAAACAACAACTATACCTGCAACATCTGTGGCTTGAAACTGAACACCCGTCGCACCCTCAACATGCACCAGCTGGTGCACACGGATGCCAAGCAGTACAAATGTGATGTGTGCGGCGCTGCTTTTAAGCGCGGCAAAACATTGAAGGCCCATCTGATACTTCATACGGGCATACGGCCGTATAAGTGTAACTTCTGCGGCAAAGATTTTTCCAACGGCTCCAACTGTCGCATGCACAAGCGCAAAACGCATCCCAAGGAGCTGGCAGAGGAAGAGGCGCGTGGCGTCATGCGCTCCACGCTGTTGCCTATGATCACAGAACTGACCGAAGCGTAAGTTAAACAAATGTCTGTTTTACTGTCATCTCTCATTTAAATATATATTTAATTTTGGGACAGTTCGAAACGTGTCAAAAAACCAGCCAAGGCAGGCACGGCCATAATGCGTATCAGGGTCACGGAAGAGACCACAGATCCGTCAAATGATAACATGTCCAGCGATGAGTTGGAGGAGCCGGCTCACGATGAAATGCTTTACGAGATTGTGGAGGAGTGCCCCTGAGAAAACAGACACACACACTTCCAAATAAGTTCCGTTATAATAAAGTTTAGTTATTTAAAACATTTTCCATACATACATATATTTAAATATGCCTGGATATGTGTATACAATAGATTTTATTCACAAATTCAGCTTACGTACTAGAATATGAAATCTTTGAAAAATTTTGCAGGTGGTTGTACAGATCCTAAATGCTTAATAGAAGATCCAAAAACAAAAATGTTGGTTAACCTTCTAGTGCACACTCGAAACAAGCTAGTTGGGCAATAGAGCCGACATATAAATCACAAGATAATCAACGAATTTCGAAACAATAAATAACAAAGAGTTTAGTAGACATAATAACAAATTAAACAAAGTTCGTATTAGCCACAATCGAAACTATCAGTAATTAAACAATTCCGCAATAGTTGCGACTGTGACTGTGCAAGACTTTGGAATGTTCAGATCAGCGCACGAAAAAAATAACTTAAGAGCTGTGCTTAGACGTCATATTGAGTGGACATAAAATACATATATCGAAAACGCTTATCATAAGATCAAACATTTGCACGCCTGGACCCAAATTCAAATACGACGCTTCAGCATATCCTTAGTAAAGATCACATATCTGGATACAATTCAATACAGTTACAAATATACATATATAGCTAAATGATAAAATTAATATTGTGGGACACTACGTTTACGACTTACAGATAGACAAATTGAGCATATTGTACAACTACAATTTACAAAATTCACTAAAACATTTATGTATATATATATATAGAACATCGAATTGTGCCTAGTTTGCTTGGCTTAACTGGACTTAACTAGCCCTGCTCAGCATTGCCAGCAGCACAGCACTAAATATGGCCACCGAAAGGCGCTGGATTGCAGCGCCACAAGCGAGATTGTCGCGTGGGTACTTGTTGAGCGGATCGGGTTCCTCGCCCGGCCGACACTGTTTGCCCTCGGCGGCAAAGTGTGCGCCGCACAGTTCATGGCAAGGTGGACACATGATGGCGCCCTTGTGCAGCCAACCGTTCGCTGCGATGCGTATGGACAGTTTCTGGCCCGGAAACGAGCACTTGTAGCTGTAGTTGCCCACGAGCACATGCAAACGACCGTCGAAGCAGCTGTATTTATAGCATCCACTGCCCCAATGCTGCCAGGCGCGCGTCTGATGGCAGGAGCGCTCCTCCCACATGGATTCGCTGTGATCGAAGCACTTCGAGCCGTGTCCGTAGCTCTCCAAAGCAAAGTTCTTCTCGGCCTCTGCACAAATAAAAAAGAATATTAGGCAAAGTTTCAATTAGTTATGCACTTCATCAATTTTACTTGGATTGTTCTCCACGAAGCGACAATGGGAGCCGCGCACAATTACATTCTTGCTGCGCCAGGTGAACTCCTGTATGTAGGGACAGTGATCCGCCAGGGAAACGGAGCCGCCGTAATAGCCCTCCTCGCCGGACTTAATGTTGGTCAGGCTATCGAAGTTCTGATAGGCCTTGGGCAACTCGTAATCGTGCTTGATCAGATTGCACAGCGCCACAGAATTGCGATCGTCCGTGCATTCCGTTTGTAACGGATCCTGTTTGACCTTCGAGCAGAACGGATGTATGGACCGGCCCCTGTAAATAGCAGCGAATTAAATAGAACCATCTAACTTCAATAGGGCTCGTCGTTCGCACCTATCATGATTCATTTGTATCCAATCCTTGCAGCTGCGCATGGCAAACATGCAACCCAAACCCTTGCCCCAGGTTAGTGGCGACGCCATTGAATAGTTGGCCCTATACCAGCCGGAGTCCTCCATCAGGGCCAGCGTGATGCGCGAGAAGACCGGCGATTGTGTGTGGGTGCCCGTCATAGCCTCGTTCTCGAGAATGCGCTTCTCCCAGTGCGTCAGGGCCGTGCCCTCGCCGCCCTGATCCTCCAGCTCGGCGCCCTCCAGCTTATCGCAGTCGAAGTGGGCGCGCACCTCCTCGACGACACGGGGCGTGACCAGCATGTCCACCACCTTCTTTACGTGCCCGCCGCGCACCGCCCAATTGTTACGCTCGACCTTGCGTATGGTTTCGTTGCTCCACTGATGAATCTGCAATCTGAGCAGAAGATTAGTTAGTATATAACATATAGGTATATATATAAGGCACCCACTTCTCGTTCAAATAGGGCTTGCCCGTGTCCAACTTGCGCGGCGTGCGCGGACGTCCCTCGTCGTCCCGAAAGAAGGCGTACAAGCTGACGGAGAAGCCGAGCGCATGAAGAATCTCATGCTTCACCGTGGATATGAGGGTCTGCAGCTCCTGCGGTTTGGTGCTGATGCTGTCGGGGCACAGATTCGCATGACCGGCAATGGGTCTGTCCAGCAGCGCCTCCTGCTGGCAGTGAGCCGCATAGGCCACCGTCAGACCCTTGAAGCAGCGCTGCGTCTGTCGCGCGGACACGTAAAACACAAAGTCAGCATTCTCGATGCCATCGCCGGGTTTGGTGCTGCTGTCGATGCGGCAATTCTGTCCGGTGCTGTTGCAAACGCGGCAAACCTGAAACCGAACTAAAGCATGAATATGGTTTAATGGAAGTGGTGCTTGGGTCGACTCACGTCCAGATGCTCGTTGGGCACCTGCACCTCGCCGCACATGGTCGTCGCCTTGCAGTGGTCGATGCAGTGGGTGTGGCCATTCTTCACGTACACCTGCGTGCTGTCACATTTGCTGCGGGTGCACGAATAAAATATGAATATGAAAACCGACTCTTTAATGTTAGCGCCTTGATTACAAAGCACTCGTCGCTATTTCGCACCGATTCAGACGTATTATTCCACGCGTCTCTCGCACCATCAGCGCCTGTTCCCAGAATTGCACAGCCTTCGGCAGCACCGTGTCCTGAAAACGTGTAATTCGAGCATTAGCAACTAGCTCGCCGTGCTTAGTCTTTGTCGGCGGGTTCACTTACGTTAATTAAATTGAATTTCTCCTCCTCCAGTCTGTGAACGAGATGCAGAGCAAAATACTTGCGCTTAGATAATGCTAATAAAGGTTGTGCAAAGCGCTTCTTAAATTGCGGCATTTTAAGACCTTTTAAGTTGTTTAATGGGCCAAATGGCTACTAAGGGAATTTAACAGGCAAAATTAAGCATTTGCGATCCCCTAAACTGACTAACTAAGTTAATTAGGCCATGTTAAGTTAGCTTGCAGCTAGTTATAGGGTATATGCTAGTCGAGCACTATTCCTACATATTTAAAAGCTAACTTATGTTCCCATAAAAGTTAGCTTGCAGCTAATTATAGGGTATATCCTAGTCGAGCACTATGACTACATATTTAAAAGCTAACTTATGTTCCCATAAATATAGTCTAATTTATTTATTGGTTGATTTTAAAATATGCCTTATCGTGTTTCTTTTTCGTGACACGACCACTCACGACTTTAATTCGCAACTAAGTTCACATCTCTAGTTCGCAGCCTTCAAACAAAGGAAATATTTAATGCCTTGCCTTAACACGTATTTACAATAATATTTTGTGCCGCTTTTTGTTACAATATATTATTTTTATCAGTACATTTTCCTTAACACGCATATATTGGTCACCCTGTTGCACTAATTGACTATAAATTATACAAAATGTTACAATATCATTTAAAAGGTTATTTTTTTTTAATTTGTTCAAATATAATGCATTTTGTTAGCACAAATTTACATTTAAAAACACTAAAAGCACATAAATCACCCTTTTAAAGGCATGTAAAATCCACAGACCGAATAATATTAAGCACCCCAAGTGTAAAAACTTTTTAAACCAATTAACTATATATAAAAAAAAACCTCTAAAATTCACAAACATTAAACTTTTTCAGTCTGAAAGTTTCGCAGATTTTTTAGCTAATTTTTAGTTAGTTTTTATTTTTAAAATCAGTTTTATATTTGTTATTTGTACTAGACCAATTTCACATGACTATATACAAATATTTTAAAAATAGTTAATTAACAAAAATAATTCATAAAATAGATTAAAATTCGTATTTTCTAATAGGCTTAAATGCCTATTTAAGAACAGGAATTTTTCTGTATTTTTTAACAAAGATTTGTAGAAGAAGAAATTTGAATATATTTATAAAAAGGTTCAAGTCTTAAACTTAAAGAATTTTAAAAAATGCATTCTTTTTTTTTTGGATTATCAAACTCAATATTTTAGTATAAATCTAAATTCTAAAGTCTTGTTCATTTTGCACTCTAATATCCCTTGAAAGAGTCCTCCCAGCTGCAAAGGCTGAGCTATTACTACCCGGAAGTCTACACTGTGAAAAAAACATTCTAAAAGTAAAAACTCTTCGTTATTTCTTTGAGTGTATGTAAACTACGTACTCCACTTAATTCGAGATGACTTTGTGTTAAGCTCTTTGATTATTTGTAGTGATTTGCGCTAAAACAAATTGCAGGCAATCAACTTAATTGCCAATTCGTTGTTGCTCAGTTTCGCAGAGTGTGCAGTGGATAAGCTAAGCTATCCGTTCCTGGAATTGACCTTGCTGCCACTTTGGCATTGGTAATGAACGTCGCCATTGGCCACGTCGCTGCTGAGCGGTGTTAAAGCTTTAATTTTGAATTATGGCCAAGTTAAGCTTGGTGTGGCAATCGGAGTCAGCGTTAAAGAGGTCGCCTTCATTTCGTCGAATTGAACGCCACACGCAGCAAATCCAATTTTGGCATCAAGTGTTACACAATAACAGCTAACGGCTAACGGCCGCCTGTCGACGCATTAACGTTAACTTGACATTCGGCCAAGTCGAATGGTAAACTTTGTAGCTGTTTGTCTGACCATTAAAGCGCAATTAGAGCCAATTTTTATGCGCTGACTGCAAGACGCTCAAAAGAGAGTATATTGGCTTTAAAGTTTGACTGTTTAAGTTACAAACTTGGCTTATACTCTTGTGTGTTCATATTTATTAATATGCTTCGTTTAACATAAATTGTACTTCATATTTTCGTTTAGCATTTAAATTAAGCTGTTTTTGTTGTTTGTATTTCTTTAATTTCTTTATTGAATTGTGTTCAAAACATGCAATAAATCATCTGGTGCGTGATCTTGTTACCAAAAACAAACACGACACGCCTTAAGCATTAATCTTGTTAAGGAAAGTGTTGAGATATTTAAGCTAACTCTAAATGAAAGGTGTGTCTAAAAAACTGTATAAGGAGCAGGAGAAGAAATGTTTGAAGAGTTACTCTAAAGATTAAGTTGACAATAGTTAAATAAGGAAAAGTTTTAAGTTTACTTTGGGAAATTATGTGAATTTAAGCTATAAACAGTGTATCGCACAGTGGGCTAAGCCCCATTTGAACATTCTTATTTGTGTTTAATTGTTGTTTTTAATGCTGCTCCAGCTGTGGTTGCAACTGCGATTGCAACTGCAACCGTGACTCTCACCTGTAAACGGATTCATCGTAGACGAGCAGAATGCGCAGCGGCTGATCGGCGGCGACGGCGGCGACGCTGCGCCGACGGACGCTATGCACCGCTGGGTAGGCGACGTCGTCATTACCATCGACATCATTATCGTCGTGGGCCAGCTGAATGCGCACGCCGTGGACGACCTGGAACGAGGGCGAGAGTGGGGTAGAAATTTTTGGGCTTTGCTTTAAATTGTTTGTTAAATGAAAGCGAAAATGTGGCCAACAATTAGATGACGACATGGCACAAAAGGCCACACAATGGCAGCCGTCAGTGTAATTGGCTTTTTTGGCAAATTGCAGTGAAATTAATTTTTAAATTGCCCGCCAAAAGAGAAAAACACAACAAAAATAAAAATAAAAAATAAAATAAGCCCAAACAAATGTCGAACGATTGAGACATCAAAATGTCAATGATTTGGGTCTATTCAGTAAATTGGGTTCGTTATTTGTTATATTTTTGTTTTTATTGCTCATTTCTGTTAATTTGTTGTTGCCCGTTGTTGTTATCTTTTTCACCCTTTTCGCCTTTGTCTTGGCCATTGTGCAATGTGTGCCAATTATTGTGCATAAATTAGCCGCTTTTGAATATGCAAAAAGCGCAAGTCGCGGAGCTATTTGGACTGCTTATCTATTGTAATTTATGGTTGGCCGGGTAAATTTGTCTAAAGCATCTTATGGATGCACTCGACTGCCGCCAAAGAAAAAAAAGCAGAAATCTTTGCTGTAGCTGACTGACTGGGAAATACCCTGTTATCGGCCTTAAAGTAGTTAAAAGTAAAGTTTCTATATACTTTCATTCCCACTTGTTACAGTTTGTGTATGTAACAGAAATCATAATTATAATATATGTATATATATATATATATATTATTATATATGTATATATATATATATATAAAATTATACCTTTATATATATTATTATAACTTTTTTGCTAATATAAACTGCACTTAAGTTTAGACATACAATATGTCAATTTAGCCAAGACTGAACATCGATATTTATCGATTTTGGAAGGTTTTTTTAACCAGAGCAGTAAGCTGTCAAAGCTGATCAAAAAGCTATAAAGTTATAGCATCAATAAACCACTTATATTTATCGTTTATCTCTAATCAAATACACTTTATGTACCCATAAAGGAAATTTATGGATACAGGGTATACATATAAGTACTATGTTGGCTGTTGTTACATATTTGCATGTGTAACCAGCCGTAGATTGAAAGCTAAATCACTTTCATCCTCGAGCAGCAACGAAAGCGAAATGAGAGCTAGATTTTTGCATAAGATATAAAGTTAATCGGGATTCTTGAATCTATTAAAGAGACGCCTCTAGGCGAAAGAGGGAAAGGCAATAGCAATTAATATGCATATTATTGTTAATTAAGAATGTTTACAAGATCATTTTAATTCTCAAATTAATTTAATTTAACTTTAATGGTGCTGGATTATTTGCAAGCAGGGTTTGGTCGTGAGAATTGATTGAATGGATGTGATTTTCTAAGTGCTGCTAAATGGCAATTTCAAACACCTGCGCATTATTAATGAACGGAGAGAATGGGAACTTGGCAGGTGTCGAACATGAAATACCCTTTAAAAGAAGTTAGAAGTTTTTAATTAAAAAAAGAAATATTTTTAATAGATTCTTTCTATTGCAATTAAATGACAAAGATGTACAATAATGATCAGATTTCGATAATATGTTAGGTAGCATAGCTAAGAATCAAGTTAAGTTAAAAAATCTTAAACAAAAAACAAAAATTGTGCACAAAAAAGTTTCTTTCTTTCAAAAAGTTTTTCATATCTACAAGTATATATACTTTATAGATTTGTTAAAAGTTGTTCCATCACAGAATGACAAATGCTATGATGAATTTATAATACCTATCGCAAGGGTATTAAAACCATATTATAAACATTAATATATATAAGTATATGTGCATATATAAACATATAGCTGCGTTGACTTCACAACAACAATAGCAGCAATTTATCTATATTTGTCTATTTAGCAAGAAAAGAACAACGATCACATAAGAAGAGTTTGTGAGCAGCTTCGCAGGGGCGCAGCTTAAAGGGATTTGGCTTATGAGCTCATAAGGAGAAACCCCTTTTAAATTGCTGCGCAACTGCCGAACGTATGGCAACCATTAAGATAACAAAAATAAACATTACAATAGTCTCTTCGTAATTCGTGACGACCCTCAAAACGGTGAACAGCATTTTGCCTGATCTTCAAAAGCAACTGTTGTTGTTCCTGCTGCAGTGCACTTTGCACCACCCCGCTGTCCACGCGGCGCAACTGCGTCTCATTTGTGGCTTCGACTGCGAACTGTGCATTGAAATCCGCTTTCAGCCACACGAATTGTGCACAGGTGAAAGATGACTCGTCGCAGCACCTGACGCACAATGCTGCAGCATGTGGCAAGTTTAATAGCGCCACTGTCGATGATGCTGGCAGCGCTTTGGAGTGTCTTTCAACCGCTTGCGGCTTGTCTGTCTGCCTGCCTGCCACAATGTTGCAACAATGCGAAGCCAGGCGGGCTCTGTGCGATATCAGCGAACAACTGCAAATGCAGCATTATTAAAAGCTATTAACCATTATGCGAATGTGTTTTAAGCAGTGACAGGTGCTGTCAATATTCGTTATTATTGCTTTTATACTTTTACTCTTATTAAAGCTATCCTATTTACTCACTTTTAAAGCTATCTATTGAAACCTTGCTCAGTTGTGTTTTTCCGTTTTGATTTATAAGATATCCCAAATAAATAAGACAAGTAAAAGAGTTTTTAAGTCCCCAATATAACTGCGAAGTATTATCAATAACACATCTGTATATCACATTTTTGTATAGAAAACTTCCTTGTTTTTAAAGATAACTGGGAGTCTAATGTACAATCCACATAAAACACAATAAATGTTCATTTCAAATTAATTATTTTTATTTATTATACATCCATAGACTAGTCTACTATTTCATTCAGAATCCTTTTTATAAAGTTGCCAATTTAAAAACTCATCTACCTTTAAATGCAGCATCATTTATTTTATGTAAATCGCAAATATTTTTGCACATGCCAATCAAAAGTACTATTAAATTTAAAACATTTTCATTAAATTGCACAGCTTGAGTTCATCGAGAGACCTTTTGTTGAAACTCTCTTTATGCAACAACGGTTTCAACTACATAAATGCAACTATACACACACACATATACATTCACACACACACAAACACTGCTATTGAATTCCATTAAAGGGATTATTGAAAAACTCTTATTTATTCAAGCATTAAATTAAACAAGTATCATCAATATTTGATATTATACGTTAATTGCTGACGCTGATTGTGATTTGATTTTGAAAACTAAAAATCAATTAAAATATCATTTACCAGCGCAAATATGAGTTCCATAAATTAAAGTAGTAAAGTAGTAAAGTAGTTCTAACTGAATAAACCATGTTAAATTTCATTTTAATTTTTCCTGTAAAAATTAAATATTAATGTTATAATTGAAAATGTCGTTAGCTAATCTCCATTTACAACTGAATTCCATTAAATAAAATGATGCACAAAGCATAAAAGAATTTCTTGACTACATAATTTAATTGAATATCTTCAATTCAAATAAAGTTGCTCAACTTTATTAAATAAAGCTTTAATCATATTATAATAGGAAGCCTACTCAGAGTCCAATAAAAGAGCAATGGACTCTGAATCGACATGTAAAATTTATTTGCTTACATATTTAAGAGAAAAAATTGCTGCATAGTTTCCGCATTTATTATGAAACAAAAATTTATATAATAAAAAATTTTAATATTTTGTTTGCGGGGTATTTTTAAAAAAAAAAAGTACCATTCCTTTTTAATTGAGCATTATTATCAAAAATCATTAATCATTTTAGCTGCTAATATTCAATTTTTATTGTTTATTATTTAAACATTGGAGTTGGCTATAACGTTCAGTTTTCAACTTTAACATGAGGAGATCACAGCTGATAGTTTTACTCATTTTAAAACTGACTGTGGTAAGTCTATGACCAGACAAATAAAATGTAATTTAAATTAGTAATCTATTCGTAGGTGAAGTGTTCTTTAAAGTTCCAAAATTTGGAATGCACCCTTATCAATCCAAAGTTGATTAGTATTACCGAATGTCGGATCAGAGCTGTTGATCGAACTCACAATTTGCTAAACATAATACTCAGATTGAAGGAAACCTTAACGGATGTAAGTGGAATTGAATATAAATAATGTTAGGCGTTTTATTTATTATGCTTTAGTTAAAAGTCACCTTTAAGTTTCTCAAGAGGGAACGCGGCGGATGGCATCCATTTCTATATGCCATGACTCTAGATCTTTGTAAATACTTTGGAAACCCCAAAAAGTATCCGTTGCCCTCGGTAATATATTACTTTGTCAAGGATTACACAAATGTTAATCACAGCTGTCCACTTTTGGTAAGTGTAATTTGTCTAAAACATACGAATGTATAAGAAATGTTCTCCCTTAGGCCAATACTGATCTGAAGCTGAAGGATTTTCAACTGGATGAAGACGGCATTATGTCCAAGTTTCCAGTTGAAGTTGGCCAATATGCATTGCACACCTCGTGGTTCACCAAAAAGTCGCTGATCGGCCATCTTAATGGATCTGCAAATTACGTTCGTTAAGTTAACTGTTTATAAATGTTCGTTCTTTATTGATTGGGCCGTCGAGATTTGAACTGTTTTAGCTTTAAGCCGTTAGAGCAATATATATTTTGCTTTTACCTTATAAGCGTTAACTCAAAATAATTTCCGCCTGTAATTATTCGTGCATTAAACAACATTTGTAAAACATTTGTTTTTGCTGCCGCTGATAAATATGAAACATGAAAATCGATTTAAGCTTAATTGCAGCTGCAAAATTATGCATTCTTTAACAAGAACTAATATAATGGCTGGAAGCCACAAAATAGTAAAGGAAATGTTTCGCAAAAGCGCTTTAAGTTTTTTTTAATAATAAAGTATTATATATGTATATGTATATAAGCCGACAAAAATTTAATTAAATACTTATGGGCTATAAATATAAATATTTTCAACCTCATAGAGCAAATTTTAGTATAGTTGGGACTTTTTTCCATCATTAATTTCACATCAGCATCCATGCATTAAAACTGTTGTTGACATGAACATAGAAATAGACATGTTTTTAAATCAATTGCAAACTCTGATTATGTTTAAATCAGTCTGGATAGGCAAACATGGCAAACATACATTATTTAATAGTTTTACTCATACTTAAAGTAACTCTGGTGAGTTATAAGGGAAAATAGAATAAGGGTGAGTTAAACCAAAAAAATGTTCTTAGGTCAATGGAACTTTGAAGTTTCAAAGCTTGAATTGCACTCTACTAAATCCAAAATTGGTTAGCAAGGAAGAATGTCGCATTAAAGCCATCGATCGAGCCCACAACGCTATTAATCTAAGATTTAAAACGCGGGAAACTTTTTCAGATGTAAGTATTCTTATAGATCAATCAATATGAGTTAAAAAAAACATTGTTTTCCTTAGCTCAAAGTTGAGTTTAAGTTCTTCAAGCGCGAACGTGGCGGTTGGCATCCTTTCTTATATGCCATGACAGTGGACGTTTGTAAGTTCTTCGGGAACCCCAATCGATATCCTGTGCCAGCAATAATATTTCATTACGTTAAAGATAGTACAAATTTTAATCACAGCTGCCCAATTTTGGTTAGTTTGAATATTATTTAAATTTAACAATTATATGACACAATCCTTCTAACTTTAGATTAACTCTGATGTTAATCTAATCAACTGGCAGCTGGATGAATCGAGCGTTGTGTCACGATTTCCAGTCGAAGCGGGAGAATATGGATTGCATACAACGTGGTTTACAAAAAACTCCTCGTTTTTACAAATTAAAGGTTCAACCAATTATGTGACATAATAGTTAATATGTTTAGAAAATTTATTGCTGTTCGTAATCAAAGTAACAAGAATTATAATTCAGGGATATAGAATTTAGAAATGATTTAATTTAAATTAAGTGAGTTATTATGTAATTCTTTTGCAGCACATCTATTAAAGGATCATCTCTCGAACATGAGAACAGAAGAACTAGTTCATGTTCGCTCAAAAAAGCTTTTACTGTGAATCCTATTCACGTTTTTTCATAACTACGCCGCAAAATCTGAAATGCTGCCAATAAACGCAGATGAATATGGAATTGGTGCAGGAGCTGGCGCCACACTTTCTAAGCACAGCAAGCAAAAAACAACATTAAAAAAAAACATATGCTTATTCAATCTGCGATAAGACGTAATGCTCAAGTAGCTAGCATACTAACACACATCTAACAAATTATATTTGCAGACCACATGCGAGTGTGTCCAGTCTTCGTAGAAAATGCGACTCACGTTTAAGGCAATAGGAAAAAAAGGCGAAAAAAAAGAGAAATGTACCGTTTGCTACGCTTGGCCGCCACCAAGTTTGCGCACCTACTCAATTAACTGCCGTCTTTACTTTTGAAGTCAAACAGAAAGAAGAAGAAAACACCCATAAAAAGCAAACACGATCTGCAGCACGCACGCGGCGTCCAGTTAACAGTTGCGCATGCTAATTTGAGCAAGTGAATCGATCGGTGCGAGGGAGAGCGCGAGCGGGCGTCTGTTGTTGTTATGTTGAGTAATTATTAACGTGCGTCGCGCAGTCAATCTGTCAATCGTTCACTAAGCCAAGCATGACGACATTTCTTCGGCTACTTGCCTGGCTCTGCCCCTTTCCCTCTCTTTCTTTCTATTTGTGTGGCCGGCTCTTCCGCAGTTTTTCACTGGTGACTGTCACCTGCGTTCAATGCTCGCCGGTTAGATCAATCGAAGCTTTCAAGCTTGACTGCCAATGAGTGAGTGAAACAGTGAGTGTTTCTTTGTGCTTTCACTTTCTACGCTGGGCGCTTGCTGTTTCCTTTTCATAAGTCTACACAAATTTGTCTGTGAGTGTGTGTGCATGCATTATTGAGCAGCGGCTACTTTGCATGCCGCGAGACTTTACAGTTTATTTGCTTCTCTCGCGCTCAATTTATTCGTTACCTCACAGTGTGACCGCAATGCCGATGCCAACGGACATGTTACTTAATTAAAAACATGAATACCTCACACACACAGACACAAGCACGTTAATATAAACTAACCACATCCACACAAAAAATTAAGCATCTAGTTGCCACACTACGCATTAACGCATTCTACTAGTGGCAATCTTTACAATAGTTTTATTTTTTCAATTGTGTCGCTAACTGACGTAAATTGAATGATATCCTACAATGATGGATTATTGCATTTGCGGGCACCCAGCACGTACGTACAGCACACATACATACATACATACATACATACATACATACATATAGTATAACGGTTACCAAGTAAATGTATGGCGTGGCGAGCCGCGAGATTCGCACAATGGCACGTTGCATTGCATCAGCCCTGCTCGCAATTGAGAACAAGCTCAAATTCAAATTCAAACTCACTGAAAATGCACTGAAATTCATTTGCCCATCAATGCGTGTGGGGATGAGAGGCTGCAGGATTCATCATAAAAGCACAGATCTGTTCAGTAGAGCGTTGTTTCATGAAAAGGCGAAATTTGCTCAAGGTTGCCACCTAAATGAAATATTGAACAGGCACATTTTGTATACCCTGTAAGCTGTTATTGATGGGTGTGTATTACAAGCAAAATGGGCAGAGTTAGATACGATAAAAAAATATTTATTATAAAAAATGATTATGTTCATTAAGAGTGCTGCATAACGCATTGTTTTATTTTGATGCATTTATGTATACAATTAAAAAAAGAGGGTAACTGGTTGCCGTCCACCTTGCAAGCACACACCTCCTACTCTGTCATTCACAGTTTGCCAATTGTCATTTAGCAACATGTTGCGTTACACATACGCAAATAATTAAATACATTTCATATACGTATATTTATGTACATAAATAAACCGCCAATTCATAATATTAGGAGGGAGCGAGCGCGTGTGTTTCAAAATTAGCCTCGAGCCGTGTAGCATAATCAAGCCAACTGGCCGTCTAGCTAACTGCTCCGGCTTTTTCACAAACTTGTTTCTGGCTGGCAGACGCCGCTGCATCAGCTTTAGATAAGTTGGCGATTTTATCTTTTGCACTTGTTTATTTGCCCGCTTTTGTTTACACAACGCCTTCAATGAGTTTTGCTTTGCTGCTTCTACAGATGCTTGTTCATATAAATATACACAGCTAAGACAAATTTAAAAGCACAGTTACAATTGCGACTCCAAATGATTTTCACTTTCTAGACGCTCGTATCAAGCACAAAAACGAGTTACAATTTGCAAGGACTGACAAATGGATACACACACACACACACACCCACACACACAAACAAGCATACGTGTATATATGTGTGTGTCTGTGTATGCGAATGCAAATATGAAGCATGCAGCCAATTATAATAGCAAACAACTGCAGAAAGCCCAAGCTGAAATCTATGCAAACGAGTCGAGGTCAAAGCTGCCAGAGCACCAATGACCTACAGATCTTCTTTGCCAGTTTGCGTAGCTGTAATAAAGCAAACAAAACCGGCCAACTCCCCCTCTTATCAAAACAATACGGCCCTTTAAATTTATACTTATGCCAATTTACGCATTTTCTGCTCAATAATTTTGATAAGGTCTTTAATCAAAGTTTACGTGAATAAGAAAATGAGCGAGGAATAAGATAAAGGATAGAATAAAATATAAGGCCCATAATCATATATTAAGGATTATATAAATGTATATACCCATTTCAAATCAAGTTTAAGTTTAAAAAAACATATGTTAATTATTACATTAAACAGTTTTATATAGTCGGATTACGTACGAAAAGCAGCTTTAAAAGTCAACTATTAAATGTCCAATAGCAGTTATATAAAATTCTATTAGCATTTTTTACTAATTTCAATTGACGTTTCTTGAATGACAATTCTCTTTATAAACCTCATTTAAAAATATTATTTTATTAAACTAAAAAAAAAGAAATAATATATATTGTAGTGAATTCGAAGCTAAGCCTTTTACTCCTTAATAACAATTTACAAAATAAAACCGCTAACGAAAACAATTATTTTAATTAAACGCTACTACTCAAAATTTGTATTCAATTTATTTTTATTTTAGTTTCAAAGATATTTTAATTTACATTCAGATAGATATTTTCATCTCAATGTGATGTGCATATGTAACATTTTTTAATAAAATGTTTTTATCGTGTTTTGCAGTATTTTGCAATTCGAAATGAATAAAAAAGAAACAGTCATGAAAAAACCCCGATTAACCTGGCACGACTTCTTTTCCTCGCCTCCAGCTCCGCTCCCCGCTTAATTCAATGTAAAACCTTGGTTGAGGCCCGAACTGTGAATTCGCTAATGTTTATAAAATTGTTCGAAAGAAACTCTCTATATTTTATAATGTATTAAGTAAGCAATTTAGGGAATAATGAATAATCTTTTTTTGTTGCAACTAACTTATGACACGTATTTTAAAATAATCAGTTTCCTCTTGAATAACTGGGATTTAACAACATTATTATCATTCTAAAATATAGTATGTATTTATTTATAATATACAGCTTCCATTTATTGTGTGCCTATTAGAAAGTTATATACATGAATCGTACAGCTGACTAACTATAAAATAATCTTAATTTGCGGAAATCAAATAAGCAAGGTTTCTCTATTATTACAATGTATGGTACAACTAATCCTAGAATTATCGGTAGAACTATTTTCTACTAGGCTACCAGACTGCCCTACTGTACATCATCATTGTACTTATCTTGATGGCAATCGTCATCGTCCGTATCATTGCATGCACTCGAAAACGTGACAAATGATTCAATTTGCACCATTTCCCTGTTTTTCAATTTATTTAAGTCTAATTAAAACTGAGTACATGGCCGCTGACTGGGGGCTTTCAATAGTGGAAGGGGGCGGAAGCGCGGGGGGGGGATGTACATTGGTCCGGCACTAAAAGTCGGCGACAGTGCCCGCATTTATTTCAACATTTACATACTCGTATAAATCCGAGCAATTATTGCGCGCATTTCAGGATCTGGGCCTGTGCGGGCGGCGGGAACGTTATGAACGGTGGAAAGGGAAAGGGGGGAAGGGGGCATCGCTGGAATACTTGCATAATTACCAGTACAAGTTACAAATAATTAAATTAATTGTATGCGAGTTGAAAACAAAGTTGATTAACTAAAAGATGGCCTGTATTTAAGATTGTAAAAGTTGCTCTTGGTATATATAAAAAATTAAAGTTTTGTGAATTAAAATGCTTTCTGCATTCCATTTTTTACTCAGATAATGCATAATTATATATAAAAATAAGAAAAGAGATATCTCTCTCTCAGTTGTAGCTCGTACAGGGTATTTAAAAAAAACATTAGCAACCCGCCGCGATTTGAATTGCGTTTTACCGCTCGCTTTTTACAGACTCTTACTTGAATGCGATGGAGATATTTCCAGTGCCAATCTCAGCACTTGAACCGGGCCCAATCAGCTCAACGATAATTATGTAAATTATTCGTTTATCCGCAATTGCCGGTGACCTTTTAATGGACGGAGCCGCAATTAAATCGATGTCGATTGCAGTTAGAACGTGGCCGACGCGACTTCGCAACAGGTGTCGGTCAGTGGCTAACATAAAACCGTGGCACAGTCGGCGCCGGAGCCGGTTTTGGGCTCCGGGTTTTTAGCCGGCCCGCCTTTGGGCGTCTGAAAAATGGCAACTGACGACTGGCAACAACGGGCGTTAAGCCGTTACAATTGCATGCGGCTGCACTGAATCTTAATGTGCATCTGATTACCAAATGGGATTAGTCAATGCCGAACTGAAGCTGCATCGTTCGGAGCTGGCTGTGAGAACTTTTGAGTCAAGTTTGCTTTAATTTTAACCATATTTCAACAAAGTTTTGTCGCAATCAATATTGTTATTATTTTCATAGTTATTTTGAAACCAGCTCAAATTCGGTTTAAAACTAGTTTTAAGCTTCATTTAGAAATATGTAATATAATTGTGGATTACCATTTTGTGTTGATTCTGAACAGCTGATTGATAAGCATATGACTACTGTAAAATCTTTACTCAATAAAATACACAATTCATATAGTATAGACTTAGAAATATACAGCGCATTTACTCGTGTTATTCAAATCAAAGCCCTTTTGGCATTCAATTGTTGCATGGAAACGCTGCAGCTTCGACATCCACGCACAACTGGCAGCTGCCAAGACTTGATCTATTTAGGGTTGAGGACTTACGTGGAAACGCATTTTTTAAGCTGCATTTTCTGGAATTGTAACTTGTGCATGAATTGGCAATCAATTGCGAGCAGCACTAATGAGAAGCTAAGACCACCCACACACAATAACATACAGATTTGCAAAGGACAATAGATTCAAGGACACGGATTGTTCGGCGCATTTGACATTGAGTGGCTGACTGGGTGGGCTTGGGTGCATTATTAGGGCGGTTGGTGAAGTTGTGCACAATTGTTACAATTTTCAACTAGTTTTTAGATTTGTTCCATTATTGTGAAATCAAGTTAAGTTACTGATTTAATATTATTTTCTTATCAATTAGTTCATAAAATTATTATAAAATGATCATTATTCTAAGCAAATTAAATATTAGTATTTCAAACCCCTAAAATACAACTAAAAAAAAAAAACACTAGGAGGCAGTTTATTCCTATGTTCGTTAAGTTCAAACTCATGCAGAACAATGAGACACAACTCTAACAAGTGAAAAGTGGGGAGTTCGGGGTAGTTACTCACCTCGTGCGCCTTGGGATGTAGATGCTGACAGTTGTGCGCAATAATCAACGGCCAGCAGCAGCAAAACACAAGAATGGTCAGTTGGAGAAACTCGAACCGTTGCATGGTGCGCTGCCGAAGAGTGGGCGAAACTGCACAGATGGTGGTGGTGGTGAAGGTGGTGTTAAGGTGTTTTTGGCGTGGAGCGCGGGCTTTGCTGTTGAAGCGTCTGTGTAAGGGAATTAATACCCTGAAGCTGCTAACCAGTGCTGGCTAATTATAGAACTATGCGGCCGCACTTAATACGCGGTATGATCATTGTGGTTGTCGGATTTTGCTTTACGTGAAACCTGCACAAACACACACCTACACGAAACGAGCATACTCACATCTGCATATGCATATGTGTGTGTGCATAGATTTGTATATGCATAAACATTTGAGCATTTGTTTGTGGCGTTTCTTGATTGTTGTTGCATGCTTTATTAGCCGATAGTTTGCTTATACGCTTTATACTTCTTTCCTTATTTTTATTTTGCTTCGGTTTGTTTATTTCTTGACTTTTTTTGTCAATTAACTCGCGAACCGAAACCGGCTGGGCAGCCCATGCTCCTGTCCCTGCCTCGCCCGCGCGCACACACACACACACAGAAACGTTCGCACACAGACTCGCGCCCAGTTACACAGCAAGTCGGAATTGGGGCTTTTTCGGTATTTTGATTGCTTGGACTTGGGTGGGTGCGTCCGCGAATTTGGTCCACAAACGGTCGCAACGCCAACACAAGTATAAAAGCCGCTGCAGTCACTGCCACAGTTTTTGCCTGCAGTCGTGTTTGTTGTTGCTGTTTCTCTATTGGCTGCTCGCAGCGGCGAAGCACAACAACAACAGTGCAACAACAGTTAAATGTCAAATTCTCACGAACTGCAGGAACAGTCGTTTAATTTGACAATGCATTTAGCGTATTATCAATTAAAAAGTAACACTCTTACTCATAACAATACGCTTAATCGCACATTTTCATGGAATACATCTAAGAACTAAACACAGTAACACATAAACGCGAGGGTGGCGACGAGAATGACAAATTACGCGACGTTAGCGTCCTACTTGGTCGACGCTCGCTTCCGAATTGACTGAATGAACAAATGATGTTTGCGTTCAAATCACAAATCGAGCTATCGATATTTTACGATTATGCAAATCGATAGCGGTGCTTGCTGAAATGTTATGTAGGATTCTTGTTCGATTTATTTTCAACGCTGTTTCTAACTTTTGTATTTATATAATATAATAAGAAATAATTTTTATAAATTATTAGTAAACAATTTTTTAAATACTTAATCATTTTTAAGTTAATACGATTTATAGCTATCTAATTCATGACGTTTAATATCGATAATAGTTATCAGTGGACAAACATTGCGTTAACATGCTCTTTTTTGCGTTACGTTCGCGGCTTGCGAGCATTTGAATTTTCAATAGCGCCAAAAATCAAAAAGTAGTAGAAGTAGTAAAAGCAAACGTTAAAACCAAGTGCTTGCTTTTTATGTTTATTATATTATTGTATTGACAAATTTTCAGTAAATTTAAAGTCAGTTTATCAATTCACTTGCCCCGATCGCTTTGTTTGGCCGCCAGCTGCTTTCGTAACCGACTTTGCGCCTCGACGGGCCATGACTTGAGCTCGCCACTACCGCAGGGCAGGCAATAGGTTTGCGTATAATAGAAACTGCAGGACGTATCCTTGCACACAACTTGACCGCAGCGAGCGCACTTGACGCCCAGTGCCACATAGAACTCCGGCTTGGACTGCCAGCGTGGCGGCGGCGCCTGAAACGGATCACGCATCACGTAGCTATCCTCGCGAAATTTAATGCCCAGCGCAAAGGGCGGCTGCCGCCCGTAGTAGTGGACCAACTCGTGCATGTCGCAGGCGCTGCAGTGAAACTCAATGCGGGCAATGCGATCGTCTAAGTCTTCCGGCAGCGGTGGCTCAGCCGGTACAGGTAATTGAAGTTTGGATATCTCAGCCGCTTCGTTGTTTAGCCTCAAAATGCTATCATCATCATCATTCTCGAGGCCGAGGCATTTTTCGACCAGCTCGTGCGCCATTTCCGGCGGGCACTGCAAGAGTAAAAATCAGTTGGCAGAGAGGTTGAGCTTGAGACGCAATTTTAGTTATTAGCTAACTTAGGGACTAATTACAATACAATAAAAACATTCTAATTTGACGAGGTTCGTCTGCTCATTTCATTGCATTACACCACGCTTGGCCAACATGTCCTTGGGCCACCAATTCGGACGCTCCACATAGCAGCGATCGCCATCGAGCACCAGCTGCTGCTCGCTGTTTAGGACGGGATCGATACGGAGCAGGGCGACGCCATGATTGTGGGCAAAGCCAAAGACGCGGCCCAGATTAGCGCCCGCCACCGATTTGACTGTGTGATTGCTGCTGACTGGCGCCGTGAAGCGTATGGGCATATATCGCTTGCGTATGACGCCCGAATGGTGTACGCGTGCCGTCAGCTCTTGGCCGACATAGCAGCCCTTGTTGAAGCTTACGCCATTCAGATAATCGGCATTGGCCTCCAGTGGAAAGCACTTGGAGGGCGGCAACTCCTCAATGCCCTCGCCAATGCCCTGCTTATAGCGCAATAGTTTGTAATTGCTGTCAGGTGTGGAGTTCAAGGCGACAACTTCATGATTGCGCCACAGATCCTTTGCTAGCTTCGTCGCAGTCATATCGCTGGGCGCCAGAACTCTGGTGCCCAGGGTTTCAACGCGCGGATCAGGCGCTATAAACAATTCCAAATCCTTATTTGAACGTATTTCGCCCTGTCCCTGTTCCCTGAACAGAACCCAGGGCACATACTCGTCATCTACGGTATCGATGTCGATGCGCTTGCGTACGCGAAACGTGCGCAAGTGCCGGCGAAAATCTGATGAAGCGTCGCGATCGCATTCCAGCAGAAACGTCTCCGGATCGTTGGTACGATAAATTATTGTGTCGTACATCAGGCGACCGCCGCGGTTCAAGAACAGCGCGTAAATCGAGGCGGGACCGTTAGGCTCTTGCAGGCGGGACACGTCGTTGGTGACCAGGCCTTGCAGAAACGGCACCACCTCCGACCCGTGGACGCGTATCAGCTCCCGCTGCCGCAGGGGCTCCAGTGTGTACGACGGCATCCGTCCAGAAATGTTGCGTATGCAATCGCGCGCGATGCGTAGAAACTTGTAATTTTTACACAAATTCATCCTGCGGATAGACATGGGGTAGCGGTCGCCGGCCTCTAAAATACATTTGGCAATTGCATAACAACGCTTACCTGAATTTCCCTATGTATATTTACAAGCAAATCAACAATGGAATCACTAACTAAAATACTCGAATTTTGTGAGTGTTATAATAGCAAACAGCTGACTGAAACTGTGCGAGTGAATCGTACTCGATGACAAGCTCACTGCTATGGCTACTAGATAAATACTAAAAAATCTAAGGGTGTTGCATTTCGCTGCTATCCATTTTCACTTACTCTGGTTACACTATTGCATCTGTTGCTGCACCTGCAGCAGACGTTACACAAATCATCGATAATTCGGCTTACAATTCAAACTTAATCTTAGCTTTTAGTTCAATCTTAATCTTAATGGTTAGGTAATGTTCAATCTCACTTTCAAATTCTAAGCTGTAAAGCATTCTTTATTTGCTTGGTCAGAGAATTTAAAATGCTGCAATCATATTCATTTAACTTAATACTAACTGCAACCATTGCGTTTTTAAATTTGTATTAATTTAGGTTCGGCTTTTATGAAAAATGATTAATATGCTTAAAACAGACTCTTTTATTTATCATTTGCAATTAAATAAAAACTTAAACAAAACACTAATTTATTTTTTGTGGTTGCTTTTGTAAATTATTTACATAAATGCCTTATAATATAATTCAAGTCAATTGCATTTAAAATATGTATTGAATTCAAGCTTAAATTTGTTGTTCAATTTATTTGCTGGGTTTTGGAGCAATTTTCTTAGCCAGTGCGTTCATTTGATTGTTGGTTTTCTTCTTTGGCTTCTTATTCTTTTTTATGCCATCAACTTTGACGCCTCGATACTCAGATTTCTTTTTGCCAGCTGCCGCCTTCGCGGGCTCAGCGGCTTTTCCGTTTTCTTTGCGTCCCTTCTTGTCTAAGCGCTTTGTGGCACCTTTTGCATTTTGTTTCTTTTTGGACTTAGTTTGAGGACCTGCCGCAGCAGCGGCAGAATCGCGCGCCTGTTTGGCGCCCTGTTTCTTCACCGTATAGCGTTCCACGTGGATGGGTCTGTCGTCGAGCACCGTCTCCTTGAGCTCTAGGGCAAGGCCAACTGCATCTGGTTTCTGAAAGCAGACATAGGCCACACCCTTGCAGCCCTTCTCGCCATCTTGCAGGCAGCGTATATAATCGATTTCGCCGCAGCTGGAAAAGATCTCACGCAGCTTCTGCTCGTTGGCCGCTGCAAAAAATTTAGAGTTAGAAACCGGTTTAATCTATTTATGATAAGCGTACGCACAATATTTCAGATTTCCCACGAATATGGTGCGCTTGGCATCGGCTTCGCTTGTCGTCGCATCCTCGCCAGCACCGCCCACTCCGCCGCTGGCCTTTGCCGCGGGCGTGACACGCAAGTGATTCTCTTTGAATTCAGTACCATTTAGCGCCAGCGCCTTCTGTGCGATCTCCGCACTGTCGAGCACCACATAGGCATTCAAGGAGCCGGCTCCCTTGCGCTGCTTATGTTTGAACAGTTGCTTGCCACCCGCCGTGCGCAGCCGGATGCAGTGCACGGTGCCGTAAGGCTGTAGCAGACGCACGAGCTGGATACGTTTTGTGTTAATGGGCAGATTGCCCACGAATATGGTGGCTGCTTCGGCGGCAGGAGTTCGTTCTCGTCTAATGGCATCTAAAATAGAAGAGGAGAGTTGTCTTTAAAAGCTATTTAATAGAGGGACGGAGTTTAGTGCTTACCCTCATCCTTGTCATTGGGCTTTTTGGCTTTTACTTTCTTTTTGGTAGCCTGTTTTGTAGCTTGCGTCGTGGCGGTCTTTTTTGTTGGTGTACTCTTCTTTTGGCTTGACTTAGCCTCTGCGGTGGGTTCCACTTCTTCTTCTTCCTTGGGCTCCTTTTTGTCTACTGTTTCCGCTGCCGACTTTTTCTGTTGCTTTTTAAGTTTTTGTGCCTGCTTTTTTGCCTTTTTCTTCTCGATTTTGGCTATATCAGCGACCGACAGATTCTTTGGGGTCTCTTTTGCCTCCTCCACAACGCTGCTCTTTATGGCTTCGGGTTTTCCCTTCGGTTTCTTTGATTTCGGCAATTTTTTGATTGCTTTGCTTTCCGGTGCAATATCCACCAACTTCTTTTCAAGTTTTGTTTCATCATTGCTCGTTAATTTATCTTTAGGCGATTTCATTTTGGTATACTTTAACTTCACGTGTTGTATGCGTAAGTGTTGGCAAACGTTCGAAATCAAAATTGTTTAGTACCTCTACAGTTTGAGTGCTGTTGTGCGTCTGTTATTTATCGCACCAGCAAAAAATGTCATAATGGCCGCCAGTGTGGTCTAATGTATAAATCGATTATCAGCAGTTTCAGCCTATCGGCCATCACTATGCGGCTTGTTATTGGCATCACTATTCTACTTGTTATTCTTGTATATATTTATTTTGTTTATAAAATATGAAAAGATATAAGCAAAAACTGCGAGAAGTTTGGCTGCAAATGCCCGAATTTCGACCATGGCTTCGTCGAGACCCTGAAGACTCATACAGAGCACGTTGCCGTTTCTGCAAATGTGGTGTAAACACAAAAATATGTGACTTGCGCGCTCATGCGCTCACAAAGAAGCACAAAAAAATGAATACAACAGTTGAAGTGAATAGAAATGACTCGGTAAGTAAAATTTAATAAGTTTAAACAGCTTAATGACTACACATGCTATTATTTCTACTGCAGAGCAATGATGAAGACAGTGGCTCCAATGATAACAACAGCAACTTCAAGCCAAAAGCAGCATCGTCCAGACGCTATAAAAACCACTCGGACACTAATAAAACCAATATCCAGCCGACACCAATTAAGACCGAAAAGAGAACCAGCAATGGACCTGATTACGAGGCCATTATCGAAAGTCTAGCATTATACGAACCGGAACAAATATTGTTCTCCAACGGCTCCACCGCACATTCGGACGGCCAAGCTGAGAATCCTGAAACGTCTGCAAACATTGACGAAGACAGCATAACTAAAGCTGTCGCTGTTGCGCTAAAGAACCTAAAGGATTCTTCACAAATATTTGGCGACTTTGTGGCCGATCGACTACGGCAGCTATCGAGCAAAACCTCGGAGGTAACCAAGGATAAAATCATGAAGGTTCTCTTGGAATCTGCAGCACTAGACAGAGCTAACAGTTTGAACTGATATCAAGTTAACTATAAGCCGGAATGTATAATTTAAATAAATCTCACAATCAGCCTTAAGTACAAAAAAAATATTTGATCCATGGTTTATTCTTAAAGTATTTGTTTCAGTATTGAATTATTCAACGAACTTGGTGTGTATATACAACAATATGGTTGATTATCAACTAACGTTAAAACATTCAAAATAAACTAAAAATGATTAGATATTGTAATCGTACAATTTGAAATATATGACATTTAAGCGCTAAGCGATGGTTAAAGCTGTTATCGATATAGCGCGGCACAATTACTTTTACAATATCGATTATTCTTGAGATCGCGTCCACAGCGTTGTGAAATACCAATTGTTTTACATTGTTCAATTTAAAAAGATTGCTTGTTTTGTTTTACATTTGCTGAAATGAGCGACAAAGGAGAGGAGCCTTTAGAGAAGCCAGCTTCAGGATGCAAGGAAAATGACCTACATATAGGTTCAGAGGTTGCATCGCCTTCCAAACGGAAGGTCAGAGTGGAAGAGGACGAGCAGGTTAATTCAGGCAACAACGAACATAATAAACGAAGGAAATCCGAGGATAATCCAGCAACAGCATCCAGCAATACTGTTGGTGTTAAGAAGGAAAACCCTGACGGTGAAGTTGCTGATGAAGCAGAGTCCAGCAGTAATAACATTCCAGTGAACATAAAAGCAGAACCAGTGGATACAACTGATGATGTCCCTACCGCCGGCACTAGCTCCGGCGTTAGCTCCATGGCAACCAACACTGCTGTAGTGGTGAAAACGGAGGCAGCTCCCAGTTCAACCAATTCACCAGTTGTTGTGAAAACAGAGCCAACCAGCAACAACAATTCGGCGGTTGCCGACAGCTCTGTCTCCTCAAGTACCCTTCGACCATCCTGCCGTTTCGGCATACGATGCTATAGGTAATCTATGCTTAAGTCTGTGCCTTACCAATGATCATAACACATTGCTAATTCCATTATTCAGACGCAATCCGGCCCACAGGCAAACAGAAGCACATCCTGGCGATTCGGATTATCGTCGGCCCAGTTTTCCGACACCACCGCTCGGCACACCGCCGTGTGCATTTGGCAATGCCTGCTATCGCCGCAACCCAGTACATTTTCAGCAATTCTCCCACCCGCCAGATTGTAAGTAAGATGCGCCCATTAACAGAAACACGACAGCTAAAAATGGGCACCTTAGTCAATTCTGCCCAGAATATCCGGAAGCGTTTACGCCAGCGTCGTGTTCAGCCGCAAAATGCAAATGGAGGTCCAGCTGAATACTCGGATCTTGAATCGGACGAGGAGGAGGATCCGTTTTACGATCAGGGGGACTCTGATTTGGATTACAATCCTGACGTCCAAGATGACAACGAGGACGATGAGCTTGAATTCAATAGCGAGCGCCAGCACTGTGATTTATTTGATTAATTTGACATGCCAGCTTAAAATCTGTTACAAATGTAAATATCATGTTTAATGTAAATGTTGCTTTTGCTTATCTATTTAAAAATATTAATGTCTGTTAACAATATTGTTATGATATTTAAAGTTGCAGCTGTCTGTCACAGACCCACAGTCTGGCAACACCATTTTTCTCATTTGGGATTAAGAACAACACATAATACGGTCACATTATTAGGTCGTGTTTTTGCTTCGTATCTTCGTCACATCTGTGTGTGTCAGACGAGACGCATATTTTTCTTGATTGTAATTTACAAAAGTAATACGTTTATTGCAGTGCTCACATTTAGTTAACAAAAATAACTAAACGGCTTCAAGCTGGCGGAGAAAAAAGTACAGACGGCATTATGCCAAACATCAGTGGTAAGGCTGCAATCTGCTGCAATATGCTGCACATGTACATATATTAATACATCAAAACTATGCCCTCAAAAGAAAAACAACACTACGTAAATTTGTTAAAGAGTATGCGGCTTCTAGTCAATTATTCATAGCTTTGGGTCGTTTAACAGTCGAAAAGGTGTGACACATATGGCCGGAAAATTGCTGCCCTCAAAAGTGAAAGTTTTTCCCCAAAACGAATCGCATGAGCTGCCTTTGGCGGCGGCGGCGGCATGTCTGCCGTTGTGTGTGCATGTGTGCATTTCTTTCTGTCAATGCATTGCTGCCGAAGGAATCGCATTGTTTTGTGTGTGTGCGTAATCATATGTTTTTATTTAACACCTAGACGCAAGAGTTGAAATAATTTTATAAAGTTACAGTTTGATTTATTATCAGCATCGACTGCTTATCTTTATATTAGATAGTAGGCGCACATACGTGCTGCGTATTTATTTTTTGTTACTTTATAAATATATGTGCGAAAGAATTTAGCTTATGCCTGAGGCGGCCATGCTTGCAATCAAAAATAGCACTTGAATTATAGAACACACATACAAGCACACGTGCACATATGCACACACACATGTGCAAGTGTTAAGTTGCAAATTGCACTGTGCCCAATAACAATTGAGTTTGAATGAATTCTAATGACTTTTAACTTAAGATGTGACCTCTTTGGGTATTTTAAATGTGAGACGAATTAACGCATGTGCAATTCCAAGGTGAAGCACGTGACAATCGTACGCTTTCCGATTTAAATATTTTAAAAATATCATACACAACTTAAGGGAACATTTCGTTCAAAATTGTGAATGCCGTTATGAAGAACCTGTCAAAAACAAGGGATTTTTAGTGCAAAATTGTGAACTACAGAGGGTATTAAGTCTTCGACTCCTTGCAGTTAGCAATTCTTATTTCCTTTCTCACATATATTGCACTATTTTGAATTTAACTGAATTGTTTCGCTCAACGTTTTGCAGCTTAAAGTCTATCATGCTGTCATCGAGGATGTCATTTCCAATGTGCGCGATGCTTTTCTGGACGAGGGCGTTGACGAGCAGGTGCTGCAGGAGATGAAACAGATATGGCGCAACAAGCTGTTAGCAAGTAAGGCGGTTGAGTTGAACCCAGAGCCGGGCGAGCCAGGCCACCACCCACCGCCCATTGTGGCCAACAATCCAAAGGTAAGCAAGGTGTGTTATCGTTGCCAAGGCCAATTGACTGATGTGCAGCGCGTGTGTCCACCTCGATAGCGTTTTATATAGTATGTGTGTGTCGCTATTTGTATATGTGTTTATGTTTTGCTTTGATTGTCTCGCAATAACCAATTCAACTATACTCTGATGCTCTCTCCATTTATCTCTCTGTCGCTCTGTCTCCACAATTGCAACAACAACTGATCGTGCGCATCAACATCAACATTAAAACAACACTGACTGCTGCTTTATAAATGTATATGTAACTGCTAATGCCATAAAACACGCACAACAAACACACACTCAAACACACATACATCACATGCTGCAGAGCACCAAGGTAATAAAACCAAATGCATATATCGAGAAAATGCAACTAAAGTACGTTTGTTATGAATTTTAACAGGCCGCCAACGCTAAGGCCAAAAAAGCCGCCGCCGCTGCGGCCGCCTCACAGCAGAACAACAGCGGCGGCGTCACGGGCGCCGTCGGCGGCATCAGCAGCATCAACACCGACAGCAATAAACTCGCAACGCCATCGCTGGTCGCTAAATCGCCGGCACTTGCCGCTGGCAGCGGCATTAAGAATGGCATAGGTGCCATCAAACAGGAGGTCACATCACAGAACCCGCCGCCGTTGCTACCCACATCGGGGGCGACAATGCTGCAAAAGCAACAGGCAGCAGCCGGTGGTGGCGGCAATGCCCCAACCGGTGGCCAGACACCCATACCAATTGTGGCTCAATTGGACCCCAATCGCATTATGCCTGTTAATGTAAGCATTACGCACTGACGATTGTTAGATCGACTTATTTGGTTGACAATCCTTTGCAGATAACGTTACCTTCGCCGCCTGGCTCAACAAATTCGGAATCTCGTGTGCTTACCATACAGGTGCCGGCATCGGCCCTGCAGGAGAATCAGCTAACTCAAATACTTACAGCTCATCTAATATCATCCATCATGTCGTTGCCCACCACGTTAGCCTCGTCTGTGCTGCAGCAACACGTGAATGCGGCGCTAAGCAATGCCAATCATCAGAGTAAGACACACTTTAGAAGTCCATATAGAAATCCATGTAACAATACAGTTATTGTTTACTAGAAAATCTGGCAATTGCCAAGCAGCTGGACGGCGCCTTGGATTCATCTGAGGAGGATGAAAGCGAAGAGAGTGACGATAATATGGACAATGATGACGACGATGATTTGGACAAGGACGATGACGACGATGCGGAGCACGAGGATGCTGCCGAAGAGGAGCCGCTGAATAGTGAGGATGATGTCACCGACGAGGACTCGGCAGAAGTGTTTGATACAGATAACGTTATCGTTTGCCAGTATGACAAAGTAAGAAATTATAAAACACATAAATATATAGATTGGTTAATATATATATATGCAACTAATATTTCGAACAGATCACACGCTCGCGCAACAAATGGAAATTCTATCTCAAGGACGGTATTATGAACATGCGCGGCAAAGATTATGTATTTCAAAAATCCAACGGCGATGCTGAATGGTAGTATTCGAACCTGACGTACAACAACAAAGCATAGTGTGAAAATGCAACATATAACAAAAAATGAAAGAAAAAAAAAACACGAAACAAAAACAAATAAAAGACAAACGAAATGCCTCACAGTGCGCCTTTAAAAAAAAACACGTTACTAGCACCCCTTGTCCCCCATCCCAATTCATACACCACATGACCAAAAGATGTCCAGCGATGTGGCAGCCAAGCGGAACACCCTGTGGATCGCGGCTGCTGCCAAACGGGGCATGTTAAAACGTATCTAATAATATTAGTACCAACTATTTGTATTTTTTTGCGTCAAGTTGAGTTGTGTTTCAATAAAACATTTGTAATCGTAATATATGTATTAATTAATTATTAACACTGCTGCATATTATTGTCAATAAAATGAAACTTCGAAAGGAAGCTACGTACAAAGACTTGTAGGAGCCATAGAAATGTTGTTTAGGATCATTATAAAATATATACAAATATATGTTTATACATATTTATTAATCAAACTATATCCGAATTGTTCCATTTATTTTGTTATTGCACGTGACTGTTTCAAATTGTAGAAATAAAGAGGGACACATCTGGAAAAAATCTGCAAATTATATATAAATTGATAAGTTGTAAAATATATTTATATATGTATCGTTTATTTAAAATTATTATTTTTTTGTTTTTTCTCTTTTAATTAAGGAGTACAGCATTTTACAATTAAAACACTTAGAACAACAGCGCGACAATTGCTAATTGTTTATGTTTATGCTCTATGTACACTGCAACTGCATAGTATAATGTTTAAGATTATTTATTCAATGTACATTTACGCGCGCCTAAGAACGACTCGCTTACTCCATCCAACTTACGCTGCCAGAGGGGCCGCGCATACTCCCTACCAGTTTACACACTAAACAATATAAGTAAATGACTTATCTGAATCGTCATCGCTGTAGGCTTACATTTAACTAAAACTAACCGAAATGTGCATGTGTGTGTTTGTGTGTATCAATCAATTGCCAATTATTATATGATGTCGATTTGCTTTAAGTCAAAATTTGAGTTAAAGTTTAATTGAAATTCATAATCTATACAGAGCCTAATGTTGCGCCAATCTCCAGCACATAAATTATACAATTTGTAAAACAATTTATGGAAACTTGTAAGTATGTATATATATAGATGTATGTATGTATGTATGCGTGTTAATTTGCTTAAGAGACACAACTATATGGTTTTAAGCGATTGGAGTCGTTAAGAGGCGCCTCTTTTCTTAGTTTAGCTGGTTTTTGTTTTGGTGGTTTTGCCCGCAAACAGTTTAGTTTTGTGCTAAGCACCAAAGAGTTGATAATTATAAGTGTCATTAAAAAATGAGCCTGTCACATACAATTTGCATGTGCGTATGCGTCTGTCTAACTTAATTTTAAGTTGTTAATAGCGCTATGTTGATTTCTTTGACCATTTTAACACGATGCAGCATTCGTTGTAGCGCATCCTGGCTAAGCGCTTGCGTTGAGTACCAAACGGGTGAGTCGGGTACACAGGATCTTTCCGGTTGTAAATAGAAAACATCGTTGCGCGTTTTAACACTCTCCGGGCTACAAGTGTAAACGAAATAATTTAGACAAGATCGAAAAAGGTTTAAGTGTCGACTCACCATTTGGAGAGATAGAATTCGTATAGGCGCACAGGACAACGCAGCGGATTCTCCTCATTCTCTTGCTGCTCATAGACCTTTTTCTTGCGCGGATTAGCATCTGTGTAGTAAAATGTAAGTTATTTGTTTGCTATAATAACATCAGCAGATAAAGCTTACCCAGACCCGCCTGCGGTGGATAGAAACGTAATAGGACATTGCGAGTGCCGGGCATCTTGGCATTTTGCGATGAACGTTTCCAATGCTTCATAATGTGCGAAAAGGATAATTGCATGTGCTCCTCAACGGTCTGTGGGCAGTATATAAGTTATATATAAACAAACAGCCCAATTAAAAACTGATCAACTACTTACAGTTAGATTAAAATGCTTGGTATTGAAGAACATGAGCGTGCTTAGCAGTACATGCGGTGAATGAGCGCCAAGTTGTTTGCATTCCCACAAATGCTCCTCCTCCACGCGCGTGACAATATATTCTACATTAAAAGAAAAAGATAAGTAACGATTGCAAGGTGTATAAGGTGCTGTGAAACTAACGGGAATCGTTGTACAGCACGGAAAATTTCCGCGCCACCTCATCGAGGCACTCCGTGAAACGTTCGTAGTACGGATCATAGAATATATTATCGATACGTCCGTTTACATATAGATATTGCTGGATGCCTGCAATAAAATTGATGTATAAGCAACGACTTATATTTATATACATTATATAATTCTTACCCAGTACAAGATAATATATTGTATCTGGCGCATATTCCGTGCCGTTCGGCTTGCGCACCTCCTTGACAAACAGACAGAGCGAATAGTTTAACTCGTCGGCGGTCATTTGGAGCAGTTCCGTTTTGAAGGGTCGGCGACGCATTGAGCTCTTCTCGATATCCGCATTCTTGGTCATCACCCATTGCTTCCAGGCATTCACGCCGAACGTGTACTTAAGGAACATTTGTGCGTCGGGCTTCTCCTGCGGTTGCTGTGCCTGCTGTGACTGTTGCTGCAGGGCCGAGTGATCCATTTCGCTGCCGCGTTGTCGCTTAACTGGCGAGCGACTGTTGCGCGACGGCGAGTCCAGCACGGCGATGGTACCGCCACCACGTTTTCGACCACGCGGGGACCTAAAAAACATTTACGAAACTTTAAAATTGAGTACATTTTATAATTAATCCAATATTTACCGCGCCGACTCTAACATGTGATGCTGCTGATCTAGATGATGCACGCCCATTTGACCCATGTCATGGCCCATGGGTGACTGACTTGTTATCGTATTGGCCGTCATCGTCGACTCCAGATCAACGGTTGTCGTCTGATGATGGTTGTCGTAGTCGCCGGTTGCCATTTTGAGAGCAATTTGCAACATATCGTCGCCGTATGGATTATGGCTGGCGGCGTTAACGTCCACAACTTGTTGCTGCTGCTGTTGTTGCTGTTGCTGCTGTTGCTCCAGACTGTTCTGATATTGCAGGGTAACTAGGCCCGGATCGGGTTTGATTTCATTATCGGAATCGGAATCCGATTCGTGCTTCTCCTCGGCAACCATTTCGGCCATCATAAGCAATTCGGCCTCCAGTGGATCTTCGGGCATTTTATCCTGAATCTTCTTGATCTCCTTCAAAATACCACCAGCTGTGTTTCGTGTCGTGGGTATGAAGATCGGCACCGGTATGGGCAAAGGAATGGGCACGGGCACCGGAAATGGCGCCGAGTACATGTACATGGGCTGCGGCACAAATATGGGCACCGGCACGGGTATTAGCACCTTGTTCGAATAATCCTTCTCAGTCTGCGTTGCGCAATCCCGCATAGATGGCGTTGCTTGCTCACCCGTTGAGACGGTCATCGGCTTGCAGCTGATATTTACATTGCGCACCGCCTTCGGATACGGCGGTACGGTGATGATTTTCGTTTCTGTGATTGCAGCCGGAAAATCGCCAACCGGTGTGCTAATATTCCGTCGTATCGGCTGCGCATTCAGCGGCGGCGAGGGTGAGCGCACAACGTTATAGTCCACATGCTTGCGCGGTCGACCGCGGGGGCGCACTTCCCCAGCGGTTCCTGTGGACGCCGATATGCTCACCGTCAACGGTGGGGGCGAGTCCGGCTTGCGACCACGTTTGCGCCGCACGGTTACGCTGCCAATGCGCGCCTCGGTCTCGCCGCTGGCCAGCGACTGTACGGTAGAAATGACCGGTACAACGGTACCGCCGGCTTTTTTATTCGCCCCAGCCGCATTATTCTTGAGGCCGGACTGCAAGCAGATTGAGAAAAGTCATTAATAAATTTCGAATTGTTTAACTGTGTGTGAGTGCTCACTTTCCACCTAAGACGCATTTTGCTATAACACTAAATGAAATTCGTTTACAAAATAGTAAAGCGCGTAAAAATTATTTAAAGCAAAAACTAAATATTCGCGGTTGTGGTTGCCATATCGTTAAAATATATATAAAACAGTTGAAAGTGCCGCAGGCAACGCGGTTTAAACAAATATTTTCAGGGTTTTTATTTTAAACGGAACACTTAATGAGATCATCTTTATTAATTTTTTTTTTTTAAATATTGCCTACTACATATTTGTCATTGTTATTAAGCTTGTTAAACAAAACGATAATCTTGCACTGTTAATGTTCTCTTCATTTGTTTTCAAGCACTGAAATTGGCAACAATTTAAATTCAAAAGTATCGCTAAGTTGAGGTTATCGATATAACGTTTTCAGTGTGCGAAAATTTAAAATGTATACAGTTAAGATTTCCAAATAACTTACCGGTTGCTGTGCCAACTTCAATTTGACTCGCTTGGGTAAACCGGTGGGAAATGGAGCTGCATTTTTGTTGCCACCACGCGCATGCGCGGCAGACAGTTGTTGCTGCTGTGTCTTGCTGGCCGATGTGGACGGCAGATCGCTGTCGAGGGTGAGCGGGGTGCGGGCGAACTGATTTTGGAACTGCATTACACACTGATATGTACAAAAATTGCGCATCGATGCATCTGACATGGTCAAATGATACTGGGGCGTGCTGGCGTTGCTGCAATTATCGCATTTGGTGACGGCGCGTGCCGAAATGTTGCAACTGACACCGTGCATGGTTAGGCAGTTGATCGAACACGTGAGGGTCTCCTGATCTCCCTGCTGTTTATAGATCATATCGAAATTATACTTCTTTACCTTGCACCACTGGCAGGAGACAATATGGCGATTGACAATGATGTACACATTGATACAGATGCGCGAACAGAACATTTTCGGCGTCTGCGAATCGTGGCTGTAAATGGTGAAAGCATCAGCGTTCTTGCGTTCGAAGTACTTGCAGCACATGGCGCAAGGATCAGCGTTTACGTTGCTCACAAACTTGAAGGCCGAAAAGCACGGATTGGAGCAAAAATAGTGCTCCTTATCGTCCAGCAACATTTCGACACGGACAGGCTTCTCGTTGTTGCATACGCCGCACATGTCTGTGCGCAGTTTCTTCTTGGGATTGCACATGTTGTCGTAGCGTCGGAGACACACTTGCGAGCAGAAATCCTTGAACTGATCCTTGTCGCCGACAGGCGCCAGGAAGCCCTCCTGTCCACTGCTAATATCCTTCTGGCAGCAGCTGCACGTCTTCAATCCCTTCTTGTACGTGTTGAGACAGGCGGCGCAGCAAAACTGACGCACCTCGAAACCAAAACGTACACAGTACTTTCCCAGCGCTATAGAGTTGACCTCCTCCTTGCAGGTCTCACAATTGCCGCCAAACGCACGCTGATATCTGCCCAGGCACACCTCGTTGCAAAAGTCCATTGTCTCCCAGACGAGCTGCTTGTCGCCCACGTTGATCTCCAGCTGACAGTCGGCGCAGAGACGTCTAAAGCTCTCCATGCGATCGAGACGAGCTGCCTCCGCCTCGACATTGGTGCGTGCGACTACATTTGATGATTCGAGCTTCTTGCTGGGCGAACGTATCGTGGTGGCGCCAATGTTACGCACGCGTATCGAATGCCGCTTCAGCTTGTATTTGTCCGGCTCTTCGGCATTCAAGAGATTGAAGCAGTCATCGTTGCATATGTAGTAGGTATCCTGCTCCTGTCTGAGGAAATATTTGCAGTTCATTTCCTCCTTGCACTGCAGGCAAGCGTGCGTCTTGCTCGTCGTACTTTCGGCCACTTCGGCAGTCGCCTCCGCCGGGCTATCAGTTGCCTCGTCATCAACGGCAGCGGCGGAACCGCTGCACTCCTGGCTGACCTCCTCAATGAGGAACTTTTTGCGCCGCAAAAAGTATTTGCCCGGCTGTGCAGCCAGGAACTCATCACAGCAGGCCTGATCGCACAGATACTCAAACGGACTCGTCGCTGCCGCTGCTGCTTCTTCATTTTCGGCATCTTCACTAGCTTCGGCATCTGCTTCGGTGTTTTTGAAGCGATAACCGCAGATCTTTTCCGTATCGCATTGGCGACATTTATGTGTGCTGCCCACAATCCAGGCGATAATTATTTTTGGCGAGCCACCTGCTTCGCCTGCCACGGTACCCGACGACTCCTCCTGCGTGGGCTCATCAGCTTCGGGCGCATCCGCTTCGGGTGTATCCTCATCGTCTGGAGTTGTATTCGCTGAATAATGCAAAAAGTTTGTTTACTCGATTTGTTTTCATTTAAATGTGTTTTCTCTATTCAGTCAACAACAAAATAATTCAGTGTAAGTTTGCTAGATTTGGGTTTTGTCTGTCTGAGTTTGAGTGTTTCAAAACAGGATAATAAATCAAAAGCAGAAAAATTCAATATACAAATTTAAAACTAATGTAAACGAAAATTAAAATTTTATAAAATCGGTCTCTGTGCATTAACTCAATTCAATTTAAATTAATATAACTTATAAGCAACGACCAATGTTTGTGTGTATCAGCAATTATATAATATAAATTCTGATATCAAACCCAACATGCAACTTCGCTCACCTTCAGCACTTTCTGAAACCACGGCTCCAGCTTTCTTTTCAGCTTGAGCATCTGCTGCTCGAATGAAGGATTAGAGATAAGAGCACACAGAAAGCAAATAATAGCTTAGCTTAACTTTAGCATAGATTCAACCCATTGTTTATTGCTTACCATTTGCTGTGGCCGTTGAGTCCTCCGTTGTTGCATTTAAGTCAACCGCCGCATCCTCTTTGTCGCTGTGAGTTTCTGTTTCAGCGCCCACCTCGGCAACAGGCGACTTCAATCCCAATTGCGTTTGCTCGGCGGCTTCCTCCTCTTCGGCTGCCTTCTCGGCATTCTCGCGAGCCAATTCCTTTTCGGCCTCAGTTACTTCTGTTTCCTGGTCGTCGGGTATCAGACAAACGTCCGACTCCTCGGGTTCCAGCACGTTTTCAACAGTTTCTGCATAAAGAAAAACATATTTTATTGTTATTGATTTATGTATTCTTGAATAGAGCTTACCATCTCCATGCTCTGCTTCGGCAGCTTCTTCGGACTGATCTGCATCGGCATTTTCATCCTGCTCACCCTCGGCAGTGTCTTCCATTTGGTTACCTTCAGCGTCAGCATCGGCATCAGCATCGGCATCGGCATCCGCATCCACATCAGCATTATCAGCATCATCAACTTCACGTACTGACACACTTTCATTTGCTGTATCAACATCTTGATCTTCTTCTCTCTCATCTGTCCTATCTACCTCGTCTCTGCCCTCAAAAGGGGTGTCAACATCATCAGCCACATTGGTGTCATCGACAGTTTTATCACCAGCCTCGTCTTCCTCGAGGGTTGCCTGCCGGGAATCGCCGCCTTCTGAGCGCATTTCAACGTCATCCACATCTTCACTTGGCTCTTGCGCCGTACTGTCAGCCACGGCCCCGGCCTCAGCCTCAATCTCACCGTCATCTACATCCATTGCTTCTGTGGATGCAGGTGCACCATCCACTGCATCACCTCCGGCGAGCTCGTCATCCGCTTCCACATTCTCGAAAGCGTCACGTTGTTGGTGTTCATCAGCATCACCCCTGGAGTCGATGTTGCAATGTTCCTGCTCCTCTTCGGCTGCAGCTGGCACTGTCTCTGTGCCCACTTCCGCCGTATCTTCGGCAATGGTGTTGGCTGCGTCTGTTTCAGCGTCCGGCTCATCACTGCCTTTGTGTATTGGCTTGCGGGCTTCGCATGCAACAGCAGCCGTTTTCTCCTGTGATTGACCCTCGTCTGTATCCAAAGAACCCTCTGATATCTGCTCGAAATCGTCGTCGTCACCCGCTTGAACAGGCGCAACAGCTGGCTTCTCGACTACGTTTGCTTCTGTGCTGGGGATTTCCGCTGGCGCATCCGCCACCGTATCGTCTTCGGTGGGCGACGCGGGCGTGTCTTGCAATGCTGCGGCTGTTGTGTCTGCTTTCTCACGCGAGTTTTCTTCGTCCAACTTGGACGTTTCTGATTCGGGTCTTGCGCTCGAATCTGCGCCAAAGGAATCAAGACTTGATATTTCTTCCATACTGGAATTGTTGATGAATGGATCGTGTGCAAACTTTTAGATGTTCAGAAACCGAAACATTAACTGCAAGCGGATAAAACGATTTTTATATTTTTTATACATTTTATACACGATTAAATTAAATCTATTTTATGTATGTACATATGTTTGCGTAAATGTGTAGTCCCCATTTGCCGTTTCGCGCGCATTTCACCCCCCACGCATATCGATAGATAAACAACTGCGATAATTATCGAACGACCTGCGAGGGCCTCATACCACACCGCCTAAAATGTGTACAAAGTCACCAACACAGGCGCACACATATACACACATACACAACACAAGCATAGTGATGTGGTGTACAGTGCACAAGAAAACAAAACATGCGCCACAAAAAAAATTAAATACAAATCAGTTATCTAGTTTAAACGCACCCAACACCAACTACAATTTGAAGCATTTAATTAAGGGAAATTACTTTGTGTCTGTCGCACAGTGGGAAGAAGTTTAGTTACTTTCTGGCGATTGCGCCGTTTACTATAATCTGTATAAGAGATCCGACGTCGGCAACGAAAATCTATGTAGCGAACCATTAACTGCCTTTCATTGCTGTAATAAGCAAGCAACACTTTTCCAGGATATTATTATTGCACTTGTACTAGTTTTGCGGATTGTTTACACTACTCGCAATTTGCTATTTATATTTTTTAAGCACTGTAACACTGTAACACCCGGAAAAATGCTGTACGAAAACCACAAGTTGAGGTCCACATAGGGATGGCTAAACATATCGATAGTTGCTACTCGATAGCACATTGCATGTGCCACATTTTGGTTTTATAGCGCTTGTTCGATATATTGAACTTGTTTGCTCTGTGAGCTCATATATGTGGCGAAAAAACATTAATGTTATATAACATATTTTAAAAAATTAAATTTCATTAGATTATAAGCGCGTAGATAGTTATAACATATAATCCCACATACATATTGATTTTCTTTTGTTATCTATGATATTAAGAGCTGGAGCGACTTTTTGTAGGTTTTTTGGTTGAGCCAAATCGATAACATTCTTGTATTCATTGCTAGTATAACAATTAGTGATGGGCATAGTAGATCAGGGCTGCACTTTGGTCTTATGAGAATTTATTAAAAATAGTCCAACTTGCATTTGCTTAACAGAGTTATGTTAATGAATATTTATGAGTTGTCTGTTAATTTAAATAAAAATTGAATGTAAATTTGTTTTTAATATTTATGTATGAGTCCTTCGGCATCCAAAAGAACGGTGGGAAAGTATTTCATAATTTTCGTAAAATGTGGGAATAGTTGCGAATTTTTAAATGTTATATTATTTTCTTTTTGGTATTGCTGCAGTACTTGAATAAGTTCGTTTTTAGTTAACGCCTCAGTGGCCAGCCAGAGTTGAATTACGAAATTCAATGCGTAAATCTGTAGTTCCATAAGGCTTGGTTCGATTTTTAAGGCTTTAGCGTTTTCTAGAATTTTCTACAAAAATTAACTAGTAAAACGAGCATTGTCATTTAATATTTCAACCTACCGATATACAAGCATTTTCAAGATCGTAAATATTATGGCGAAAGGCCAAATTGAGGGCCGGAAATATGCCCTCCATCGGCCAGCTCACATCTTGAAGCTTTTGGGCAAACTTTAGCAAGAGATCGGGCAAATTGTAGGCACAAGACAGTATAAATATATCACCAATTATTAGTAAATTCACAAGCGTGGATGTCACCTCAAATGTGTAAATAAATTCCAAAAATATTTCCACACTCTCCGGCGAAACACCATTAATTTGTAGCACACCATTCCATTGTTTATTTTGTAAAACATCCTGTTCCAGTTTTTCCGAAGCGGTCGCCAAAAATATTCTATGACAACGAAATTTTTTATAACAGACATTGGCGCCTTGTTCGCCGGTATCGGAAACTCTGGGCACATGCACTTCGCAATCGGAATCGATACCACTGCGAAAATAGATGAGACGACGTTGCCGGGTTGATAGAGTCTCCCTGTCACTTCCCTCATCCGACAAAGACTCCGTTGTGCCAACGGTGGCAACGTTGTCATTTTCAGCACTTTCGTTAGAGCCATTTTCCGACTGAGGCTTTGCACCCGATGGCTCATTAGCCTGTGCATCGGTACTTGTCTTGCTGTTCCTTGGAGAATCCGACATTATTAACCAACAATTTAAACAAGGGTTACATAAGAAAAATATCAACAAAAAAAAAACTTTTTTTTAACAGGTGACAGATTTCCAATACTGACAGTTGAATGCCCAAAAAAGTCAGTTTATGTCGGGTGTGCCCGAATAGCAAATATCCTGTAGTCAGCTGCGTCGAAAATATGTCGAAGTAATTAGTTTAACCATCTTGAGAAAATGTACATATGTATATATGTACCTATGGGTTGGGGATTGCTTCCAACTGAAACTGTAACTTACCCATTTTGAATAAGTAGAAGTCCTTAAATTGTACGAATCGAAGTAAACGATTTAATATATAAAGAAATAAATTTATAGTACTACAAAATTTCTGCACAATGTTTTGCAAGTTACGTCGCCTGGAACTGCTCCGGAGCGGACAACTGTCCGACTGCGAGCTGCACGTGCTTTATGCGGATAAGTGTCAGAAGAGCTGTTGTCGCCAATTCCACTGCCACAAGGTGATGCTGATGTCCGCATCGGAGGAATTTAAACGCATGATCAACGATAAGGATTTTGAAATTAATAAAGGGGTAATAACCGTGAATGATGCCTCGCCGGATGCGTACGAGACGCTGTTGCTCTACATATACACCTATGAGATTTATAATGAAATAACCATTGAGATGTGCGCCGATCTAATCTATCTGTCAACCAAATACAAAATGCCCGACTTTGTCGACGGCTATATTGGCAAGTTGGCCAATCAAAACTGGCCCATGGGCACGGTGCTAAAAATTTTTCAGTTGGCCAACGAGAATAATCGTCCAGCCATGATGAAGCTGGTGGGAGTGGTAATTATTATAACGGGTTCTTTTTATAAATTTTAAATGTCAACTAATTTTTTTGTGAATACCAGAAAATTGTGCCCATTGCGAACCAGTTGCTCAATGACAACTCATTTCTTAAGTTCAGCGTTAAGGAGCTACAGGCGTTGATTGTCATTTTAAAATCGTCGGGCACTATTCCGGACAAGGAGTTGTTGGTGGCTTTAAAGAAATATCAGATCTACAATAATTTACATTATGGCAATATGATATGCTTTCAGCAATTTGTCGAGGTGACGCATCTGTTTGAAGATGTCCTCTTCGAGGCGGACGGCACCTTAGCTCTAACGGAAGAAGCTGACGATGCTGCAGCCCTTGCTGAACCAAAGGGTGCCGAAGAGTCAAACGAACCGGAACTACCTGCGAACGATACGCCTAGAATATCCAAGGAGATTAAACTTAAACTAATTCCAGCATCGTCTGAGGAAGCTGCCGAGGAGCAAGCAGCTGAAGAGAAAGCTGTAGAACAAGATCCGCAAGATCCGGTGGAGGACAAGCCACGTACTTTGAACCAAAATGAGGGATCACCCGGGCAGAATAAAAAGCGAGTATCGATCGGGAGCCCGTCACGCAACTCAAAACGTCGAAAGCCCTGAAACACTGATATAATTGGTACATTCTTTGTACAGAGCTCAATAATCCGTTTATTAAGTTAAATTAAAACGTTTTTACATTCGCTTTAATAGAAGTTAAGTAGTGACTCAATAAATTGAATTATGCAATTTCAATTATTTGAAAACGAGCCAACACAACAATTCTTATAATCAATAAAGAAATAGGTCAACTAATTCAACTGAATTTTCATAGTAACCAGAGTTGGGTTATAAAAGTACTTTAAAAACTAAATGTGCTTGAAACATAATGGCTGAATTCTGCGGTGTGCTGTCCTAGGAGACGCTTGTGACGCTCACAGGCAGCACATCCAGTGCCGACATAACGATATCCGAGTCCTTATCCTTGGCATTGCTAGCAATGCTGTGTATTGGTTTAACGCTCAGAAAATCATCGCTATCCAGAACAACATCCTCATCGTCGCTTATCAATTGCTCCACTTGATTTAGCTGCTGATCATTATCAGCACTATCTTCATCTTCTGCTGACTCGTCAGTTTCGGCGAGACCATTTGGTTTAACATCCAAATGATTGTCTGATTTGGGTTCTAGCTTATTGGCCGGCTGTTCCCGTTTGCCGGCCAGCGAATGAACCCTGGCACGGCTGATGTTGAGGCCCGTTTCACGGGTCTCAAATTTACACGCGACCGCAATACGCAGATTGACGATCAGCGAAAACAGTTTGACCGTTGGGCCCACCTTAAGCTGGAAGTGTGTGGCAATGTCTTTGCGTCCCATCATCAGAAGGGCGCGTCCATCGATCTCCTCGTCGAAAAGCATTTGGGCAATCGTGGAAGACTTTAGAGCACGCTCGACAAACTCATACACATCCCAGTTGGTCCAGTAAAGAGGATTACTCTTCAGCTGACCCATGTCAAAGTCGCTGTTCTTCTGCCACAGGCGATAGTTGCGCGCAAATTGTGGTCCATATTCCGCCACAATGGACTTGGCTATGGCAAGGCAACGCGGATTAAGCTCCACCGGTTCAGTGTCAGCCACAGCTTTTGTCAGTGTTGGTTCCTTGAGATCCGGCTTGATCTCAATGGGCACAGGCTTGGGCTCATCACGTTTCACCTTGTGCTTTGGCTCCGATTCCAAGCTAGCCCGGAATTTATCAGATCTTGCGTACGTTTTGGCTTTGGCAGCCGTTGGCTTGGATGTGTTCGTGTTCAAACGCGAGAGCAGGATCGGCGATGGTTCCTTCACAGGCTGCGGCTTGGGTGAGTCTGCTCGCTTAATATGCTCGGGAAGAACGCGCGCCGGCTTCACCGTTTTGGCGCGCCACTGACGCCAGTTCTCAGGCGCATATGGACAACAGTCGCGTAGGGCGTGAACATTAAGGTTGAAACGTTTGGCATTGCCAAAGCCGCGACAGCCATCCACGTCGCAGGGCATTAGCGAGACACGCTGCTGGAATCCCGGCGGCACCTCGAGCTCGTGCGACGTTGCCTCGCACCAGCCGATCGGATGCAGGTCGGGACTGTCGTCTTCCAGCCAAAAGAAGTACTCCGTTGGCCAGCAGTCCAGATGCAGCTGGACACGGTAGCCCTTGCGCGTGACCACGGTCGCCGGACGTATCAGGCAGGGGTTGCGCTGATCGACTACCTCCAGCTTCATGCGTGACTGAAACTCCATGGGTTCGCGGGCCTTAAATAGCGCCACGGGCGCCGCAACGCCGCCAACTTCATCGATATAATCGGACCAGTTGAACACCACATTCTGATAGTCTGGTGGCACGATCAGCTGCTGGCGACCCTCGTGCCAGCCGCAGGGATGTATGTACGGCGAATTGACGTGCACCCAAAAGTCATAACAGTCGTCCCAGCCATCGAAATGGACGCGAATGCGTTCATCCAGTATGTCCGCAACGGTGGCCACACAAATCTTGCCAGTATCGTTCAAATCCTCCGCCTCCAGATGCATGCCCACACTAAAGCCATTTACACGCGCATCCGTCTGCCCATTTAGATGGGTGAAGAGTACGCAAGGCGCTGCCTTGGCCGTTGTCTTCACCAGATAGCGATGCCAGGTGAAACGCTCCGGGCAGTAACCCTTGGGCGCCTGCAAGATGTGCGCGGTGCGTTCACACCAGCCCGGCGGAAAGATATCCATTGAATCGGCGTTAACCCAAAAGTCATACATACTCGAGTAGCCGTCAAAGTTCAGTTTTAAGCGATAGCCGCGCACGTCGACAATGGTGCAGACGCAGAAGAGCGAACAGTTCTCCGGATCAATGGCTTCCAGCTTCATGCCGCGCTCAAAGCAATTGGGACTGATCGGAAACGGATTTAGGAAGAGATGGATGGGCGCAGCGCCGCCATTGCCTTTCTGCTTGAGGTATTCGGTCCAGCGGAAAGGTCGCTTAACTGTAGATTTGCGCTCGCGTTCTCGTTCGCGTTCCTTTTCGCGCTGCACGTGTTGCTGTTGCTGCTGTTGTTGCTGGTGCAACTGCTGCAGATGACCGTTGGGCACCTTCGCCTCGTGCGTGCGACTGATTTTGCTTTCGCTGGCATGGCTGGGCGGATTGAGCTGGCGGCGTTTGTGCGCACGTCGCACACAGCAAAGCGAGCAAAATCCTACAAAGAGAGACAAGTTAATAATGGGGCGCATTTGGGTTAATTGATGATGTTTACTCACGCGGCGCCAGAAAATCCGAGGCAGGCCCATGGCAATTGCAGCGCGAGCACAAATAGAGCAGGGGATGCGAGCTGCTGTTGGGTCGCCGCACGGGACGATCGAAGAGCGCTCGCTCAAAATAGCTGGCCGGTCCTTGACGCGACTCGCAGCGCTCGGCCAGCTGCAGCAGATTGAAACGATTCAGCTCGAAGCGCATTGCCGAGTTCTGCAGCATGCCCGGCTGCTGTTCCCGCCAGCGCAGCATGCCAAAGTTCAGCTGCATGTTGCGCTTAAAGTTGCTCAACGCCACGGCGACCGTCTGTTGCTCGACGCTGTTTTGCTGCAGCCGGGCAATGGGCGTTACAGTGATCGTGCCCGATTTGGAGGTAGTGCTGGTGGACACCGACGAGGGTGAACTGTTGTCCACGTGCTCGTCACAATGCAACGATTTCTCAAAGTCCTCCTTAGATAGCGCCAACGTTTCGGCCTTGACAATGCTGATGCCACCATTTGTGACCTGTTGCGTTTCCACTTGCTTGGGCGGCGACTCTGAGGGCTCATTGGCGGGTAGAATAATCATTTCCACATCGCTGCTGCTGCTGGCGATGCTGCTGCTGCGACTGGCAGTTGAGTTCTTCCTTGATCCTGGTGCTGATGTTGTTGGTGTCGCTTGTTTATGTTGCTGTTGCTTTTGTTGTTGCTGTTGCTGTTGCTGCTGCTGCAGCTGTTGCTTTTGTTGTTGCTGTTGCTGCTGCTGTTGCTTTTGTTGTTGCTGCTGCTCCTGTTGTTGCTTTTGTTGTTGCTGCTGTTGTTGCTGTTGCTTTTGCTTTTGTTCCTGTTGCAGCTGTTGCTGCCTTTGTTCCGCCTCCCTTTCATCCTCGCTATCATCATCGTCTATGGTTATGGTTTCAATGGGCTTCGACTGCTCCACCACATCCACCTCCTTGGCCATTATGGCCACCGAGTGACGACGCTCGCTGGCACTGCTTTGTGTGCATATCACAGCCGCATTGTTCTCATTGCCCGCCAGCGATTTGGAGCGCTGCAACTTGGGCGAACCTTGTGAACCACTTGGTGAAGGTGTTGAAGTAGGTGCTGGTGTTGCTGCTGCGGCTGCTGTTGGCATAATCACCGCCACGGTTGGGCTTGCTTGGACCTTCATTATTTTGGCACCGTTTAGAGCAACTGGGGGCAGCGCGCTAATCTTGATCTCGGGCAGAGCAACTTGCACATTGCTCGGCAAGGGCATGGGCGTCGGCATAGGTGTCGGCATGGGTGTCGGCATGGGCGTCTGTATAGGCGTCGGCATGGGCGTCGGCATCGGCGTGGGCATGGAAGTAAGCGTAACGGGCAGAGGCTTTTGAATGACGGTTGCTTGTTGATTTGCCGTATCCTGTGCCGGCCTAGAATTGGCGTTGTTGTTGCCGTTCGTCTTGTTCTTGAGCGACTTGCTTAGGATTAGTGCTCCAGCGTTCGCCTGCGCCTGCAACTGGCCAAACTTCAGGCGGATTTCTTCCACGGCCGCTTTGCTCAAAATGACAGGCGTGCGGCTTTTCGAAAGCAGCGAAATTTGTGCAGCACCAGAACTGGCCGGAGCAGGTGCTGAAATCAGAAAAACAGAGTGAAAATCTACATTATACAATACATAATATATACATATGTATATGTGGTATAAAGTGTTCACACACACACAGTGTGAACATGCTTATGCGTTTGGGGGAATATGTGTGCGTGTTTATACTGTGATAAAACAAAAAAATTGTATTTTTTTTGTTTTTTATTTTTCAACCTTTTTTCGTTTTTCTTTAAAAGTGAGTCACTAGGCACAGCTCAAAAGTGAAGTATAAAATAGGTTAAATAAAGTTGCGATCTGCAATTTGTTAACTGAAGTGTTGTCCTCGCCGCATTTGCTTTTTTCATCTAAATGAAAATTGTTGCTGTTTTTTTTTTTTTGTTTTTTTTTGCTTTGAGGCAGCTGCAGCTGCAAAAACCTGATCACGCCCGCCCGCGACTTTTGCATATGTCGTTGATAAACAACTAAAATTAAGTGAGTATATTTACAAGTGACGTTTAGCCCTCGTTTGGTTTGGTTTTTTTTTTTTGAAAACACGAACGGAAACGCTTTTAAATCACTAAATTGAAATGAAATCAAAAACAGTAATTGAAGGGAATAGAAAATTGAACTATATAAAATCTCAAAATAGCCACATGAAACTTATTTTCGTATTCAAACTAATTAATATTACGAAAATGATACAAAAGTCGTTAAGCTAGTTAAGTAAACAGCAACAATGACAACAGCAGCAGCAACAACAACAGCCATAATAGGAATATATGTATATAATAGTTATAATAATAAAAGATACACGCACACACGCGACCAGCGACAGCAGCTAAATGCGCGGAGCGACTCGCTGCGACTACGGCGGCTGTGCCCAGCAAAATAAAACATATAATAAATACGTACAAACGGATTGAAAAGCAACACCGAAATCAAATCGAACCGAGCCCGCAGCCGCAGCACAGAAGACAAACGCAAATTATGTAGTTACACTGTATACAAAAGTAACATCTAAGCGCAATCTAGTCGAGATGGGGCACGACTAGCACATACCCTGTTTCGTGGCGTACATTTAAACATTAAACACACTGGCATTCCTACGTACACAATATCACACATATTCGGAAGCACACGCCGCAAGCTCCTCCCATAACTTAGCGGCTCTGCTTCTTCTTTACTCGGCTAATAGTATAGCAAATTTATTATTGAATAACTTGCCAGCTTGTATAAGCCAACGTATACAGCTGTAAGTCGTAAATTTTGGGGCGATTAAATGAAAATATCCCAAAAATTTTAATGTGCTAGTCTTATGTTATGTATGTTATATGAAAATAGCCTTAAGAACTTTAATGACTCTTACTCTAATAATAATGAAGATATAAACATAGCTCAAATCGATATATTTTTATATTTTAAGAAAATGGCACAAGATATCGAATAAAATATGATGAACTTGTACAAAATTATTAAATATATCTCTCATAAACTTCGAGATATGGCATTCTAACTATATCTGTATGTCAATATTTATCAAAATAAAACAAGCTTGGCGTGTTATCGAAAAAAAAAAGAGAAACTTTTACCAAATTTACAAATTTGTATATTTTGTGGTTCCAGGTATTCGAGTTATAATTTAAAAAAAAAAAAATGTCTTCCAATCGGTGTTTATCGATATTAAGGAAATGCTACAAAAAATCGAAAAAAAGAGATTAACTTGTTCTGACTAAGTTACTTACATGCATACATATAAATATGTATACATACATACATATTATAAAGATCGCTGCTTTTATTCAAAGATCAACACGTAATTAAAAATATAAACACTTAATGAGTTTGTATATTTGACTCCGTGTTGCATTTTTCTGCAGATAAACACTGTACCCTTATTAATAGAGTATTATACAAATTTATTATTTTGTATGTATAGAAGACCCAAAACTTTGAAACTTGAGGCAGCTGCTCTAATTATATAATGTTTGTTATTAGCATAGCGAACTTACCCGCTTTGCTGGGTGCTTTGTGGGCAACCAGCGATATGACGTGAGGCAGTGCAGCAGCAGGAGCAGGTGATGATCCTGGGCAGCTTGCCTTGTTGTTGCTGATCTTGTGAATGACTCCATTTTGCTGATGTGCTGGAATTGTGGTCATCGTGGTTGCAGGTCGGATCAGCACAGGCTGAGGTTGAGGCTGAGACTGCGACGGTGACTGAGACTGCGACTGCGACGGAGCCTGTGTCGACGGTGACGGCAGCGGCAGAGTGTGAACATTGTTGCTGGCATTCTTGTTATTGTTGATAAGAGTTTTGGGCGTTAATATGGACAGCAGCGAGTTGGCATTACCGTTGGAGCTGCTGGCCACCAGTTGTATAAGCGACGGCGCCGCTTTTGGTAAACCATTATTATTCGTTTTTAACTGTTTTTGCACAATATTCATTTGTGTCAGTTTGGTTTTAATAGCAGTCGCATTGTTATTAACATTTTTACTGTTGTTATTATTGCTATAGCTGCTGATGGTTATATTGCATGGCTTGGTGGGCATAGTTGCTATCGGCAAATAACGCAGCTCCTCGGTAGTCTTAACTGTTGGTTTTGTTCCAGACGCTGTCGCTGCCACTACGCCAGAGTGTCCACAATTTCCCGGTTTTACTGGCGGCGACATTGTTACGGTCACATCACGTTTTGCTTGGTTCAGATTTGCAACGCCCAGATTGGCGGGCAACATGTTGTTGATTATTTTCTATATTATCCACAGTTGAAATCTTTTAAGCACAGCCTCAGTGTTTTGTTGTCGACAGTTTTGAAAAACTTAATTAAAAGTCAACTAGAATGGCGTCTTTTCACTCTTCAACACTTTTCAATTGCAGGCAATAACACGATTCGTACGTTGCCGCACAAGTTTTTGGCATTTTATCCAAGCAATACACCTTGCCAAGCAATTAGTATTTTTTTCTTGGTAGTAAACCGTTTGCCTTGTTTGAGTTTTATTTTATAGATATGCTTGTGATTTATCTTTCGTGTAAGCTTTTTAAGTTTGTCATAGATGGTGTGTTTATTGACTGTTAATTATTGCTATATCTGTATTATCACGCGCTAAATCTTTTACAAATGTCGGTATTTTTTTTTTGTTAGGGATTTTTAGTGCTGCCGTATTTTTTTTGGCGAGTACGGCAGTTCCACACACTTGCTTGATTTGAAAATCTATCAGTTATGAGGTCGTTTTGTTTGCTCTGAAATTATTAAAAACTTTTTAGATATACAAATATAAAAACATTTATATAAAAATATGGCATAGTTTTGTTAAATTAACACGAACAACATCTAAAAGAATGCCATTCGTTTACGCGCCCATTTGTCGACGCATATTTTCGGGAAAGTTGGCAGCACGCATATTGAATATTGATATCATTTTTAGGTATGCTGCATGAAGTTTTATATTTGCCCAACCAACATTTAAAATATTAATTTTAAAACATGCACATGTGCATGATTTTTTGTCGAATTCATATGTTCAGGCCAGATTCTTTAAAATGTTTCTTTTAAAAGCTGTTACGTATGTGTGTGCGTATGCGTTGCTGATGCCAATGTCATATATACAATTGTATGTATGTACATACCTTATCTGGCCAAAGGCACAATTCCCAAAAATTTTGCATTTAGTTTAACAACTAGATGATGTAAACCTTAAACAAAAGCTTACCTTTAAGTTTAGTGCTAAAGCTGAATGTCCACAGATTCTATTGAAGAAGAAAGTGCTTTGCCCGCTGACTTCGGCTAGCGACACTTGCAGAACCCACTAAAAGAAGAGAATTATAAAAATATATGGCTTATATTATAAATTTACAAGTTTAGGTAATAGTTAAACAAACAATACCTGTATGAATGTTGTGGGTAATGTTTTATCCCACAATGCGGAAATGTATCTTATGTACTTTACGCAAATGTTAACTGTTGTTATACTACACGCCAAATAATTGAAAATGGTTTGATTATTTTTTGCACTTTATTAAATGTTTGCTTTGTGTTCAAATAAAATACAAATCGCGGTATGTTTTTATTAAATAATATTTTAACTTTAAGCGGAGTTGTTTGCAGCGCAACGTTAAAAACTATTATGGCAAAAAGCATGCGTGTGTATTTTAATTCGTCGATCGAATCGTGTTCAGGTGACAACTCTGCAACAGCAACAACAACAATTTCTCTTACGTCGGTTATTTTTAAAACAACGCAAAGATTGTGAAAGTGAATTTTACATTGCATTTTTATTTGCACGATTTTATTATATTAATCTGAAGCTAATGCTTTACTTTTAACGAATTTTGCATTAAAACATTTATTTAAGTTAAGAAGAAGCAACAGTAGAAAATTTACAGACCAACAGATTTACCATACTAATTAAGAAGAAATAAAAAGTAAAGAGTTCATTTTCAAAGCTAAATAATAAGGTAAAATAAAAAATGGGCAAATATGTTTACGAAACCATAAGCATTGTACTTTGAATTTAAATACTTTAACTTTACTCCAATGTAGGCTAATATTTCTTCTTCTTTCGTTTTCTAATTAAATGCTAGTGTTGAACAGTGCCGCTAGGCTAGTGTGGCGTAGCGTATTTTTTATCCCAAAAAGTGGTAGTTTCGTTTTCCGTGTAAATTCATTTCAATAAAATTAAAAAAAGTAAGTTTATAGCTGTGCCGTGTGTAAGCATATACTTAATCATGTCAATAATTAACAACGACGAGAACATAATGGCAATCGACGAAGATCCGCAGGGTGAGTTGGTGATGGGATTTTAGAGGAGTTGGGCGCGTCCGGCTGTAGGAAAAGCTAACATTCTTTACGTGATTTTCAGTTATTATTAACGACGATGAACCATCAACGACGCAAAATATTGCGAATGGCCGCTCAATGGACTCGCTGCGCTCATCGTTTACAAATCGCAGCTCAACACCAGATTCCTCGCACAATTCGCTTGACACTATTGACGTGGGACCGGACGACATACAGGAGAAATCCCGCTTGATAACACAGGTCTTGGAGTTGCAAAACACACTGGACGATTTGTCGCAGCGCGTAGACTCCGTTAAGGACGAGAATCTAAAATTGCGCTCGGAGAATCAAGTGCTTGGGCAATATATTGAGAATCTGATGTCCGCATCCTCGGTCTTTCAATCGACCAGCCCAAGTGCTGCGAAAAAGAAGTAGGAGCTTGAGTGGGATGTGTCCAACTCTCAAAATATGCCTTGTCATTAATATGCATTAATTGGTGTTCTGCTAATCTGTCGAATTTGTGCACAATATTTTATTTTTATTTGTTAGTTAGAACATACGCTTATATGTGCTTTATACATAAATTTATATATAAATATTTTATATAAATATATATAAACTTTAATTATTTATAAATGTAGCTAATTAATAAATCAATATTAACCCACTGGTCATGCCCTTGTTTTTGAATGTGACTTCACTTTTTTTTTGGAACTGTTGGGCAACCCTACATCATAAACAGCTGCCAGCTGGTTGGTCGTCGTGTAACAACAAATATAAAGCAGAGAACTTACATGTATTTTCGTTATTACAAAACGTACAAAAAATAGGTGCTACAAATATTTGTTATAAATATTTAATATTGCTTAAAAATATTAAGTGCTGTGCATATATTTTCCGCATATAGAGCGTGCAAGTTCATAATTGTAAGCAATAGGTGAAAAAGTGATTGCGAAATACGCAGCAAACAAAACGAATGCACATTGCGTTGCTCCCTCCCCCCTCGACACTTCAGGAACAACAGCAAAAGCAAAAGCAACAAAAATAACAGAGCAAACGGATGCCAGTGTTGCACAGCCTTCAGAAGTTGCACACACACGCACATTAGCTTACATATCAACTCGGTTATTGTTTTGTGTTCAATTTAATAATATGTATTTTTATATATATTTTATTTGTGTGCCTTTTTTTAATTCAACGCAATAAAGGAAGTCAACGCCTGCTCTCGTATCAGTAGTCGCCAGAGCGCAGTCAACGTCAACGCGTATGGCGGAAGCAACAGCAGCAGCACCAGCAGTAACAGCAACAGCAACAACAACAGCAGCAGCAGCAGCAATAGTATAACAGTAACAACAAAGACGGCGGCGCTTATTTTGCGTCCCGAACGAACAACAATCAAACCGCTGGCGTAACATTCAGACTGAGATCTATATAAATATATATATATATATATTTGAAAGCATAAACACCACCAACAGCAATAACAGAATAAATAAAAGATGTGTTGATCTCTCCGCAATTGTTGGCAAGTAGTGTTTCTCTCTGACTGTCAACGCCTTCCGCCCATCATTGAAAACCGAACGAAAACAAATAAAACGAGAGATCGCAAAGAAATCCCACAGCGATGTCTTTCTCCGACTTCGATGCTATCTATGAGGATGAGCAGCTGGATGATTTGGAGCATTTTCAGGATCAAACAGTTATGCCAGTGGCCGAGCCGATTATCATACGCGGCGCTGGCAACATGACGGTGTAAGTAAACAACTACTAATAACTTATTTAATTTAGTATAATACACACGTAGATTGACACGCACACACGCACGAGGTATTTGCATTTATTTTTAATGTAGTTCAAGGCTCGCCTCATCTTGATACCTAAGTTCTGATTTGGGCGCTTTGTTTGTTCAAATTGATAGCGCCCGCCGCGAATGCGTTTGACCTCGTTCCATTTGGCGCCCAGTTGTCAATAATTGACTGACTGTGTGTTGGTTGCATAACAACTAAAATTAAAAAAATGGCACAGTTATCTTCGTGTTAGCGATTAAATACTTTTGCAACCATATATAAGATCTGAACTATGTTTGAATAATTATCTGTTTTTTCTACATATACAAAAATTTAATTATTGTCAACCGAAAAAAAAACTATATTATATGTTTTTCTATAAAAATGCTAAGTAGGTCATACCTTAAAAAACAATATAGTTCTTATACGAAACACATATTTGCTTAACGATTGTGTCTATGGGAGCTATATAATATTGTGGGTGGGTGGGTTTTTCATATATTCAACACAGTAACAGCTCTAATTTCCAATGTTGGTGAGGATATCTTAAAATATAAAAAAGCTTTTGTACAAATACCATAATATTTTTACTAGTGTTATTTATGGTTGCTAAAAGTTTAAATATTCTTAGGATAAATATATTTAGTATTTATGAACCGAATACATTATCACCATCAATTGTATTTATTCAATCACAGAAACGCAACAAGCGTATAAAGCAATACAATTAAAAGCAAATTCTCAGTGCAGCACCAGATTGTAACGTAATTGGCAGTAGTTATAGATAAAACTCGTTACTTATAGCTCGAATGTAATGTAATTTATTTTTGTATCTTTGCAGCTTTGGTCTGAGCAATCGCTTTAATATTGAATTCCCCTGCGGTTTGCTATCGCGCGTTGCGCCCGAGGAATTCAAAGCGACCATCGGTCGCATCAATGGCATCTTGAAGAAGACCCTGCCCCTCAATGTCAAGTGGCTCTTTTGCGGCTGCGTATGTTGCTGCTGCACGCTGGGCTGCTCCCTCTGGCCCGTCATCTGTCTGAGCAAACGCGTAAGAGACCCTTTGCTATCAGCTATCAGCTATTTGCCTCTGCCTTTTGTTCTTACAACAAATATTAATCATATGATTTCTTTGCTTGCGCAGACACAATTGACACTGGACAAGCTGCTCGAGTGGGAGAATAGTCATTTATATCATAAACTGGGCCTACACTGGCGTCTACATAAGCAACAATGTGATTCCAATTCTATGATGGAGTATGTTATATTAATTGAATTTATACCCAAGACGCCCATCTATCGGCCCGACTAGATGGGCATGCAGTGTGGATCGTTGCAGTCATTGGGGCATCGGGGAATTCGGCTGGGGACAGATGGGGGCACCTAATCGTAATTGTAAAATAATACAACTAGCAACTAATAATAATAATAATAATAATAATTATAATTATAATAATAATTTTGCTTTAGGCGTTTACTCTTGTGCAAACACTAACACAACTAGTTTAGTGCAACATACATATACACATTTTAAGCTAGAGCTATATATATAAATTATAAATATATGTAGTATTTAGTTAACACAATTTTTTGAAATGAATATAGCTAATAAGAACAATTGATTTCTCGCTAGTTAAGGGCGTTTCTTTTACATATATTTTTCGTTTGCGTTCTTAATAATGAATATTGTTTCAAATACTGCAATACTAAATACAATTCTTGTTAAGAAAATGTGAAAATTTGATTCTTGAGCTTTTATTGCGTGTTGAGGTGTACGAAATACGGAAATGGAAACCAAAAGAAATTGAAAATTAAATTTGGATCAACTGAAAGATACATATATATATATATAAATATCGGTTAGCAACTAAAAGATAGCAGTTCATTTCCTGCTTGTTACTCAATTGGCAAGTTCCTAATCATGACAAAAAATAAAAACAAACGAAATAATACTTTCAATGCCGATTTGTAAATGAATTAAAACTCAGCGATAAGTCTAATTTATTGTTGGGCTTAATCAATGTAAGATTTTAATATATATATATTTTACATACGGTTTCCATTTCTGCCATGATTTCGATATTGCTTAAATATCACTATGTATGCACAAGAATATACATGTATATATTGAAGTTTTCAATAGCTTTGTAGCGATTTGCCCAATTTTCGGGACAGCCAGAACAATAAATACGATTTCATTTATGGTTTAGACATCTCTTAATGCTTAAATATAATCAAGTCTTTTAACAATGTGGGCTTTGCTCTAGGAATATGTTGTATATATATATATATATATATATATTTATATTTATTATATACACCATATGTTTGTAAATCATTTTGTCTTTGTTTTTTTTTTTCAATTTTAAGGAATGTGTGTTTGGAATGTTGGATTTTTTCTCCGTGGTTTTTGTTTTTGTTTTGGGTACATTAGGTATAACAATATATATATTGTAGATTTGCATCTTTTTGTAATACTTGAAACTAGTTGAACTAATTTAACATATTTGTGCGTCGCTCGGTTGATCGCTGTGACTAAAGGCGTCTTCGCTACCAGCGGACGCGGACGTGGATGCCTCCATGGCCGCTTCGCTCTGATCGCCCTCGTCGCTGTACAGCGTATCCTCGTCGTACTGCGCCAGTTCGGCGTCGTGTTCCGTCTCCTCATCCTCATGGTTTTCCAGCTCCTGCAGTTCCTCCTGCAGCTCCACTTCGGGCTGCAGCAATGACATGCTGCTTGAGCCATCCTCCTTTTGCTCCATTGAACAATCTGGCTGCTGCTCCGCATCCATTTCCGTCCCCACTTCCGCCTCCTCCACATCCACGTCCGCCTGCTCGTCGGAATGCAACAGGTCTTTGGCCGTGCGCAGCAGTGCATCCGTCTGTTTGCGCAGCGCACTCATCACCAAGTTGTCCTGCCTCAGCTGGAATTCGTGTTCGCGTCGCGCGAGTTGTTTTTGCTGCGCGAAAAAATTTTGCAGCATTTCCTTCTGCGCCGAGCGCAAGGCACTGGCCAGCTCGGTGAGCTCCTTCTTGAACAGCTCCTCGTGCTGCAGTTGCTGTTGCTCCAGCTGCTGCTTTCGACGCTGCGCCTCCTCGGCGGCCAGTCGACTCCTCTGCTCCTCCGCCGCGGCCACGTCCTCCTGCCGAAATCCGCCGTTCGGCTTGCTGTCAAAGTGCGCGGAGCTCCGCTGCAGTTTGACGGGCACCGGCGCCTGTTGCGTAATCTGCAGACGCCGCTTGCGCTGTGGCAGCTGCTGCTGTTCGCTGAGCAACTGCGCCTGCCGGCTGGTCGTGGCATACGGAATGGAATATTTCGGTACAGGCTGGCCGTGCATCGGCGGCGAAGGCGATTGTGGCGGTGATATGGACTGTTCCAGATCGGGTATCATGCGATCCGGACGCAGCGAGTAGCCCGTCTCGCGCACTGGCACCGACTTCAGGCCGCGCAATTTCGCCGGCTGCACGCTGATCTCGCGTGGAATGCGCAGCGGCAGCTGCTTGCGTGGCAACATCAGCTTGCTGGTGGGATGCACGAAGTTAATGCTGCTGGTGCTGTGCAGCGGCATCGAACGATTGCCCCTGCCGGGACCTCCATTCAGACCGTTCTTGCCGAGCAGCCCCGCGGGTCGTTCGATCTGCAGAATGCCGTGCTTGGGCGTGGACGTGACCAGGCGTTGTGAATCATTTGCAAAGGCGGCAACGCGCAGCGGCGGCACCGTTGTGGCCTGTGGCTTGACTGGGTACGCGGGGCTGGAGGCGTGCATGTCCCGCTGCTCCTGCAGGCTAGTTGGCGGTGGCGAGGGCGAGGTTGGCGCTGTTGGCGGCGGCGTATTCGTGCCATCCATGCCCAGATCCATTTCGGGCTCGTTCTTCACATTCACCACAAACGGCGTGTGCTCCAGTGTCTGCGCCTGATCGTGGATGCTCTCGCCGCTCTCGTCAAAGTCCATAGCCTCGTTGTCTTGCTCCATAGCGGCGGCATTGTTCAGCGGCGTTTCATAGCCTGTGTAGATCATCACAAATTAATATTTTTTTTTAGAAATATGTTAACTGAATTAACTAGTCCGCTTACCTGTATCCAGGGGTTCCGGCTTGATCAGACCCAAACGAAAGCCAAATATGGGATGCTCCACGCCCATTTCGTCCTTAACATCATCGCTGTTGGCCAAGGATTTGGGCAAGTCCGCGCTGGAGCTGTCCCTGGAGTTGCCGCACTCGCTGCTGATGCCACTCCCGCTGCCGTTGTTGCTGGAGCTCGCGTGGTCCCGCAGCATGCGGCAGAGCACACGATAGACCTCCTCCGGCACCACCTTGGGTATGCCGTTGCCTTGCCGCGTCGTCGTGTTGTACGTGGACTTGAGGAACTTCCATTTGGTCCAGATCTGTATGCTGGACTTCTTCACATAGCCCTTGCTGCGCATCACGTCTTCGATCTGCCGGAAAACATGTTCGCTCTTCACGTTCCGATCGTTAAGCTGCTCCAGCGCGTTCATCTGTTGCATGATGTTCAGCATTTCGAGCATCTCGGCGCGGCTCCACAGGTTGCGTTCGGGTCGCGGATGCGCCGCCGTCTCCTTGTCGCCGTTCAAGCTGCCACTCCAATTGGTGCTGCCACTGTTGCCAACTGCCATGGACTTGACGCGCATGGGCGTCAGCAGCTCGTCCACATCGCCCACAAGGCCGTTGCCCGTGGCGGCTGTGTTGATTAGCTTGTTGATGGTGGTTTGATTTGTGCCCGGGTTTGGATGCTGTTGCTGCTGTTGACTTTGGCGCATGTTGTGCTCCACCTTGCTGAGCAGGCGCATTTTCGTGTGGGCGGCCACCGTGGTGGAGGCGTGGCCGTGCTTCACAGCAAAACTCTTATCGCTGTGGCTGTCCGGCTCGGAATACCGCGGCATCAACATGGAGCTGGCTTTTGTGGTTATCTTAGTGGATTACGTAAATATCTAAAAGTAGATTAAAGGCGAAAATTAACAATTTGTTTTCAAAATCCATTAAGGCCTTAATTAGAAACTGAACATAAATTTGAAATTTTAAAAATTAACATACATAAAATATTGGTTTTTAATTTTTAGAAATTATTTTGCTTAATCATCAAGTATTCTATTTAAAAAAAACATTTGACTGTCACTTTTAGAAAAACTTACAAAACCAGATTTTCAAACAACTTAAATAAATACGAAATATAATACAAATTAAACAAGAGTGCACTAGCTGGCAGTGACCGACTTGGAGATACCCTTTGAACAGCTGGGAGCTGTCGGAAGACGCAATGAATGCCCTTGATTTATATACATGTTCTTTAAGACATTTTCAAAATTCAATATGTGCATTTAAAGAGTGAGGCTGTATCTCTTACAATCTATCGATAACAATGATATCTGATAGCGTATCGAACTTAAAAATAGCGTTTGATACCATTTTTGAATTTGATAGCAATACTTTTTAAAAGTCCCCGATTCATGGTAGAAACCCACATTTTAACATATTTAATCTATCGATCTGGTTTTTATAATCTTTAAAATATGCGAACGAAATCCATGCCTCAAAACCGGGATTTATCGATATCAAAGAAATTAAGGCAAGACACCGAAGAACCCTTTTGCGTACCTTTATATACATACATATATATATATATATATATATATATATATATATATATATGAACATACTTGCAAAAAACTAATATACCCATGTTAGCCCGTTGCAGGATATAGAAAAATGTATAGAGCAGCGTTGTCAATTCACCCTGCTGTTTGGTATTGTTTTTCACATATTGTATATTTTTTTACTCGAAACTAATATTTAACCAATGAGAATAACACTTTAAAACCTATTATAGGTATATGTATTCGAATTCACACAGAGGCAAAAAACGTTCTCAGCTTACGAACACATACAAATATAAAAAAGAGCTTGTGAAGAACGAAATCTAAATAGGCAAATAAATATATATTTTTATCGATTTTGATTACAAATTTCAATACGAAATATGAACGACAAAGGGAAGGTACAAAAAAAAAAGAATAAACGTGCACACACACACACACACACACAGACACACACACGCACACATACGAGCGCGAACTCTCAAACACATACACAGTTGAACTAAATTTAGAGATAGTGAGTAAACGATTTTAAAATGTTAATAAACATGCCAAATACGATTACGAGCCAGTGAGGCAAAGATTTCGTCACTTGGTTTTTCAAATTAAAGAGTTATTATATACGTAACGAGGCACATACTTATATATTTATGTACACAAAAATACAAACAAATATATTGAAAAAACAATAACTGAGACTTGAGTTCTCTGGCAGATGCGTATTGATATTCGAAGAAGCTGAACTGAAACACAATGCTTGCGAAAATGAAAACCTCTTTTTTTCAATTCGAAATGTCGCATGGATAGGTTTTCAAAGGGGGGCAGTGTGTGTGGATGGGGGGATGAGCTAGGAAGTCGCAATAGCTGCATTCGAAACTCAAATCACATTTATACGCCAAAGCTGAGTAATTTTCCAGCACTGTCCAAAACTCACATGAGATTCGAGCTGAGACAGTGGTTACAAGTCAATTAAAAGCCGGTTGAAATCAACAAATAGCCAAAGGTTATTCAACACTTACTGAAATATTTCTTGCTTTTGTATGGCAATTAAAATCTATTACACTCATTGTATATGTTTCAACACTTTCTCATCTCGTTTGAATATAACCAAATTGTTTTCAAACAGATAAAAGATGTTTAATTTAAATTTTCTGTGGCCCACTGTAATGTGGAAAAGATATGAAATGAGAGCGCAACTAGCGCACGAAAACACAGAGAGTGCTCCGTTGTATCTCTCCATCACACACACACAAGCACACACACACACACACAGTCACACACACAGATGCGTAGCACAAATTTACGCTTATTATGTTGAGAATTTTTCAAGAAAAAGAGAATATAAGAAAAACGTTAATTACATTTAACTAAAAGCTGGCAACTTTATATACATATAAAACAGACAACGGTTAACTTTCTGCATTAGAAAATACGTTGATAAACTCAAATCTGTGGAAAGGTTGCGTAAAAATTCAGAGTTTGGATTTTGCTGCTCTCACGGCTATTTATTTTTATAATAATATAACTTAACTATTTTTCAACACACAGCGACGCAAACACCTTGCCGAACAACAAAACACAAACACACACACACACACATATACGTTCTCACACACTTACTCGCTTAAACGGCACGAAGAGCGTGAGAGAGCGCGCGCACTCTCAGCAATATTGAAGAGGAAGCAGAACAGAATTTCAACCAACAACCACCACCACGATTTCAATACTGCGAAACTCAAAAATTCAAAAGCAACGAAAGCCTACAAAAACAAACTATATACTTGCTTTGTGCTAGTGTGTGTGTGTAGAGCTCTGCACACACACACACTCACACACACACACACACCTTTTTACATATGTACGCACATACATACATGCATATATAATACAATACTTCGTCGTTATATTTTGGAAGGCACAAATAATGGTTATGGAACGTTTGCTAGTTGTTTTTATTGGGATTGTGAGATTGTCAGATTGACAGAGAATGGTGCAGCATACATATACATAATATTTATTTATATATATATACATATACATATGTTATATATGTATCTGTTTGCAAACAGTCATAAATAGGGGGAAACATTTATTAAATCCCATTTGATTATCACAATAGGACATTAGAAAAACATCATTTTTGTACGCTTAATTAAATTTGTTAGTCTAATTAGTTATAGTTAAGAAATGTTTTACTTGAATTAATGTTTTTGTTTTAAATGTTATTTTTCTGTGGTTTTGTAACTTTTTATTTCTAATTCGTAGAATTTGAAACAACATTTGCGTTGGCTAAATTAAAGCTGTAGTGAAAATGCCAAACGAGATTTACAAGTATTGCGAGAAAAGTAACCGAAAAGGCAGAAAGACGAAAAGAATGCTTTACGTGTCTTGCTCTAGCATCCGAACTGGAGGACCTGCCAGGAGAGCGGGCTGACGGGTGACGGGTGGACGGACGGGAGGGCGCTGGGAAGAGCTCAACTGCAAGAACAGGAAATTTGAACTCGCGGAAAAAATGCGGAAAAGCTTCGCATTATTTTTTGCAATACTCTTGCAGAGGGTGCTTTGATTATGTCACGAAATTTGTAACGGACTGTAAGCTCTAATTGAAAACTCCGATATTGAATGGTAAAATATTATGATTATACTCCTATCTTATTTTGAAAGTTATGTCAATGTCGAATCAGTTTACTACCAAGGAGAACTTTTATTTGAAGTAGTATAACTAGTTTGTCTTATTGGATATCCAGACCAAACTTTGGAACTCAGAATTATTTTTTTAAAAAATGTTTTTTTTAACGGTCCCCTATATAATATAGCTGCCATAAAAGCAATTGTTAGAAAAGTTCCGTTGTGTTTGAAATTTACTTTGTTTTGGGTTATAATCTACTTAAATTTGATGTTTACAATCTTCAAAATAAATCAACATCAGAACGCTATCACATATATATAGATTTTATTTGTTTTTATATAAAAAACTTTTTTGTTCGACAGCATTATTTTAACCGCACATCTTCAATTTAGCTGAAAGGGTATTCAATGTGCGGCGTTCCGAATCTAACTGAGATTTCTCGTTTTTGTTGCATTTACATGTTGTATGGAAAGCACACAGTTTCTGGCTTATGCGTAATTTTATCTGTTTTATATGCATAATTGTATATACTATAAATATTTTTATACACGTATCATTTACAGACTTATTACTGCTATATAATATTGAGCTCCAAATAAATAGTTTCTTGTTGATAAAAAAATAGTCAAACACACTCAAAAACACATACAAACACACACGCACACAGACTTTGACAGAGAGAAGTGGAAAAATGAAAAAATATATATCTGTATATAAATCGAGCCATATGTACATATGTATGTTTAAAACATTCACGACAATAAACGAAGATGATTCATTCGGTTACGTTGTTATATCTTGACACAACTAGCTGGCTAGAATCACGAATTCAAACTGAGTTTTGCAAAAAAGAAAACTCAGAACCTGCTGCTCAAATGCCCAGCGAATGTTTCGCGACTCAGCTGATTTGTCGCTAGGCTTTCGGTTTGGAAACTTGACAACAACAACAACAACAACAACAATAACCAACTAAGTGAAAAAAAAAACACCCGGCAACAATATGCATTTCAATATCAGGCATCCTATGGGGGTTCAACTCAAACACAAAAGTTTACTCGTTTTAAATATAACCGTTTAAATCAATGCATTGCACATATTTACATACAAATATACAAATACAAAATATAAAAAACTAAACATTTTTTTGTGTTTTTTTTTTTGCCATTTATTTATCTACGCCCGTATATTATTTTTAGGGTAACTAGCTGGGCTTTTAAGTGGGTTATATAAGAGTTTTCAGTTTGTGGCCAACATGACGACAAAGTCAAATAAACTTTTGTTTCGGAGCGAACTAAATATAACCTAAATATTTGTGCAGGACTAAAGCATAAAGTTTTTTTTTTTAATGTTTAAGGTTAACTTTAGAAAAAAGCTAATATATTTTCTAAATATCAAAAACTTAAGAACGTCTTTAACCTAGTATTTATAGATAATTTATTTAAATAAAAATATATGATTGACTTTATTAATATATACCTGTTAATTTTCATTTTTACATACAGCTAATGCTATATCATAATATAAGCTAATATCCTCAACTCTCTTAGATTTAAGAGCCCAGATCAAAAGCTAATCTTTAATGGCATATTATTCAATTAATAGGAGCGGTCTTTTTGTTATTTGTATTTAAAACAACTTTGAAAATAACAAAATGATGTCAGGGCAAACATTAAAAAATCGGCATGGGGATATAGGCGTTGATCTTATCGTGTTGTTGCTGCGATATGCACTCGGCTATCCAGATGATGTTGCGGCACTCGAGTTCCTTGAGCTTGAGGTAGGAGTAGAAGATGCCGAAGTGGAATTGCTGCAGATAGGAGTAGACGTTCTTCTTGGCCTCCAGCATGAGGAAGCGATCCTCCATGGTGACCATATTCTCGGCGTCCCGCTCATTGTAGCTAAGCAGACTGGCGTATTCCAATTGCTTGCCGACTATACTACGCACATGGCTGTAGTCCGTGGAGCCGGCCAAAGACTCCATGACGATCGGGCCCAGCTTGCCGCAGGTGGGGAACATACGGAGTCTGGTCTTATGGTCCATATTGTGATCGATCGAGTTAACGGCAATGATAACGGCGCGACGATCTGCCTGAAAGCCTAATAGGTCGCACATGACATCGGCGGTGGTGCCGCCTAATTTTTTGCAGAACTTGTAGAAATCCTCCAGGTAGGATTTGTAAATGGCGCTGCGGTGTAACTCAATGTCGACGCCATGGAGCGGCAGCTCGGTCAAGCTCTGCGCGACGAACTTCGATATCGGCGTATCGATCAGCACCGCATTGAAGAGCTCGTCTATGTTCCCGGCCACCTGCATCGCCTCCAGCTGATCGAACATGCCCAGCGGATGGCACATGGCCAGCAGTTTACCCATGGGCCGATGGTTATGCAGACCCGCCATCAGCAGGGCCACATTATCGATCATATGCTCGTAGCTTATATAGTCGAGAAATGTGCTAAGCGGCTCGGTTGCATTAACGCGCAAATAATTAAATTGAGTTACGATTTTCTCACGAATACGCAGCTCGATCAGTTCCACGTTGGGCGTTTCATTTAATATCAGTTGTCCGTAATCGGTGTTTTGTATATTCAGTAGTAGGTCGTCCAGAGTTTCGCATTGTGTTAAATTTAGATAGTCGACTTGTTTAAGCATTCCATTTTTAAAGCCACGCACGAGTCCTTCCAAATAGCCGCTCTCGGAGTTAAAATGCCAGCTGTACGACATTTTTAAAAAATCTATTTCCCGTTAATCGCTTTTTATGACTGCTTTTTATGCTAGCAAAGCCTTAAAAGCATAAAACAATATTTTTAATAAGCATATGTATTTTTCAGAGCCTGCTTGAATTGTCAACTTATTTAAATGCGCGCTCTGGCGACGCGTAACGCGTAAACTGCTTTGTGCGCACGCAGTTGGCGTTGCCACCTAGCTACGAATGTTTCTGACAAGTTGGCAGCTTAGGCAAACTGGCAACGCTGCTGAAATGTTTTTAGCCCGCGAAATGTGCTGAATTCAAATTTGTAATGTGCTGTATTTTAGCGACTTTAAGAGATTGCAACATAATGTGGCTTTGATGTTGCCGTTTAATTGCATTTTTATAGCTAGTTGGCAACGCCAGCAGTGTGCATCTGCTTTTGCCCGCCAAATTGGCCGTAATAGGAAATTATTTATAGAAAATGTGCGGAAACGGAGTATTTATTCTAGTTCACAGCTTTGGCTAATATTTCTTTATATTTTTGTTCAGTTCTGTTCTTGACCTAGTTTACTGAATGCAGTTAATTTTGTCTGCACATGCGCTTTCTGGGGAAGCTGGGGGACTTGTTGCATTTGCTGTTTACTTTTTCACTACTTAATTCAGTTTCCTTGCTGCACTCGAGCACACAACATTAAGACTTCAGCAACAAATAAAATCATTTAATTGTAAAATAAACTTATTTTGGTTTAAATATATGCAATTAAACAATATAGTTTGTTTACATTTGACAAACTGCGTCGTGCGTGATTTTATTCCGGTTTTGAGTGTTCCGCGTAAAATGCTGCCATAAACAATACGAACAAGATGCATTCATCAATCAAATTCATAATTCTTGGCGCGCTCAACTCAAGCTAATCGGAGGCGTCAATGAAACCTCAACGGAACTGCGTCTATTCTGCTTAAGGCAAAGCAATAACAACTACTTGATCACCTGACCAGATCTGTGTGTAGGTGTGTGTGTGTGTGTGAGTTGTATTTTGTAGTTGTGTTCATTACTGCACTAAAGATATAAACCAAATAATGCGTTCAGGTGAGTAAAATCTAGAATTTTACAGTAAAGTGCTGCATTTATTAAGATGCTAAAATTTGTATTAAAAGTTGATTTAAATACTAAAATTAAGTGCATTAATTGTGCCCTTAAGGAAGGTTTTTAAATTTAAAAGCCAGCTTGATTTTGATGAAAAATAATTTATATTAATTAAAAGTGCTATCTTTTGACTAAGTTCTGCAAGTATAAAATTTATGCCTAAATACAGATACATTTAATATTTATTTTTAATATTTATATTAATATTTTCTTTATAATACTTATATATATTAATTCAATCAATCCCAGCGAATTCTGCGTACAAAAAGAAAAATAAACATTTATATATATTTAATATTTGTGCAATGCATTCAAAATAATTTAAAATAGAAATTGTCAGCTGCACTTGCATTTGCAATTACTAACTCAAGTTTTTGGAGAGGAAGAGCAAATAATGTTTATCAATAAGCAACGAACAATTCCCTCCATATTTATGGACATGTTGACATATTGCCATAAAGTAATTAACAGCTGGCTGGGGGGGGGGAAAATGAAATAGGAATAATTTCTCGCCCGTTGTGACAGGAGTCGTCATTTTGATAAGCGCCGCGACAGGTCCATGCGGAACGCATTAGAAGCGTTTTATTTATGGCCAGGCCGCAAATTGTTGCAAGCTCACGCGGCAGATTTACGACTGCCAAATAAACTGTAAAACACTTCCACATTATGGGGAATGTGCGTAGAACATAAGGAAGCTTTCTGGCTGCTGACAGGAACATAAATTTTAAATGAAAATCTTATAGATATCCTTGGATTTTTATTAGTCACTTAAACTTATTTTTATATAAGACTCACACTTTAATAGTCTTCTTTTTGTCCTTTAATTTTATTCAATAATTGATATTAATAATAATAATAATAATTGAGGGTATTCTGTATATGGCAATCTATTATTTAAATACTTCGTGTAAACGACCTTTGTCCCTTTTTATTATCGTTTCGTTGGCCCATCACGTGCGCTTGGCTAAAATTACTTGAAATGGCTAATTAAAGTATTAGCTAAATTTAGATTAATTTTTTATTTGAAACGAAGTCAGATAAAGAGCTTTATGCATTTTAAGTGCGAATAAAGTAGCTCGTATGCGAAGATATTTTGGGTATTAAGACCACGCGACAGTCGTTGATATACCCTGTAAAAGATAATAAGGGGTTGTTTAATTTTCAATTCAATTATTTTAAAATATGCAATGACTATATATTATTTCCAATTCAAGCTTACAAAATACACATATTAAAAGTGAATTCGTCAATCAGTCGGTAACTAAATGGGTCAGTCAGTCAATCAATCAATCTGCTGTGAATTACTCAAAAGTAAGTCAATAAGTCAGTCAATCAATTGCACAAATAGTCAATCATTTAGTTAGTAAGTCAGGTCAATCAATCACTCAGTCAATCGGTCAGTCAATATATCTGTAAATCAGTTGATCAATCAGTCAGTCACTCTGTTAAATCAATCAGTCAACGAAGTAAATTAATTTAAATACAGTCCGTCAGCCAATCACTCAATCAATCCGTCAATCAATAGGAGAGTCAGTCAGGTTAAATTTAGTTAGTTAGGCGATCAGTCAGACGTCAATCAGTAGATCAATCAATTATCGACTATCGAAAAAATGATGGTTAGTCAGGGCTAACTTTTGCAAAAATGAATGAATAGGTATCTCAGCGTCGGGCACACCCACTGGGACAGTACGCATATTGTATATGGTCTGTTAATAGAAAAATTAGCCTTAAAAAGCACACGCCACTTGGCAATAGACAATTGCCCAGTGGTTGCTCGGAAGAGCGATAAGATTAGGCTGAGTACGTCAAGACAGTCAGATCGGAGCGAGTGTTGTGAATATTTGTAGCGATTAATTAGGCACAGGTTGCCAGCCGGACAGACAGTGGGACAAAGCACAGCAGAAATGTCTGGCATTAAATTAGTGCTGTGATTTTTACGAACCCACTCGAGATAAGCGCGAGCTGCAAACATATTTATTGGCCACGATTAGCGGACGGACCGTTAAACGCTTTCCATTGGTCAGCTGACCAGCACCCAGCTGGGTGTTTTCCCAATATCACTGCGTAGTGAAGAAGTTCATTTATATATATGTATATATAGGTAGAATCAGTGCTTTAATTGAGGGACTATAAATAATGCATTTTGACAGCTGCCTGTCAACGTTTGTCTTTGGCTTTCTGACTAGCACGCACTCAATTCGCACAAATTGATTTGGACACTTTCGATTATGATTTAAATTTCATTGTAAATTATCAACTTAACAGTTGATTGAGCCCATGAATCACCTATTGTTCCACACATATATTTTATATAGGTGTGTGACAGTCAGATTTCAATCTGTTCATTCGCAAAACACAACTGTATCAAGCTCTAGTTAAAATATATATATCCAACTGGCAGATACCCTGCTTTTTCTAATTTTTTATTAATAATTCATCAACATACATATGTTGTTTAAAAATACCCACATTAAGTTCGAACAGGGTAGCTGAAGAAATCATCATGCCATTTATGGCCATGACTCATACGCCCAGTTGGCCAAATTTGGCTACTCGCTGATTAAGCTGAAATGCTTTGAGCTATCAGCTCGCAGTTTCTAAAAATAGCTGGTATCTGTTTTAAATAGAGCTACTTTTTAATATATTCATAAGTAAATGGTGTCAGTAGAGTTATAATGAAATTTGATTACGCATACGTCCAGTGGGCCAAACAAGAAAGAAGAAAGTGAATAAATCTATATAAAATAGCATGTAATTCAAAAATATTATTTAATTATATTATATATATTCAAATATAATCGACTTAACTTAACCTTTATGATTTGATTTACGGCAAATAAAATAAAACGCATTTTCTCGGCACCAAAAAAACAAATCAAAATGTTTGTTTTTAATGGATTTAAAACTAATGTGACACGCTTAATTTATTAAGTGTTGTGTTTATGTTGAAATTTACAACAGCATTTATTTGAAATTGAAATAGCTGAAAATCAAAAGAAATTGTAAAATATTTTCTCGTTTATCTTTCACACAAGTAGTTTTAATTGCAAATCAGCCGCTGGAAAGTGTGCATCTTTTGTGTTTTTATTTTATGGTTAATGTGAATTTGGCAAGTGTCAAAAAAAAAAAAAAAGGGGAACTGCAAACAGCTGCGAACGGTAAAATTCAAAATGTAATTATGCCAAGTACACGCAAATCGGGTCGAACCACAAAACACAAATTAAAGAAAAGCATTTTTTTTTATTTTTCTCTATTTGACAAGCTGACAAACCAACAATTGTTTGTTTCACGTAGTTTAAACTACAGCTGCTCTTAATGCTTTGTCTGCCAAAATAAATATCTAATAAATTTGTATTTAAGCCATTTAAATGCAGCTCTCGGCAGTAATTATTTATGACGGCGTCTTTCCTGTTTAATATTAGCCATGTTTTAAATAAAAAATAAAAGAACACCTCTTCTAAGATCTTTTTGTTGTGTGATATGAAAGCGATTAAAAAATACTAAAGTGATCTTAAGAATGTTAACATAAGCGATATGTACAAATGTTTATATGATACATTTATGTACTAGATACTTCTTAAATTTAAAGCCTAAATTTTAACACATTTTTTAACATTAAAAAAAATAGTTATTCAATTTACTTAAGAAATTAGATAATATTTTTTAAAGCCATGTTTAGTTTTGGCAATGTTGACCGACTAGCAGATACCCTGTAAATTGCTGCTGTGCTTGGCTGTAGTGAACTGTTTTTTTGATCTTTTCCAATTGGCAGATTGAAGAAAACATTCGCTTAAAACTTAATAAAAAAAAATATTAATATTTAAATAGGTTTTAAAAACTTCATTAATGTATAGGAAATGCATTATAAAGAATTATTGCACAGTTCGACTGATCAGAATATTTATACTATATAAATTTTGGAGATGCGTTTTTTGTAAGTTTTTCAGATTGTGACTGACTAATGTAAAAATTTTCTAAAAAGTAATATTGAAATATATCTCATCTAGCTAAGAAACTCTTCGTACCACCCTCGTTGGCCACCGGAATTGGTCAGATTAGTTGAGTGAGTTATTTCGAGCATTATTTATGAATGCATCCATTTGCATCAGATGCTGCTCTCAGCTCCGCTGAGACGTCGCCCGAGAAGCTGTGGCCAACAACTTGATGGCAATTCGGTTCGGGTCCAAATCCCCCTTCGATTGCACATTGCCCCATTGACGACTGCCAGCTGTCCACGCGACGCGACCTTGCACAAGGAAAGAGGGCGGAGGGGGGGGGGGGGAGATGTGCACAGCAGGGCAACCTTTCTTTGCAGCTTAACCTTGAGCATGTGTTGACAGCCTCTGAAAGTTGATCAAGTTTTATTATGTGCTTCAGCAAATGTTAAATGCATTCAAGTGGGCGGTGTGTGTGTGTGTGTGTGGGAGGGGGAGTGTGGTGGGGGGGGGGGGGGGGTTGGAGGTTTGCACGCGTGCTGCTGTTTGACCAACTGCATTTGTTAACACACAACTGTTGAGTGTGTTTAACTTGAACTTGACCTTGTTTTCCATTGCTCAATTCCAATTTCATTTGCGGCTTGGGGTCTTCTCATGCCTTCAGAGTTTCAAACTGGGAAATGTGTTTACAGTTGAGCAAAGCTGCAATTCAATCTGCAATTGCAATGTAAGATATTTGTTGGATTAAACTTTTAAGGCATAAACTAAGAGAAATCGAATTCGAACCTAAAACTAGTTAACTAAGCAGAAACTAGTTAGGTTAAGAGTTTATAACAATATTTGTTACTTTACTACAACTTTATTAGCTAGCTTCATCAATCAGGATAATTGTCATAAATGATTATTACCATATGCTATAAATAATAAACACACAATGTATTAAAGAAACGATGTGTCTTTATAGTCCTGCACAGATTGCCGTCATTTTTCTAGACAAGCAACATTAATTTGTGTAATCACAGTTGTTTCAAATTCGCACAGCAATCATGACAAAAAAAATAGGAGAAAAAAAAACAAATCAAATAAAATAAAATACTACCAACAAGTTCAGGGACCCAGCAAAGGAAGGTTGACGGACGCAGGACGACAGCTTCAATATTGAGGCTGGTCAGTTTGGGCGGAGTAATCAGCATGGAGAGCACGGTCAACTTTGAACTGGAGCCAAGTGCTGACCTCTGCGCTTTTGACCTTCGCACAGCTGGTTTGCAGTAACTGTCGTAATGAGCCGTCAAATCGTTGACAGTCGAACAAATGGCGCAACTGCCACCAAAGTAATCCGTTGCTGAATCCATCATGCGAGCCGTTGTACGCATAGATACTTTTGTATCTTGTACTTGTGCACAGAGCGAGGTCACACAGAGCGGCCAGCACGTACTGCCGGTTGGCCAACTACAGTGTTTAACCAGTAGTTAGCTGATTAGCATCTGTCTGGACAAGACAGCGCTCACTTTGCAGCAGTTTGTTAACTAAACAATTCACTTAACTGCGGGTCAACAGATAGCAACCGGAGTTAGCTTTAGTTTCTTTGCTTTAAATTTATCCGGCCGATTTATGCTGTCTACCATTCATGGGCTATTTAGAGCCAGTTTCATTATACAAGAACACACTGAACTTAAGATATATTCAGATTTTTTTTCTATAAAAAATTTGGCTAAAAATGTATGATAATAAGTTTAAAAAGTAATATCCAAAAGCTAAAAAATTATCCGTAAAAATAAAAAAAAAAACAAAAAAAAATATTTTAATTATATTCATGTAGATTTCTTTCAGCTTTTTTCTGACACTTATTTATATAAATATATTTTCTTAATATTTATTTACGCAAATTACTTAAGAATTAAATAAAGCCTTTTCTCAGAGTGTAGAGTTTTTTTATATTATTTTTCTTAAGCTATTTACAGACTCTACACACGAGTTAATTTAAATATTTTTTTTGCAATGTTTTATCGTCTAATCGGCTGGCTTTGGGCACTCGGGAAAATCAAGACGTGCGAGTATCAGAAGATAAGTGGTAGACTTTCTAGTAGTAGTAGTGGTGTGGTACAGTAGGCCCCAAGATAACTGTCACAGCAATAAATTTCGCTTGCAGTCGACACACACACTCACACACACGCATACGCACACACAGTTGTATGTTGTGCACACACATGAAGTCAACAAATGTCACGGGACGACAAAGTATGATATAGATATGGAATACAAAAAATACGGAATACGGAATACGGAGTCCAACAACGCTGACAGGCACGAGTTTGAATTTATGAGAAGCTTTGGAGTTGGCAAATAGGAAAATGTCCGGCATTCTTTATTTCGCAAAGGTAAATACCCTTTTTTACTGTTACGTCATTTAAAGCCAATTGCTTGACGGGTACTTTTTTCAATTAAGAACAGTTTGACAGGTGAAATCAATCTTAAGGCAACATAAAGTTTTCGATCATAAAGTCTTGACATGTAAGTAATCCACATTTAAGAGTTCCTGCTTGAGCTGGCTTTGAGATTGTGAACAGTACACAAAGCGGAAGAGAATTTGAATTTGAAAACAAACTAGTTAAATTAAGAAGTTGAGAACGATAAATCACCACGAGATGCCCAAGCTAACCCGGCAAAGAAAGCGTTGCCGTCAACCGGAAATCGCCTCCGAATCGGAGCCACCAAAAAAGCGCTCCAAACAGCAAGAATTGCGTGCCAACGTTAAAGATGTCCCCAAGACAAAATCAGTTCCAGTTCCAATTGGGCAGTTGCCCGAGTTGAATGCGAACCAGAATCCCTTTTACTATGAACCGAACAAATTGCTCAGACAGATGCACGCGGAGCGGCTCAAGCGCAGTATTCCCAAGAGGATCAAGGCTACTTAAAGGACTTTCAGACATAGCTGCACAGTGATAAATTACAAGTGATTAGAATTCGATTTAACCCGAAAATTCGCTTTCACAACTATTTATACATCGGACCAATATAGAGCCGATATTCTATTCGATAAACGTACATACATATATTTATTTGTTTCACAATGATTCAAGCTCGACAATAAATTTCAAAGCCAGTTAATGAATATAATTAAAAGCTGCAGAAATTAATAGTAAAAAAAAGTCTCTCTTGAACTCTAAAGAACTGAAAAGAATAAAAAGAACAGAAAAATGAACTTACACACAGAACACAAGAACCAGAACTAGAGCTAGAACTAGAACTAGAACTAAAACTAGAAAAAGAACTTAAAGAAAGAACTTAACTTCAACAACTAATGTTTTTAAATGATTTGTATTCAAGGACTAATGTGTATTAGGCCACGTAATATTTAATATTTGATATGCTTAGTTTGTCTAGGCCAAAGCTTATCACAAATCGAAGGACATCGGAGGCCTTGGGTCAGCCTGGGCGAGCACCTGGCATAAATGCAAATGAATTGCGGCCCAGTTAAGTGGAGCAATGCCATCGACTGAATCGAGTGCAATCTTTGGACATAGTTGGAACGACGTCAGACTCCGGAGAAGAAGTGCGGGGCATGCAACATTGATGTTGACGTTGACGCTGACATCGACGTGAGTTATTCACTTTCAAGGAGCTGCTGCTAAAACCAGCCGTGGCCGTTGTCCTGCACTCCCGTTCAATTTAGATCATTTGCTACCCGAGGTCCCGTCCTTTTATAATATCTATGCTGTTGAGCTGCGGTAAGCTGCATCTAAAAATAGACATTTGCATCAACATGCCATCGAGACGAGCCTGCCCGAACTAGGTCGAACGAAGTATGCAACGTTTTATTTAAATGCTTGCTTGCCTGTACGTGCGAGAGTTTGGCAAACAGTGCTGCCAAGTTTCGCAATGAAAAGGTGTTTCTGGCAGGCATAAAGAATATATTACATATATTTCAATAAGATCAAAATTAGCTACTTAACAAATAGAATTTATTTACTTACTTACTTTGCTTGTCCTTCCTTTGCTTGTTGCCATTCAGTTCGGAACTAGTTCAAGCTTATAGTTTTTAAAAGAAGTGTTTGCAGCCCTAGTTTTAAAAAGATTGTACTCGATTATTTATTTATGCCATGCTTACTTTTTTCATAAAAATATTTATATATTATACACTTTATGTAAGTTTATTGTGACTAACCCAAAAGTAGCTAATAATAGGTAAACATTGATTTTATTATGAAATTAAAGCGGGGTTGAATTGAAATATGTGAGCACACTTGACAGCACTGGCGGCAGCTTTTAATGCCGTTACGTAGGTTACTTAAGCAGCAGCACGTGGATCCACATTCGTTTCGAAGCTCCACGTGCGGCTTCGACTGAATTATTTTTGGAATACTTTCGTTTCGCTTATGCTAATCATTCAGAGTCAACCGACTTCTGGGCGTCTATTTGGGTGCATTCGCGTAACTTTGACGTCGACTTGGTTTTTTGATTATCACAGACCATGCGACAAGCTCTTGACGAGGAGAAGTACGCACGTAACTAGCTAGGATATCGATTCCTCCTCGAGCATGAGAATCTACTTGAGTTTGTGTTGCCCCTTTAAGGAGGATTATTTATCAGATATAATTGGTTGGGTATGGACGGTGCTATAAACGTGATTACGATTATAATAAAACAATTTTTTTTTTTTACTATTACCGTACTCGACTGGGACATACCCTGTACTTAGATGTGAGCTGCATTATATAACTTATACTAAACAGAAGGTTAATATCTCTCCTTTCGTTTTTTATGTGGTATGTATACATAAAAATAAAATAACTTTTTTAAAATTTCGATTTTTCCGATTTCAAACTTCCATTACTTTGCCAAAACTAAACCGATATTTTTGCACCCCCCCTTTCTTTCTAAAAAAAATCTTATCCTATGAATGTTGGCAAAAAAAAAAAATACACTAAGGTGAAGGACTAATCAAAAACACATAGACTTCGATTCGATTGAAAAATTTATTATTATATTATTTATTTATTAAATTTCAATTAATCTCATTTGTTCATACAAATATTAGGTGAAGACTCACAGTTGATCTGTATACCCTCTTTTACCCATTAACTGTACGTATAGGGTATTACAAATCATGGTTAAGTTAGCATTGTAATTAATGCAACAGTTTCGTATAATTTTTCCTTTTAAACGGCAATTACCGAAGGGGAACACTTGGTTCTTAGACAAACTTGTATAGTTTCAATCGCATTTGCAAAAAAAAAAAAAAAAAAATTAAAACAGAATTTACTAGCGGGAAATATAGACGATGTTATGAGTAAGCGTTTGAGTTTATATGCAAAACATTTTGCCTCTTAGTATACTGGGATGTAATTAAAAGAGATAACAAATTTAACAAGAAAAATGAATAAATCATAATCAGATCAGTCTTGTTGCAGAGTATCGTTAAGTGAGGCACAGCCGTGCAAAACAATCACATTTATTTTTTTTGTAATTATTTTTGTTAACATTTCCTTTAATTACATAAATCAAACAATTTAAGAAGCATCCCTCGTTAAAATTGTCGGAAATTTGTAAACATTTATTCGACATATATACATACATATATAGATAGTATAGAAAACTGAATAATGTACAATTGACGTCAGTCGAAGAGTGCATTTTCAAGCTTATAAAGAAATGTTTGAATGTTTATGAATGCACTCGTATTCATTCGTGCTTATGAATCCCAATTATAATTTCTTATTTCCATATGGATTAACCCACTGTAGTCCAGTTTGTTAATGTAAGTTTAGTAAAAAAGAGAATGAGTTGATTCGTTAGGTGTTCGAGTTAAGTTTAACCTTTTAATAAAATAATAAAACAGGAAATCTCAGTCGCCCCACTTTACATGAATTTATTATTAGATCTGTTGACGAGTTGATATTTGAAAATCGTGTTCTAACAATGTTCCCATTACGAATTCAATGTATTCCAATTAATGTAATCGCTTATTACGTGAATATTACTTTGCATAACATTTTGATTTATTGTTCGCCCGGAAAATGGCATGAATCACAGTCGTTCATTGTCACTGTTATTGCCGCATTATTCTCTTGTGTGGGGCATTTCTCAGTTTACGAGCAAATAATTTGTTTACAACACATGTGACACCTTGCACTTTGCACTAATTGTGTTTGCATTTATATTCCGAGGAAACAATTACCAAAGCGCCCAGCAACAAGTGAGAACTAAAGTCGCGTGGGACTGTAATATAAAGTACACCCAATAATACTCGAACATAAGAGTATTTCTGAATGTTTTCACATATACACAAGCCTAATATACCCCATACTGCTATAGGGTATATGAAAGAAATTAAAAAAAAGGGCGTTTTGGCTAGTAACAGAAAAATACAAAACAAGACGGAAAACAAAAACAACAAACGTGTAATGTTCATGCTTCATGCTTAATGTTGTGCGAAAGCTTAGAGAGAGAGAGAGAGAGAGAGGCAGATAACTAACGAGCGAATAGAAGGGAGAGTATGAGCGCGAGCGAGAGAGCAACAGACACATGATGAACACTTGGATGATTTAGCGAAACTTTGGCTACGCAGCGTGACAAATTTATGAATGGCTCTTTAGCTTTTTTTGTATTTATTTATCTAGCTATCTGTCGATGTCCATCACTTGTCAAAGGGTTTATCAACTTACAACGCAACAATAATAAATATTATAAAGACTTCAATTCTCTTGCATTGGCCAGTTGATCAATTTATGGCGCTGGCATTTTGATTGATGCTTTAGGGTAATTTTTGTGTCATGTCGCATGATTGGCTTAAGCTTTTGCGCACTGCACAATTTAATTGATGTTATCAGCTCGCAAATATGGTTGCATACTTTGCGGTCGCAGCGAAAGGACGCTGCTCGCTGCCTGGCAAAAGATCGAGAGAGCAACCGGTTCATGCTGTGAGCTTTTTATGCGAGTTCATTCGTCAGTTCAGGCGTCATCGTTGATGACTATTGCCGGGGCTATTGACGCGTCGGGCTTTTAGTTGTGCGGCGGCGTCCGACAGATTTGGATTTGGCATGCTGAAAAGAGCAAACAAAAACAAAAGAACAAACCAAAAACAACAAGAACAACATCAGCCCAAAGTGCTTAAAAAGCCGAAGCCGAGACGATGCCGATGCCGATGCCGATGCCATTGCCGAAGTCGTTGCCGATGTCGTTCCCGATGTCAACACCGACGCAACGCCGACGCAGAAGCTAACGCAGACGCCGACGCAGACGGCGGACGCTCGTTTTGCCAACTCGATAAAAGTGTGTGCTAGATGACGCTACCGTTACCGGTCGTGATTGTTGTTGTTACTTTTGTTGCTGGTGCTGCTGCTGCTGCTGCGGCTGGCGCCGCTGCTGCTGCTCACTTTTGGATAATAAAACTGGCAACGAGCACTCGAGCGCCAAGTTAATTTGCAAACGCTGCTCATACGCTGCGGAGGCAAGAAGCCAAGCCAAAAACGAAAAAAACGCCTGCGGCCCTAAAAAAAAAATTAAATAAAAAAAATAATACTCCCCCATCCCGGCTACCTGTCTGCCTACCCCCCTCCACCCCAGGTGTGACCAAAGCGCGTGCGTGCTCAGCGTCCAGTTGGCCTTATTCGCATTCGCACTCGCATTCGCATTCGCGGCCGCAGTCGCATTCGCAGTCGCAGTCGCCGCCACGGGCCGAGCAGCAGCCACATCCGCACGGCCAAAACAAACGGCGGCAGTCTTCATCTCGGTTCGCTCCTAGTAAGTCCATATTTATGTTTTTGTTTTGTTCGGTCGCCAAATTTTGGTTGTTTGGAACTCGTCGTCGCGATTTCCACGCGCGCTTCGCTCATTTAACGGTTCTTTGCTGCGCTGCCAACAAGTACCAATAATAATAATAATAATAATAATACTAATTAAGTAAAAAATTATTTAATTACGTCAACATAATTGATTACTCAAATTTGTTTTGTGTTTGCCGCGCGTTTCAAAGTGAAATCGTTGTTATATATAAACATATATAATTTTATCCGTTATTAAACGCCAAAACGTAAGCCAAAGTAATAATAATAAAAAAAACTTTATGAATAAGGTTTAAGTTTAAAAGTTTATGATATTTTCAAAACAGTGCGAATTTCAAATTAATTGCAAAATGTAATAAACATGCATTTAATTTCAAAATAAAAGTATTCTCTATTTGTAAACAAAAAAAAAAAAAAGCAAATATAAACCTCCGACAACGACGATATAAACACAAGTCAAAAACTGCGAAAACTTGGTCAAAAGTGTGTGAGAAATGGCCAAAATTAATAATTAACACAGCTGGACTGTTTATTTGGACAGCAGCTGCGAGCAGCTTAAAATTAGGCAAATATGAAAATAAATAAATAAAAATATACGATTATGCAGTGAATTTCCAAGAATATAATTTAAATACGAATTTGTTGAAAAAACATATTATATATAAATATAAATATAAAAAAATTGAAAAGAAAGTTTTATGCTACTAAATAAAAGATAATTATTTATGATTTTTTTTAATTACAATTAACCAACTTAAAGTTCCGTGGGAGTTTATTAATCTTTAACATTCCGGCAAGTTTGGCCAGCATTTAAAAACCAGCTCATAAAGAAAACAAGCCAGACTTTTTTGTTTATCGAAGCTAATTAAGAAATTAGCAGCTTAATGAACACAGACACATTAAAAATATATATATATATGTTTATATATGTATATTGAATTATTTACAAAAGCAACGTGTTTTAAGCTGAGAAATTTGTTTCTAAAGTTGATTAGCCCATTTCTTGATTGCCATTTTGAGAATTATGCGCAGTAAAAATAAATGCTCAACTGGTTTCAATTTGGTTCACAGAACTTGCCGCGTTTGCCAACAAAAATCGTCTCGATGATTGACACCAGAGCGTTCAAACTGAACACGAAAAGCGCGCCCAGCAATTTCCACAATTTCCCGTTATAACGAATGCCACAAGTCAACAGCGAGCAGCTAATACCAAAGCCCAAAAGCCCACGCCAGGCCACCAGAGATTCATTATATACACAAATAGTATATAGTCTATATACACTTTTAGCAGTAAGTAGCCAATGCCAAATAGAATGATAATGGATAAAAAGGAGCTGACGGATGCCGAGAGCGCCTGGACCAAGCTGCTCACCGAGGACACCGACAGCAAGGCGCCCGTGATTGTCAAAAGCAGCAGCAACAGCAGCAGCAACAACAACAACAGCACCAGCAAGAACAAGAATAACAACAGCAGCCCGGAGCACAACAAGCAGGTGGCCACTCTAAACGTGGATCAGCTGGGCGCCGCAGGAGGAGCAGCCTCGGCCAATACCTTGTCGGGCAGCCCCAGCGCGGATCCCGTTGCGGACTCGGGCGCCAACATCGAGCAGGCCTACAACCGCAGCGCCACCTACGGATCGGGCATCAACAGCGCCGGCGGCGAGTCCAGCGGCAGCGGTACTCTCCTCTCGCGCAAGGAGTCCTTCCTCGGTTCGTTCCACAAGCAGATCAGGCGTTCCATCAAAGCGGTCAGCGAGTCGCCCGGACCATTAACTAGGTGAGTGCAAAAATAGAGAACTCTAAATGTAAAGAGGAAGCTTTTTTTGGAAAGCCTTTCAAATTGAGTTAATAGACAGATAGATTAGTATTTATATATGTCTAACTAGTTCAAGATGATGCTGGTTAAGAGAGAAGGAAAGTTATATAAGACTGTAATTGACTGCGGCCAACTCCGTTTATACTATAATAATATTGATTGAATTGTTCGATATCTTTAAAAAGGATAATTTGGCAGATTTATATTCTTGTTTATAATTTGTAACAAAGAATTCGTGATTTATAATACCATAGTTATTTACTTTTATAATAGTTTTGTCTATACATACTAGTTACTAAAAGCACGACATATTTTTATTTATAATCAAAGATAAAAATCACAAAAATTATCAAATTAATTGATAAACCATAAAAACGACTTTGATTAGCTTGTTATAATATAGCATACTTTTGAGCTAACGTTTGCGTATGCCAAATTGATTACAGGGTATGTTCTGATGAAGTCATATTTATTTCAAGTGCGAATATTGCGTATACGCCGTGTGCACACGCAATGGGGCCAGGGCTCTTTGCCAAAGATCGGTGACAGCAAGTGGAAAACACTTTCTACACATTTAATTTGACTTTTACTCAACCAGCAGAAGAAATAGTTGTTGTAGTGTTCTCTTATAGTATGTATTAACTGTTGGCATTTACACACACAAGCACACACACACACCGCACACCTGCTGCGATATTGATACGCTAGTTTATCTGCTTGGATACACAAAGCAACACTGGCGTATATTATACGAGATAATGTAATCGGACGGGGTTGCAGGTCTTCCCCCCCCCCCCCCCCCCCACACACACACACAGACACACACAATCACACTCAACTGGGCGTCTTTGTCAGCGTCAGCAATGCTGAACGCGACACGCGAGCAACAAAAGATAAACTTTGAGTTGATTGGATGAATGACAAAATTAAATTATTTTGATTTAAGGCCAGTCGGTGGGTGGACAATTAAATATGATTTCCGCCCATTGCTGCGAGCTTTTCTCGTTCTAATTGGGCTAGACTTGAGACAACGAGAAGAATATTATTTTGTTTGTTTTTTTTGTTGTTGTTGTTTTTTAGCGCTTTTGTCAATATTTAACTTAGTTTCTTTAACAGATGGCACCGATTTTTTAGCACTGCATATACATGGATAGCGTGCGTTAAAATTGGAGTCAAAAGCTCTTTGGCACCTTGGCAACAATTTGCATAGCTACACTCAGAGAAAAAGATAAGCAGTTGACTTAAAGCTATCAACAATAAACAAACCAAAAGACAACATCAGTTTCTCTGAGTGTAAGTCAACGTTTTTAGTGTAAACAAACAAACAAATTGTCGGCACAGTTAGAACTCTATGTGTTGGCATTAATGCGCATAATTAATTAATGCGCTGTATTTGGCCTTTTAATATTTGCCCATAAGTTCAGTTAATTAAAAACGTGTTAAACGTCGAGCGGCAACAAATTCGCAGTCTCTCGATTTTGGCCAACTGCCAGGGGGATTTCCTCAAGTGGCTGTCGGACAGCTGTTGCCGGGGCAGTCAAAGAGCTGCGATTTAATCTTGTGTATTGTCCACCTCGGGATTGTGCCAATGGTAAATGCAAATTGCTCAGCCCTATAAATAGACAACTACTTATGTAGATGTTGTTGTTGATGTTAGGCCGGCAACAAGTCCAAACCAATAACCATGTTTATTTGTATTGCCAATTGTCATACAATTTGTTGGGCATATAATGTCTGGGATTCTTATTTTTTTTTCTGGCATTAATTGCTTTCTTTGTTTGGCATGCGGGGCGTATGATTAATTTTCTAAATTTCTATTGACATCCGCGCCGCCGAAACGTTTGATTTCTCTATCTTTGATTGCTCACGAATGCTAAAATTAATTATAAACAATTACACTGAGAAAAAAGCAATCGTTTTTGTTAGTAAATTGAACTTAAAATATAAAATTCATTGCATTTAAATAATTTTCTAAGTACGACGTATACGAAATATATTTAAGAGCAAATAATTTTTCAAGTTTTAATTACAAATTGTTACAAATTCTTTTTTCGCTCAGTGTAATTTTGATAAACAGGTTTTCCTTATATATATATTTGTAAGTGTAAAAATTGACATTTGCGTCAAAATTTCCATTGTTTTTTGGACACAGTTAAATTAGCTGAAGCTAGAACCGCAAAAAGGGTTAACATTTTAAGTGTAAACGGTACAATAAATCTTAAAGTACGTTAAGTCGTGCCGACAAAAACAATTTGTATTTGAATATTATCTTGCTTCACTCTCTCTCTCTCTCTCTCTCTCTGTTGACGTTTGATGTTTTAGTTTTACCAGGAATTCAATTAAGATTTTAAATGAATTTTACAAAATGTGATAGCTTTTCTTGAGAATTCTGTTATTTTAACATACATGCTTTAACAATTGCCTAACATAACAGACACCTGTTGCATGTCGCGTCCTTTGTGAACATAAATATAATTTAAGTGTTTCTCGATAGATAGATACCTCATGTAATCAGGCCTTATAGGCGTGATATCGATATGTTTTCATGTGATTACAAAACTTTGTACTATACTTAAATTTGCTGGCCGTGTGCAAAATATTTAATTTACCTCTCTTTTGATTTTTTTTCCTTTATTGTTTGCAAATAAACGCTGCTGATAACTGCAAATTAAAAGGCTTGTGATAGAACTCAAACAGCCCTATAAATTTCTCAAAACAAAACCAAAAATGGCAAACTTTTGACGCTTTAAACGCAGTTAAGCGCAGTAGCCTTATCTCTGCACAGATATATACATTTGTATATAATTATATATGTATATGTACATCATATGACCGATTTGCACATCCGAAAGTCGTGTCGTTTTTAAAAGTAAAATGCAGATGACATTAATGATATAGACGTATAATGCTTTTATACGTCGAGTTTCCTAATTGGCAGCACTGTTTAAGTACGCCCACTGGCCACGCCCACGACGGTCAGCAACAGCTTAAGTAATGTTTGCAGTTAATTGTCAAGGCTTAAGAGTTGTGGTGCAATAACAACCACTTATTGGAACAGAGGCCGTTAACAGTCGCGCAGCTTTTGTGCATTTCTCATGTACTTTGCATATTTGCATGCTTGTATATTACGTATACGCGACGTAAGCCCGCTTAATGGCGCAGCCAACAATTGGAGAGTCCAACTCTGAAACTGACGCGGACGCCGATAGCGACGTCGACGTCGACGTCTACGCCGCCTTCAGCCTTGGCGAGCGCGACAATGCGCGAGTTAATTGTCTTGATTTAAGCGGCAAGCATAAATGTCTGGATGTATCTTCCTGCAGAAGCCACGCCGAAAATTTACAGCTAATCTTTTATTATTTGTTTGCGTTTGTCGCACTGCGAAACGCGCGAGTAAATTCTTGTGTTTTGTTTTGTTGGCTCTTGTTGTTGCTGCTGCGTGTTGTGTGAAGTGTAGCAAAACGAAGGAAAAGAGCAAATAAATAACAAATATCAGCTCTTCTATTTCATTTTTTTTTTTTGCTGTTTGCTGTACTGCTTGCGCTTGGCTGCTACGTCTGCTGCTTTCGGCTGCCTATCGCTATCGCCTCTTCCACTTGATACTTGAGTTTTAAATAAAAAGCAACAATGCTGTCAACCGAGTATTTCAGTTTTAATTCAGCCGTCTTCGCAGCAAGTAATACACCTGCGCTGTAGCACCCCAACGAAGACGACGACTACGCCGCTTCTGTGTTTGTCTCGTTTTGCGCGCGCGTTCTCTCGGGCACAGGCGCTCACTCTCGCGTGCTCAGCACATCTGCTCTTCTACGCGCTGTGCGCTCGCTCTTTTCTCAGTTCGTTGCACGATCGGCAGCGACGCTCTGAAGTTATTTGAACGCATTTTACATGCAACGTCAGTTGTAAATGAGCCGTCGCTTCAATAATTACAAACGGAACAGTTGCAAGGCCTAATAGTCGTAATAATAGAAGCAAAACAAAACAGACTGCCGTTACGTTAAACACCGGTGACTCCAATTGAAAAACGTAAACAGTTCCGCTCTGTCGCCGCGATTTCGCCGTCGGCCGGAACAGTCGCCGTGAAAATAATGCGCGCTTTTGTTTATTTCAAAATAAAAACAATATTCGCCTTTCCAACCACAAAAAGAACGCATTTCTGATAAAGAGCGAAACGTGAAGTGTTCGCTTTGGGTGTGTGTGTGTTTGATTTCAAAAAGAGAGTTGGCAAAACAACAACAGCATCAATAAGCAATTCAACGATATTAAAATATTCCCATAATCAAGCCACAGAGCCAGCGATAACGTCACCCCCGTCAGCAGTATTATAAAAAAGTGCTCGAATCTTTTGTTTCTAAACACAAATATCAATTATTATAATTTGTAATACATTCACTGCTGCTGCTGCCGCTGTCGCATCAACGTCAAGGTTGTAACAGGACCGGAGAGCCCGAGCCGAGAGCTTTTTATATACATATTCTGTTAGCCGCTCGACCGAGGAGGAGCAGCTGTCACTCAAGGCAAACATACATAAATACACACACACAAACATACATACGTGCAAACATATTCCGTTTTTGTTTGTATTTCTGTTGCCGCGCTGCTGCTGCTGCTGCTGCTGCCGCTGCTGTTAGTCCGTTACATTTTAGTCGCCGTCGCGTTAGCGACGCCGCGTGTTGTCGCCGCGTTTTCGCCGACCTCAAAACAAAATAGCGCAAAAAAGACAAAAACCAAAACATACATAGACACACACATCTAAGTGTTGTATAACGCACGCGTGTGCATTGAATTTGAAAAAGCATCTTAATATTTACACGCACTTCCTTTTGGGCAACATGAAGCGTCTGATGACCTGGGAGCGTGATCTCGTCGATGCGATGTACGAGTAAGTTGTGCACAAAAACACTCAATCACAAACCACACACTCACACATAGTCACCTCAAAGCTGGTTAACTGTGTTTCTCGCTAAACGATTTTGTTTAACAGACATGCATTTATTTATTTTTTGGGTGTAATTACTTATAAGCCGTGTGTCCAAAGTCGTGCTCCTTAAGCAACATAACTTGTTTAAATTTCATTGAACTCGACGCGGCAAATGTGTACAGTAGAGCGCTACAGATCCCAAAAGCAAAACCAAATAATCTGCATATGTTTTATAATGTGTCGCATACAAAGCATGAGCCCAAAAACATTGCATGGCAACAATAACATCGGCATTATCATCACCATCATCTTCATCCGCAGCCGCTTCAGCTGTGGTTTCGCTCTTATACTGCTGCAGCTGCTGCTGTTGTGTTTGTTTGTATAAGAGCATGCACCAGCATGCAGTTTTAGCGTTCTGCGCCGGCTGCTTAGCATGCTGTACACCACGCAATCTCCCGCTCCCTCTCTTTCTCTCCTTCTCTGTCTCTTTGCTGTACACCCCTAACACCCACACCAAACATTACGCACACTATCGCGGCGAATATTGCTGGCCTCAGGAAGCTTTGGCATTCGGCTCGGCCGCACGCATTGAACGCCAAACAGTTTGGCAGCAACGTCGGGCGAGACACGTTGTCGTCATTGGCAGCGGGCGGGGCGGGGCGATCGAGCTCACGTCAGTCGGGGCGCCGCTTGTGGAATTTAAATGCCGGTCTTTACCTTTATAAATAAATTAGAGGCCTTACTGTGCGCTATCGAAATGTAAGCCGCAAATCGCATGGCTCAAAAGTATTTTCGTTGTGTTGCACACTTATTTGTTTACTCAATTCCATATCTAAAACTAGAGCTTAAAAAAATTGTTTCATTATTGTACTTAGAATAAATTGTGTCTACATAGAATTATTTATTATAGGTAATTATTATAAAAATATCGATAGTTCAGTAACTCTTTCTATTTTATGGGCACATTAAACTTTTGTGGCAATAAGATAAATTCAGTTTTTGCGGTGACTGTACCTGTTTCCGGAGACGTCTCCATTTGTGTTTAACTGTTATATTGAAGGTGTAATTGACAATGGATTTTACATTTTTGTCGAAACAACTGACAGCCGTCACGTTAATTATTTATGGCTGGGCGGGGGCTAAAAACTGTCATTTCCATTTGTTGCACTTGCACGTTTAGTGCAAATCTATCCAAAATGGAGTTAAATAAACTGCCGTTACTGATTTGGCATGCACCACTTTTTGCGCAGACTGTACCCCGGCGTTTTGAAGATGTAGAAAGCGTGTAGCCATTAAACTAACAAGCGGCGCATGTTGACATTTATTTCAGATGTTGTTTTTGTTGTTGTCGTTGTTGCTTTATTTTGTTTTTGTTTTTTTTTTTTATTTTTTTTTTGTGTTTCAAGCAGCTGACAAGTCGAGGCCCAGTCACATGCCATATGAGCGTATATATACCATATACTATATGCATATATATTCGTAGTTATTAAAGCCATTAGTATTTGCCCGGCTTATTTTAGCCGCTGTGTACTTTTCAGTTTTATTTACAAGCTGGCGCGAGACTGTGTGACAACTTAGTTAAACAGATGATAAAAAGTTAGTCGGCCATGACCAAAGCAAATCGCCAGCAGCCTCTGTTCAGTTGATAAGGCCACGCCAATACTTAGCACTTGCCACAGAGGTGTGGAGCTGCGCCTCGGACCCTGTCGTGACTCATTAAAGACGCCGCTCAAGCGACACGCTTATTGAAACCCAACGGCCACAGATACAGATACAGATACAGATACACAGTGACAAAGATACATTTACAGTCACAGCACACAGACAGCTGGTCATAAATATAGACATCCACTGATATTTATGGCCATACTTTGCTTATTTACTCAAGTATTTAAAAGTATTCACGTTTATGTGGAAAGTTCAATAATGTTTCGGCGAATTCTTTTTTATTAATATTTTTTTTTGGGTCTCCGATAATTAAATATGCACACATTATGAATATTGGCATTTCGTCAGATGTCTTTATTGTGATTTTTCCAGTTTCAGCTTTTGTAGGCCTGATTTGTGATGGAAATTTACCAGCAGATAAAGAGAGAGAGAAAATATCTTTGCTAATTATATGCTACATTCAATTAGCTAACTAAGTTTTTGTCATTTTTTTTTGGCGTGCCCGAAACCTCTAGATTAACGGAATATATAAGCGCTTTTAATTTTAGATCTGAGCTGCGACACAGCTAAAACTTGATTAAAAACGAATGCAAAAAAAAAAAAACTAAAAAGAAAAAAACAAAAATCAAAAACACAGCAGGAAATGAGATTTTTGGCTGGATTTTATATTTAGCTATTATTAAAGTCTCGCCACAATTTATCAGTTCTCTGAACTCCCATATAGAGCTATTTTTGTTTCACAGTCTTATCGTAATTATTTAGTTCATTGAGGTTAAGAGAAAAATAAGCAATTTAAAAACACTATTGTTTTATTGATTTTTTATACAGAAGCTAAGATTGTACACTAAAATTCTGTTTAAATATGTCAAATTAAAATATATCGTTCTTTAGATGATTTAAGCATTATTTAGTAATATAAATTTAAGGATCGTTATCTGTTATAAAAAGCAGAAGCAAAAAGTTTTATTTTATATAATAATTCAATTATTGGATTAACATTAAATATCATATGTGAATAAACCTCTTTTTGTATATTACTTAAACCTTTTTACGATCTTGCGATCGATTTTATTGGCATGTTTATTTAACATTTATGCTAATTATTTGATCATTAATGAAGATCACATGTTAACACCAGCTGGCGTCTCATATAGGGCACATAAAATATAATAATTAAGATATTAATAATATATATTCTCATAATGATAAAACCTTTTAACGACCAACAAGTTGATTACCTTTTTCGACGTCGCCGACTTAAGGAATCAACTTGAAATGACATTTTAAATGTTCAACATATTGTAAATCAAATTGAAACCTGTTCAGATTATTGTTCCGACGAACTAGAACTACCTGAGTACATTTGTAGTGCCCCCCAAAACGAGAGTTCTTTGAACTTCTGTGCCCAATCTACGGGCTCTACAAGGCCAAGACTCGATGCCTGGAATAAAGACGGCTTAAATGGATATCTTGTCAGTTCTCTTACACAATTAACACGCAGCTACTGTTTGGCCAATCTCAACTGATATTTGTCTTGAAGTTGGCAACACATATCAGTCTTAATCATAGTTGTTTTCCCCTAGTTTCATATCAATGCTTGACTACCGGCTATTTCATTCAGTGCGTCACTTTGATAACGTCACAACGTTAACGGGAATTAAACGGAATGATTTCAGTTGTGTTTAACTAACCCACACAAACAAATTCCATTCACCATAAAATTACTCATAGATCTTATTACACTTGGTCTGGTACTTTTCTGATATTACCACATGGCCGCAGTTTGTTTTTACCGTTGTGATACATTCAAGCGATAAGATAGACCCCTTCTGACAAACTTCTTCGATTGCGTCGACCACTCGAGTGGGAACCAGCCCGGAACACTTTGGCGCCGCCTTTGATTGATGGGGATTTGGGTGTTTGGTTTGGACACCTGGAATATCCAATAGAACTAATGTTAACCCTAGCAAAAGGAACCCCACAGCATTGGCCTCTATTTAATGCTGGCAACTGGGTTGCGGCTATTTTTAATCGCGATCGAAGAACCAAAAGATCTCTCAGCATTCGCCTGGGCGGCGGGCGGTGTGAACCGGTTCAGAGCTGCCTATATATACACATACATATATATATATCTGTTCTATATGCATGTGCTTTGTATATGGCAATCTTTCTGCGTTTCGAAATTAAATTTGACAAAACATTTTCACATGCTTTCCCATAAATATATATATATATGTATGTATACATACATATGTAATATAAATGTATATTTATTTGTGTTTACATTCGAGTGACGCCACAGGAAAAAGTCTGCGGTCAATTAAGCAGGGCATAAAAACAGTTCTCAGTTCTTAAGCACTGCATTCATTAAATGCCTAATTAAAAGAAAAGCCGCAGTAACTCAAAATTTGCACATATGCGTGACAAATGTTATGAGATTGTTTTGGCAATTAAAACCAAATAATAACAATTCTAATAATCAAATTAAAAAAGCCCAACCCAAGAACCCTTTTACTCCTAACTTTTATAATTAACATTTTTAATATTATGTTCAATAATTTTATTATTATTTTTGTAACAAATATTATTTTCTGTTTTATTTTTTATTTTTATAACTGCGATAAAGTAAATATCTTGAATTTATTAGTGGTCATAAAAAGATGATTTTAAAATACTTCTCGTTATAGAAAGGGTTTTTTTTTATGATGATTATAGAATATTTAACTGAGCTCAGTAATTACACAGCAAACAAGAAAACGTGCCGATGGACACTAGTCATCGCCATATAGATAGATATAAGGCCAGGTAAAAAGCTAATGGGCCCGCTATTAGATATGACATATACAAATGAACACAAGTACATGGTTAGATATTCATTGATATCTATATAGAGACATGTGTAGGCTTATGTGCATTTTATATGTTTATATAGCACTACAGTCATGGCTGATAACTGCCCAGTAGACATATATATCAATGTATCTATATATATACATATATGTATATATCTGTCTATAACCTGTGTAATTGCGAAATGAGTATCGAGTATTTGAACGTGTGTGAGCGTAGAGAGACCATATGTAGATCGGGTGGAAAAGAATATCTCTTTGTGTGTGGGATACAAGTGCGGGTACTCGCGTGTTAGCCGCATAAGAAATTCAGATATTCAGTTAGTAAAATGTTGGCCGATCGCGCGGTTCACATTCAGCCAGACGAACAGCAAGCTGATCACATATTTGCCAGCTCGAAGGCTACTCGCTGATCAAAACTGAAAAGTGTGTGTTTTTTTTTTTAAAAAGTGTGCTTAAAAAAATGCCAAAAAATGACTTAAAGAACTTCTTGGGCGGGGACTACGCGATCGTAGATCGTCGCCAGTGTCTCGGTTTTTATTTTTATTTTTATAACCAAGAGAAACTAGCACACAAAATACCAAATCAGCAATAATAAAGAATTTGTTTTATTCGATTTGTATTTGTTTTTTTGCAAACGCAAAAAATCTTAAAAAAATCCCCAACAACAACTTCTTAAAAATTGTGCTCAAGTTCAGCTTAAGTGTTTACGACAAATAAATACCCACGTTAACAATAGCATTAACAATAATAATAATGTCGGAGTTAAGACGCAGTTTCAGTCGATTGTCGATGATCGTTTATCGGGCGACGCATTCCAGCGAACAATCCTGGCGCGAGGAGCTGCTGAGGTAACGATATTTATCGATTTCACAGCCAGCTTATTCTAGTATGTGCTAGACAAACAACTTTTAGTATATTTAAACAAGTGTAGGCGGTATATACTAGTTAGTATATATATATATATATATATATATATACATACATATATATGTTTATAGATCAATGTGCTTGTGTTTAATTGAATTCTGCCACAAATATTTGCATGCATCGCTTTTTCCCCCTCACTAATTGTTTAAAGCATAGCTATAAATATGTATCTATACATATATATTTATATGGAAACATCTGCTTTTATTTATCTACACAAACAACGTTTAAACAATGTTGTTGTTTATCCATCGCACAAGCGGCAAAGTTAGCATTTGTTCTATGACAACTTTATACATGGATAAACAAAATGTATATATATTTATTTATATTCATTTATATAAACATTTTTATAGCATTAGCACAATGCACTTTGTGTCTATCCATATTTTGCATATTCTAGTATTTAATGTTACATCTTTTACATTATACTTTGACGCCTTTTGGCATTAAGATCTTGGCACTTGCACAAAATGGTAGAAGAAGAAAACAAAAACATTTCTTTCATAGAAAATATCTGTAATTATTTGTAAATGTCTGGGGTTCTAATTATCGCACTTGCTGTCATTATTAACGTGCTAAATAGCTTTGTAAATGCACATATTAAACTATCAACAAATATGCACTTAATATTATAAACAATCTTTTAAATCGTGACTTTATGCACTTGTCGAAAAAATAGAAAGATAATTGTACTTAAAGCAACTGTTTTTAAAATAACAATAATATTATTTTCATATCAGAAGAAACTCATCATTGAATCAAAACAAAAAGCTTCTTTTTGTTTAAAAGCGCAACTTTTTTTCGCTGAGTGTACAAATTGAAGTTTTTAAGTGAAAATCAGTTCAGACAAAGTCCAAAATGACGTCAAAAGATTTTCGCTGGCCATATTCGTAACCTCGGTCAACAATATAGAGGCAACTAACTTTATTTATGGGCTCTGGTATAAAATTGCATTTCGAGTGTAATTTGTTTGGCTATTGGCCAAGAACTTTTAAATGCACTCGGCCACAAGCCGAAACTGATTAGCCGCAAGTTTCGTCTAAGGTCAGTTTTGTGCTGTTTTTCGTTTATTATAGTCTTAATCTGGCTGCTAAACATTTGATTGCCAACCTTACTTATCTGACTGGAGCAGCGACAAAAAGTTTACATAACCGCAATAATAATAATAATTAGTTTGACGTCATAAATGACAACATGTTTTTGGGTCGATTGCTCAAAATATGCTTTACATTTTGAACTTTTTGTAGTTAATTTGCCCTTTCTTCTTATCGCATATTGTGTTGTTTGATTGTTTTACCCATTTCAACTCATTTGTTATCCAAAAACTCGTCTAATGACTCAGTGCGATTCCGTTGAACTTGTTTGGCCGCCGTTGACAACGACGGCAATAAGATCTACGGCTCAAAGTGCTCTGGCCAGTTTAGTCATCTGTCCATAAGTAAAGCAAAGCTGCAGTTGACAATATTGAAAATACAGAGGTGCTATGGTAAAGACTGCACGACTGGGATATACGCTAATAGTTAAGCCTCACTTAAATTAATGAAAATCTCATAGAAAGGCACTAATTACATAGTAAGCGCAAATATGTGAATTTAAGGGAGAGAGAGAGAGAAATTAATAAGTACAAGCAAAACTACCTCGCACAATTTAAATTTAAACTACTCATCAAGTGTAAGGAATACAGGGTATACAAAAATAACAACGCCTTGGGAACCGGTTTATTTGCATGCGAATACTTAGAAAACAAACACAAATTTTGAATGCTTGAACTAATGAATGTTATTATTGTCTGGTTCGATGGCAATTTCTAAGAATTTTGCACGGCTCAAACGTCATTTCTTTAAACCATTCGACAACGTCCGGAGTTGACATCAGCATACATTAAAAATAACACAACGCTCAGTGGAGAGTTAAACGTGGGTGAGAGAGACAGTAGCTTAAACATTGAGTACTTCAGAAGCTAGTGCAACTCTCTTTATGTTAGCATAACTCAACGGCGCTAAGCAAAGCTGCTCTTTGAATTATAAGAGTGTAAATTTTTTACTAGAACAATTCGAGTCCATTGATCAGAGTTGGTTTGCCTTCTGCTTGGCTCTCTTGAGAGCGCCCTTTGAGTTCTTAGCGAGCTTTGAGCTTAAGCTCGAGTCTGCATGTTTGAGTGTTATCCCCATGTGGGGACTTTTGCATATGCCAGCAGAATGGCCGAATGAAGAGAACGAGAGGAAATTGCACGCTGATAAAGCGTGAAATTGCAACAAAATGAAAAGTGAAACAAAACACAGCAACAACAACAAGTGTCAGCTTTTGTTATTGCTGTTAAATATAAGAAACATTGCAGTTTACAGTTAAATACTGCGATTACAGTTGCAAAGACTCCAAATGGGCTGCGCATCAAATGTTCTTCGCAGTGCAAATTTGACTCTGGATCTGTGATTGTGTAAAAGCTTACAACGAAAGCTCCTGCAGAAGGCATGAGAATTTCTATGTATTGAGCGCTTTCTATTCAGGATCACCGAAATTATTGTTGTTGTTTTTTGAGTGCATTTAATGTTTGATATTTTTTATTCTGGATTTGAGCTAATTGCGACTTTTGATGATTTTTATTATCGCATTTGTGTCGTGCTTTTGCTTTACAAGCGTTTTCCTGCAGGCTTTGCTCTGGTAATTTAAATAGTTTAAATATAAAAATCTCACAGCCAAAACTTGAAATAATTTGTGCAGTGCTACAATTAGCTCTTGAACCGCTCGAACAGTGCATCTTTTGTTGTTTAATAATAAATGATATAAACATTTATGTATGTATGTCTATATATACATACTTCCTGTATATCACAATGGCAATGGACAATCTGGACGGACTTTACGTCTATATATCTCTCTGTTGCCGGGCATATGTTTTTTCCCCAACAATATTTATGATTTCACTCACTTCACTTAAATAAAGCGGAATTAACTAGATATTTACGAAAATCTTAAGTAATCAAAAAATAATGCAAAAAACGAGAACTTTCCTCAATTACAAAAATAATTTAAAAAAAAAATTTAATTGTGTTAAAAATCTTCAGGCAGACGAGAATTATAGAATATTACTGTAAAATATATGTAAATCTTAAATTGTGATTCCTGTTTTGAGATATTAATAATTCTATTAATTAACTAGTTGATGCTTGTTTCATTGAATATGCTCTCCTTGCGAGGGTATCAACAATCAAATTGACAAAGACCACAAAACAGATGTCAAGCGAACTTAATTGTTGTCGCCGAGATAGAAGAAGAAGAAGAAGAAGAAACATGCAGTTCATAAATAGGCTATCAGCTCCATTGATAAGCACTCAAAAATAGCTGAACAGAGGTACAAGAAACAGAATGAAACAAATCAGAAATATATAAGCAAACATATGTTTATAAATACAGTAGATATCAGTGGTGACAAACACAGCTGTTAAAACTCTTAAATATGCTAAGCTCGTGTATTTGAGCAACAATTTTCTGAAGTATATGATTTATGATTATTATGATAATGATTTAAAGATACTGAAAATTCGTTTTAAGCGGAAGATTATAAATCAAGAGATATATGTATATATCAATTAATAAAAAAGAAAAAGTATATATGTTAAATAACCGACCTTAATGCATTCAACAAATTAAAAAAACATGCACTTTTTATTAACGAATTAAAAATAAATGACGCAAAAAGAGACAAAAAAAATAAGAATTTAATATTGTCAATGTTTTTAGCGAGGTCCTACTGTATTTAGATTAGCTTAAGAGTAATTGGGAGTGAAAAGAGCCTTCTTAAAGATCTCTATACTCTCACATATATTCTCTCTCTCTCTCTCTCTCTCTCTCTCTCTCTCTCTCTCTCTCTCTCTCTCTCTCTCTCCCTCACTCTCACTCTCTCGAATAGGTATCGGCAGACGCGTTTTAGCTCGCGCCGTGTGCGGAAACGTGTCGTCTTCAAGCATGGCGAGTGCAACGTGGTGCAAGGCAATGTGGCCAAGAGACGCCGCCGCTATTTGCAGGTGAGCACGCAACACTTTTATATTTAGCCAGTAACACACACACACAAACAAACACACACATACGTGTGCTGATGATGCAAACGCCGCACATTTAAATATAGATGTGGAGTCCTTCGAGCTTTAATTAAACTTTAAACTTGTTAAGCTTAAGATTCTTTTAAATAACTTTTCTTTTTAAGTATTCGCTTTTAACGTTTTTAGTATTAGCCCTTATCAAAAATGTTTATAATATTTGTATTTTTTTTCTGCTTTTATCTGTGCTGGCTTATTCTTAAGAATCTCTTACTTTTGCTCCAGGACATCTTCACGACGCTGGTGGACGCTCAGTGGCGCTGGACGCTGCTCGTGTTCGCGGCCAGCTTTGTCATCTCGTGGGCGTTCTTCGGGGTCATCTGGTGGACAATCGCATTTGCCCACAACGATCTCGAGTACATCCATCTGCGCAACACGCAGCCCGACCTGATCGCCAACATGACGCACACGGTCTGCGTCACGGAGGTGAAGGGCATGATGACGGCCTTCCTGTACTCGGTGGAGACGCAGACGACCATCGGCTACGGCAATCGTTACGTGACCGAGGAGTGCCCCGAGGCCATCTTCATCATGTGCATACAGTGCATCACGGGCGTCTTCATACAGGCCTTCATGGTGGGCATTGTGTTCGCCAAGCTGTCGCGGCCCAAGAAGCGCGCCCAGACGCTGCTCTTCTCCCGCAACGCGGTCATCTGCCACCGCGACGGTACGCCCTGCCTCATGTTCCGCGTCGGCGACATGCGCAAGTCCCACATCATCGAGGCCCACGTGCGTGCCCAGGTCATCCGCAAGAAGGTCACCAAGGAGGGCGAGACGCTGCCCTTCTACCAGCAGGAGCTGCACGTGGGCGCCGACGGCGGCGAGGATCGTCTCATGTTCATCTGGCCGACGACCATTGTGCACAAGATCGATCGCAACAGTCCGCTGTTCATGCTCTCCGCCTCCGATATGCTCAAGGAACGCTTCGAGGTGGTCGTCATGCTGGGTAAGTTTTATTAGCCTTCCAGCTTTTACTGTTTGTACTAATCTCCAATCTTGTGTTTCCAGAGGGCGTCATCGAGTCCACGGGCATGACGACGCAGGCGCGCAGCAGTTATTTGCCCTCAGAGATTTTGTGGGGCCATCGTTTCGTCAACGTGGTGTCCTTCCGCAAGGAGACCGGCGAGTACGAAGTGGATTACACGCTCTTCAACAACACCTACGACGTGGACACGCCCCTGTGCAGCGCCAGGCAGCTGGACGAGCTCAAGTCCGAGTGCACGCGCAGCGCCAAGAGCGGCATAGGTGAGCGGCTTCTCTCTGAATTGCTCCTCCAAAGATTAGTAACAGTTGTTGCTTTCTTTTTGCAGTTCCCTTTGCGGATCGAACGCTTTCGGCGGTCAGCATGCTGCACAGAATTGCGTCGGCCGCCTCGGTGGACCATCTGGATCCGGCCAGCGACGAGTCGCTCGACTCGAGCCGCGGCCAGATCCGCTCGCATTCCATACCGAACGGCGTGCTGGCCAGTGAAATGGAGCCGCTGAACAACAACAACAACAGCCATGGTCATGGTCATGGTCATGGCCATGGCAAGCATGGCGCTCTGTTCACGATGGGCGGTCAGAATATATCCATAACGACGACGGCGCCCAGCATACCCAACCTAACAAGTATTACTGAGAGAACCAATTCCGGTAATTCCATAAACAGCAGCAACTACAGCAACAACAACAGCCAGAGCACCCTCAACATAGGCACAGGTGGCCTCACTGCAGGCAGTGGCAACGCCAGCGGCGGCGGTGGCAGCAACAATTCTCGGGTTAAACAGTCGAATCCGCGACGTCTGAGCATTAAGCAGGATCAGCTGCCCATCGATTCCATGTGTTGATAGTGCGAGCCGTTGCCAAAGCGTTGCCCCACGATCTGAGTGTTGTTTTCTAAGTGTAGGCTCGTAGAATTCTAATTAGATCTAGTGGTATAGTCTTAAACAAGCAGAGGGCACTCAAATGCAGCTCTGTTAGCTGTGAACCTAAATCCCATACAAATCGCGAAAATCAAAATGAAAATGAAAAACAACTCAATGTACCCGATGTCTCACCAGAAGTTTCCTAATCACTGGATTTTCTATCTGGTTTGTACTTTTTCAAATGAAACGAATTCATGATTTTAGTGTATGCTTTGTTAGTGTTAGTTTTAATGAATTTACTATACGTAAGCATCAAATTGATATTAAAACCAAGTACGATATGCTACCATAAAATACAAATACAAAAATAATTAAACCAAAATGCTGCAACTTCCTCGTAAGAACATACTTACACATACATAAATGCATATTATATAAAGCTCATAATTGATAAAGTGCAAATGTATAATATGAATTTTTAACTATCCTCAAAGATAATTGTTCAATATCTCAATTACTCAATGTTTAAATACTTAAAATACATATATTTAAATATACATATATATTCCAAATTTTAAAATACGCCCCGCAAGCTGGCTAAAAAAACATATAAACAAATAAAAATGAGCTTCAATTGTTATAAATAATGTGTGGACAATAAATGGAATGAGCATGTGAATGTTAATTGATGTATTTTATTTACATATAAGTGTCACAAAGATTGTCAAAAATGAAAGACCGAAAATATATACATACACCTGATTAACTATATATATACAAAAATTATCAATTGTTTTTTTTTAATTGACATGAGATAAAGAAAACATTTACCCTTTAAGTATCTGCAAAAATGGGGCGTAAACTGATTCATTATCTTCGTATACCATCTAAAAAAGTATTAAATATATAGCATACTTTTGAGCAGCTAAAGGTTTTCTAAAAACATAGCCTACTTTTGGGCAGAGGATTTTTAGCATTTGTAATACTTTATATCCAAAATGGGTGACATTATTAAATAAACAAAACAATGATAGTTAAGTTTTTCTTTTTATTTATTTTTGTAAGTTTTCTGTTTTTCTTATTGAGTTTTTTTTTTTGTCTTAAGGAAAAGTATTTCTGAAGCATACAAGTTTCTCTGATAAAAACAACATGCACATATATATAGAAACATTCATACAAGTATGTACTAGATATATATATTGTATATTCGGACTTTAAATAATTTTCTTCAGTTTTGTCTTCATCAAATTCGCCAGTTTAGTCAATAAACTCTGGTTGTATCAATTAATTGAATTGTTAGCTTTGAATTCAAGCATAGTATATTGAATAAATTCTCATAGGGATCCAGATAGTCCCTATAATCAGCTGCTTGTTTTCTACTGGACGTGAATGAAAGAAATGCTTGAAGTATTCAGAACATAAGTACTTTTACTTTTACTTTAAATTTATGTTAATATAATATGTAAATGTATTTCATTACGTATGTATGCGTGTGTAAATGTTATAGACATAGTAAGTAATAATATTTAGTACAATTTACAACAAATAATTTCGCATTTTAGTTTTTCTTTTTGTGTGTTTACATTTTTGCGCACATCATTTTACGTTTATTCTTTTTCATTAGCTTTTCATTTTGCGATAATTACTTTGAGATGCGCGAAATTAATTGCAACAATTAAAATGTATATATATAAATGTATATATATATGCTTGTACATATATGCATTAGGTATATGTATTTAACAATAGTTTTTGTTTCCTTCTATCTGATCTCTGTGTACAGCATTATAAATAGGTTCTTGTTTCTATGAAGTTAAACTCTTTTTTATGCAATAGGACATTTTAAGAATATTAAATATTAATATTTCTTGATCTTTTTTTGTGTTGTTTTTCCTTTTCTCTTTGTTTTTGTTTTGTTTCTTTGTTTTATATATTGGGCTCACTTTAAACTCGCGTTGTTTGCTTAACCGCTATTTAAATTTACAATTAGTTCCGGCCTAGCGCTCCGAGTGGATTACAGTGAATAAACTAAGTAGTCTAAATTAATTGTATGTATTTACAGTTTGGTTTACGGGCTAACTTAGAGTATAGGTAAATAATACGCTAATCTTGTGTTTTTTTTCTCTTAAAGGTTACTTTGTGTATATGTGTGTGTGAGGGTGTGTGTGTGGTTGTTTATTTAAAATTAGGCGTCTTACGAGCGAGTCTATGAAATGTCCAGCAATATATATTTTTTTCTTGTTTTTTTTTTTCAAACCTTTACAAAACTTTTACCTATTAGCTATTTATACATGTGCTCATCTTTTTTTTTTAGTTTTTGTATTTTTCTCTTTTATTTTACAGACTAATATTATAAATGTAAATGGTTTTTAGCATCATATTTCTTTTGGACGACGCGTTGATAGATTTATGAGAGTGTTTTTTTGTTTTGTTTGTTTGACTGAGGACTTGTTTTTAGGGAGGTCTTGACATATTGTTTTGTTTCGTTTTCAATAAAAGTTTTCAATTATTTGTGTAAATTTCATTAGGTTAAACAACTTATTTATCACAATTAAGGTTAAAAAATGTTCGTACCATGCGCTATGGATTGTATTCAATTCAATTATTAAACTAGGTGAAAAGTATAAAGGCAATTTTCGTTAACGGGGCAGTTTAAAAATAAATAACAAACATGTTGACTAAGCAAAACCATAAGAAAATGTGAAAGAGAGAGAGAGAGAGTGAGTGAGAGAGAGGTGCGCGCGGGGGAAAATGAGCGAAGAAAAACTGAAATTGCGCTGCGGAAAATCACGAATGTTGCGCAGTGTTGGCAACACATGTTGCCAGCAACATTTTGCACGTGCCACATGCAACGTCGCAGCGGCAGCAGCAGCCAAATCGGGCAGCGGTTTTTAGTAATACAGGTAACTGTTGTTGTAAAAATCGTAACGGTAATCGTACGCATGCTCAGAACATTGCTGCTGCTGCTGCTGCTGCAATTGATGCTGCTGCTGCTGTTGCTGCTGCTGCTGCTGCTGAAAGCTCGACAACCAACTCGTTGTTGCGGCAATACGCAGCAGATACTTTCATTCCTTGTGATGCTGATGCTGATGCGACGCCTGCTGCTGCTGCTGCTGTTGTTGTTGTTGCTGCTGTTGCTGCTGCTGTTGTTGCTGCGTCAACAGCTGATGATGCTGCGGCGCCTGCGTCTGCTGCAAATGCGGCGGCAGCCGCGACTGTTGCTGCTGCTGCTGCAGGGGCACGTGCTGCGCCTGCTGCACCTGTTGCACCTGCTGCACCTGATGATGCCCCTGGTGGCCGTGCAGCGCCGCCTGCTGGCCGCTGCTGCCGCCCGCTGCCACCGCGCTGGCGGCCGCCGTTGCCGTCGTCCCGTTATCCGACTTGTCGCGCGGCAGCAAATAAACGGATCCGTCCGCCGCCTGCTGCAGGCTATAGTCCGCCGGCGAGCAAGGATTGCCCTCGGGATCGCGCAGATACTGCAAAAAAAAAGCGAGAGGAAATAACATTAGTATAGATTTATTCTTAGTATATATTTAATTCGCTTATAGTTAAATATTCTGAATCAGTTTAGTAAATCACTTCATAATTTGTCAGTTTAACTGAGGAGCTAAAAAAGTTAATTTGTTAAATTTTAAATTGCTTAATTTAGTAGAGGAATTCTAGTTAAATTAGTTATTCCATGTTATACTATTAATAAAACTGAGGAACTCAAGGTAAACATGCAGAGCCATTTTACATGTCAATTAACTAAATGCCGCCTCAAAAGGCACAACCCTTAAATTTGCCTTTTAGGCCACCTAAAGAGTGGTAATGTAAGTATATTCAATCTATACTCCTTAAAAATTTAAATTCATATAAATAAATCCTTTGTCATAATATTTACTTATTATCTAGCAGATAAATTGTAAATAAAAATATGGAAAAAAAAATTAACTAATGAACTCTCATTAAACTTGGTACACAAGTTTATTTTAAGTTTCTTGAAATAGTATTATTATTATTATATAATATTTTATTATTAAATTGTAAAATAGCTGTTCTTATTAAGTTTGTGGAGTTACAAATACCAGATCTCGATTTGAATTTGAACAGTTGATATAATTTTTTTTTGTCGTGTTTTTACTATCTTTTATTTAAGGAATAAGTTAACAAATTTATTTGTAAAATTTTAAATTTTTAAATAGGCAAATTCCAGCTCTATTTATATTAAATTTGTTAAGAAAGCGTGCAATTTTTTTACAATTTGTGCAACTAGTTCAGTTATTTTTTTTAGATTGTAATAAAGTGTGTTTTCTTTTTCTTTTTTTTGCAATCATAAACTTAAGTGGGCGCTATTATTCTAATTGGCGAATTAGTTCAGATGTTAGTTTTTTTTTTTTCAGTCGCAAGCTTAAGTGGGAAATCTAGTTCAGTATGATAAAATAATTGAGATTTTCTTATAAATTTTAGTCGAGGAACTTTTGTTCTAGTTGGTAACTAAATTCATTTTTGAGCTGTGAACGTGAATGGGAATTTTTAAGATCAATTTAGATCAGTAATTATTTAGATATAAAAAAGCTAAAGTTCTAGCTGGTGATTGACTGAAGAATTGATTAATTTAATTAAGTATTTTGAGTATAATAAATAAAATAGATAAATAAATATATAAAATAATCTTGACTAGGTAAGTATTAGATTCCATTGATATCAATACAAATGAAAGGACATTTGTTATTTAATCTAACCTAATATAAAGTTAATTCAACTTATGCAATCAATTTTATATAGCTTAGCGCGTTGGGCTCACCTGGAAAACATGTCGATGGAGCATGGAAAACTTGTTGGAAATGCGCTTGCGCTCGGCCTCGTACTGATCGCGATCGTGATTGAGCTGCGACTTGCGCTTGACCACCGTGTTGACCTCGTCCTCCAGGGTGAGTATCTGGTCGAGTTTGCGCTTGCGGCAGTTCTGGGCGGCCACCTTGTTCTTGCCACGCCGCCGAATGTCGCGGATGAGCGACAGCTGATTCTCGCTCAGATCGTACTTGGAGAGGCGCTCGTTGAACTCGTCCATGGGCAGATTGATGATGTCGCCCACCGCGATGGGTATGTTAAGGGCGCGGGCGCGCTTCTCGTCCCGCGACAGATGCTCGTCCTCGATGGAGCTGGCGTTGCCACCACTGCCGCTGCCGCCGCCGCTGCCGCCGCCGCCGCTGGAACTGCCCGGCGAGGATTTGGCGGCATGCTTGCTGCCGCCCATCGGCTTCTTGTCGCGCGGATGGGGTCTGCTCAGCGAGCCGCTACCCTGTGGCAGTGCACCCGTGCCCTGCGGCAGGGCGTACGTGTGATTCAGCTGGACAATGCCCTGCGGCGTGAGCGGAGCACGCGGCACGCCGTAGTCGGCGGTAAAGGCGCTGGCCGCGCTCATTCCATACGCCTGATGATAGTCCTTGGACAGGATGGGCGCCATCGCGGCCGCCTCGCCGACCACGCTGCCCGGAAAAGCCGCAGCGCCCGCCTCGTACTCGTACTTGATGCTCTGCACCTGCGACTGCGGCTGCTGTGATTGTTGTTGCTGTTGCTGCTGCTGCTGCGTATGAGCTGTGGCAGCGACTGGAGGCGCCGCGGGCGGCAGCGCGCTGGGCGTTTGCTTGTGGAGATCGCGCTTGCCGTAGAGCTGATGCTTCTTCTGGGCGACGGGCGGCTGGCGCGAGTTGTTGTAGCTGAAGTCGTAGGGGCCGCCGTACTTGGCCTGATGATAGTCCTGGGCGGAGTCGCTGCCCTCGCCCCACTCGCCGTCGGAGAGCGAGGGTACCCGCTCGGAGCCCATCGAGCTGACAGCGCTGTCGCTGGACGCGTCCAGCCGATCGGCGCCGCCTTGTGCGCCACCCGAGTTGGCCAATAGATCGCTGGTCATGCCACCAGCTGCGCCCACAGCAGCTGCTCCGCTCATAGAGGCGACACCGCCGACGCCGCCAACACCAACACCAACACCAACACCAACTGCACCGCCGCCAACAACGTTGGCATTCGCATGGCCGCCACCTGTCAGAGTTGAGCTGCCCGCGTTGCTCACATGGCCGCTGCTGGGCAGGCCCAGCACTGACGAGTTGTTGCTGGTGCTGTTGTCCACCATGCGACAGAAACCTGTACGGTAAACAAAAAGAAACATTTTGAGATTAGTTCTTCATTCTACTTTACCGCAATTAGTTTATTTGGCACAATATCTGGATTTTGTCTCTGAGCAACTAATGTTCTACACAGCTGCTACCCGGCTTTGCTCGGCTCAAACTGTTTACTTCTGTTTTAATACCTATTCATTTTTTATACTTATTTGAAAGTAGAAACTTAAAACGAGACAACAAATAGACAATTAGTTTATCATTTTTTTATTTTTTGCTTTAAACTTGTTTCTATGCGTTTGTCCAGCACTGTATGAACTTATATATATATATATGATTAGCTACTGCAAATGTTCGATTATTCAGCATATTTTTTGTGTGAGGAAACGTAAAAAATGGTGCAGTCATTTTACGTATTCCTCCAAATTGCTTATCGTCGTTTCTTATCAATATTCGCTTATCTCTCGACTCTCCCCAGCCTACCTGCTTTTTAAAGACTTATTTTTGGGTCTGTTGGAACGTCTAGCTTTTCATTCGTTAAAGATTGCGAAATTTTTCGGTTTTAAATACTTAGTAGAACCACTGAGGTAGACTTGTTGTATTGTATGTGTGTATATACCAGAGAAGTCTGCGCGTTTTTTGGGTCTAGACTTTATCTTATCGCTTTGCACGTTGAACCATGTGATCTTATGTTCTATGCTGGAACATGTGTGGGTTGGGGGTCTATGTAATATTATGTTTTTTATACGTAAATGTATATTTATCCTTGAAGAGTAGCTTGACAAGCAAATGAACTGTTAAGATCTATAAAACTACCTTACACATGGCCAATTTAAATATGTACATCTATATATACAAAGTATCTTTGCTTATGGAATCGTGATGTGGCGCAATTTTCGTTATTTTTCGTAGGTGACGATATTGTTATCTATGCCATGTGCTGATCTATTCGCATGAACTGATAAGCTCCAATCGTTATCGCATTGGCGGGCATGTAATTAAGCCCAATTTTCGACTCATTATTTAAAATGTGAGCTGATTAAGGTAACCTACAATAAGTACAAATATATAATATTATATATGAATATATGTGCGTATGTGTGTGTGTGTGTGTGTGTGTGTGTACGTAGAGTATAAGTACGTCTGCCGGCATGGCAAGGTCAAGCCCATAAACATTGATGACTTGGCAAAATACAATACAAAATTGTAGGTCGAAGTTATCAGTGGGCCAGTGCAATACATAGAAGTACTCGAGGCAGAGGCGAAGGCAGCGGCAGAGACGTTGGCGCTGGCGTAGACGACGCCCTGGAACATGCCACACACAACAAACACCAAATACTATGCCCAACTAATAACGGAAGTTATATGTGTGTGTGTGTGTGTGCGTATGCGAGATAACGGTTAAAGCTTTTGCACGTTTTAACAGCGCGAGAGAATGCACAAATCTTTTGTCTTTCTCTGAAAATGTCGCAAACGTAAACACGTAACCCAATAACGTAATTTCTTACACTACACTTTTTGAATTTGTCATGTTATGCCAAAAAAAAAAATGCAGCACACAAAAAGCGTGCGCGAGAGAGGAAGCGAGAGCGAGCGTGGCAGCGCCAGAGGGGCGCGACAACAATTAGTGCGTACATAATATAAACATTTGGTACATTGAGCGCGCTAGAATAACGACTCAACGATATCGTGTTTTATTTCCATTATTTTTTTTATTTTTGTGATATTGTGCTTTAACGTTATTGCTTCGTATGAGATGACTCAGCAGTTTAAAAATAGTAAACAGCCAACGGCGACAACAGCAACAAAACTTGCTCAGCGCATTAGAGAGAACTTTTGGCTCGCGCATGTGTGCGTTTGAGTGTTACTGACGCTCATAAGAGAGCGCGACGCGTGAGAGAGCGCGCGCTTAAGAACATTATCGTTGTTGCTGCTGTCGTCGCTGCGCAACTTTGCTGATATCAGCAGCAGCAGCAGAGCTGTTTGCGCAGCATGACTAATGAAAAAATTGTTACGCGGCAAATATTTAAATGGATTTTGTGCTTTTGATGCTCTTGCATATATCCACAAATTTTATATTTCTTTTTTGTTCGCCTGAGCATAAAAATAAAACATTGGCCACCACCCGCACTGGGCGCCGCCGCCACCGCTGTCGCAGCTCAATTGCTGCTGCTCATTTTCACACATTCTTCCCCCACGTTCTCTCTCACCTGTTGATTCTCGTACTGTCTGGTCTGGGCAGCCGTTTTTGGGGCTGTTTCTCGTGTTCGTTTGCTCGATTATTTTCGATTTTGTTTTTATTTTAGTTAGATTTGTCTTAATTTTTGTTTTTTTTTTGTTTTTTTGCTACTCGCGCGTCATCGAAACGTTCTAAATTCGTAATGCGCCTATACATGTGAGTACATTTATTTGTATGTATGTACGAAAGTATGTATTAAATTTGGCGTTTTTGCAGTTTCTACCACTTAGCGTTATGTGCCAAGTGCGTCATTGTTTCATTTATCAATAGATTGTATTAATTTATGTTAATTATATTAGTTTGTTGCCGCTCAGCGAGTCACGTTTTTTCTTATAGCACGTAATCGTTTTTTCTTTTGCTTTTATAATTTTGATTTTTTTTTTAATTTTTTTTATTATTATTTATTTCATTGAATATATTTGTACATATTTACTTCACTATCGTATTCGATTGTTCGTGTTCGACTGATTGACTCGCACTCGAGCGGTGTTCTTGTTGCTTTGCTTTTCTCATGCTCATTTTGAAATTTTTTTCTTGCCTGAATTGAGCGCGAAACACGAGCGGGCCGAACGAGCCGAACGTGGCAACAATTGAGCTCGCGCCGCTGAGCAATAAAGCGTTCTTTCACTCAAATTTAAACTAATTTCACGAATTTTATGCTAATCAGAATACATGCCAAGCAGTGCAAAGCAGCAACAAAGCCACAAAGCAAAACAAGAACAACGACAGTCAAAAAAAGCTTGTTGTCGCTTAGCTTGCGCACGCGTTTTGTTTTGTGCCCGCGCAACTTGAGTGATGTTCTCGAGTGAAAGCTCTGGTCGAGCCAGCTGCGCATGTGGGTGTGTGTGACGTTAACGCAATGCAAAGCATTTGGGGCCTGGCTTTTGGCACTAGCTTTTTCTTATTTTGTGGGAGTTTAGTTTAAGTTTGTATACTGTTTGCGTAATACAGTGGGCATATTTCGAATGTTTTCGAATAAAAATTAATAAGTTATATATAATAGGAAATATATTCAAATTTGTGATCAAACTAGTCTAGAACATATTTAATGCATAAACTAATTTAATATAATTTAATAAATTTGAATTACGCTTTCATAATATAATCAGATCAGATAAAAGCTGCCACATATACATACTTAGTTACGGCAAAAAAAAAATCAACTTTACTAACTGATAACGACAAAAACCAAAGCTCGTTGGTAAAAGCTTTAAGCTTTTAATGCGTGTGGTTAAATTGCTTAATTTTGATTAGCAATAAACCAAATTAAAGTCAGGCAATTACAATCTTGTATAGACCTTCCCCCATTCAATCATTTGGCTGATCTTTATCAGACCGATTGCCCAGCTATTCAGAAAAGAAAAGAGCGAAGAGTTATTGATCATCACTTACTTTCCGTCATATCCATCAAGTGAAGATCTTCATCGTTGAAAAAGGAATTGATCAAGCCATCCGTGTGATTCACGTCCGAAGAAGTGTTCTGCAATAACACAAACAATTTAACACTCGCCCAAATAACTCACACTCGCATTCAATCATATCGCTTACCGCATAATACATCATCTCGTGCTCCATCTTGTAGTTGCTGCTGGCAGCAGCAGCGGCGGCTGCGGCCGCAGCGGCAGCGGCAGCGCCGTCCGCCTCGTGGCTGGCCGAGTTGGTCAGGTGCATGCTGGACGAGACCGCCGAGCCCAGATTGTGGCCATAGTGCGGCTGGCCGCCGGCCGCCGAGCACAGATCGCCCAGCGTCGAGTTGGGGGCATGCAGCATGGCCGCATGATGCCCATGGCCATGCCCATGCCCGTGATGGGGCGGCGGCGGCGGCGGTGGGGGCAGCGTGGCCGACGCCTGACCATATTGCTGGGCGCCGGGCGGCATGCCCGCGGCGGCGGCAGCGGCGGCCGGACTCTGATACGAGTAGCTCGAGTAGTGCGGCGGATACGGCGACATGTCCGGCACGTAGGGGGGACTGAAGTAGGTGGCCAGGTCCTGCAGGCGCTCCATGGAGACGCTGCGATTCAGGCGCGGCATGCGGCCCTGCAAAGGAGAAAAACAGAGTATAAATAAATGTATATAAAATAAGTGTATGTTAAGCAAAGGGCGCATATGATTAATTTGTTGATGTTTTAACAAGGTGAGAAGGTGTCTCTCTCTCCCTCTCTCTCGCTCTCTCTCTCTCTCTAACACAGCAATAAATAAGCGATCAATCAAGCAAGATTCCGAGTCTGACTCCGTTTACGGAATTCTCTAGAAATAAGCAACAATAAGCCGCAGACAAGACACGAAATTCAAATTGCGCTGCAAGTAAAAAATAAATAAAAATACCAAAAAAAAAAAAAAAAAGAAAACAAAAAACAAAAATCTTGGCTTGTTTTTGTTTGAGCCCCCGACGGGTTTTAAGCCCAGAAACGTGCACAATGTATCAATCTGGCGATTTTGGACTTTTGTGCCAAGATCGATCAACATGAAATTGAAATAAAATTATCGTTCGCAACGTTCGAAAAATTTTGACAAGTGCCGCAGCCAGCGGTCGATTTCGATTTGGGTTGTTTTGCCATATCTCAAATGTATCTTTCTATCTGTATCTGCATTTGTATCTGTATCTGTATCTGTGTATTTGATCGACAGCAGTTCGTGCTGTGAGCTGATGGCCTGGCCTGCCCTGGCTTGGCTTGGCTTGATTTGGCTCTTGGCTATTACATACGACTTCATTAGTCGATCTTTTGTTATTCTTAATTATCGGTTTATTTATTTGCTTAACTAATGCCAAGCTCTCTTCTCGTATTGCATACAGTCAGGCGTGGGCGCCAACTTATATATATATATATCAGTATATGCACACAACTCACACACACACACACACACATGCACAGTTTCCTCGAAACAATTTGTTAAACGCCGCAATTAAGCGCTAAAAGGTAAACGCATCATTGACGTTGATGCTGATGCTGATGTTGGTTGCTGCAACGATCGCCGGCATTGACATTGAGATTGAGTTGCTGATAAATGTTTAACAAATATGAAATATGAAGCGAACGCAAAGTAGGTGTAAAAAGTGAACCGAAACGAACCGAACCGAAATGAACTGAACTGAACTGAACGGAACGGAATTGCGCTTTTGACTCCTTGGCGCGTTGACGTTGAGTTGTCGTTTGACGGGCCGAGACAACACTGACTGACAGATACAGCTACAGATACAGCTACAGCTAAAGCTGCACCAACAAGATGTGCCTGTGTGTGCGTGTGAGGCTGTATAAACATACACACACACACACATACAGATTTAACTCTAATATATGCTTGAACACGCTCCTGAGCAAACAGGTAAAACAACAACTGAGCCACAGGCAGGTAAACGGGGCGTTTACTTTTGCCCAGTTGCATGTGCAGCGAATGCTGTGTGTGTGTGTGAGTGTGTGTGTGTAATTTCAATTGTCACTGTCTTGTCATTAACTTCTGGTGTTAGTTTGCCAGCCACTGGCCATTGTTTGTTGCGTTTCACACGCAAAGCAAATCAACTCTCTAGGCGGCTTAGATACGGTAGCTGTTTCACACACACACACACACACACAAACACAAACACACACTCATCGTTTTTTTTAAGGCGTTGCCGCCTGCTTTCATTAGGCTTTTCTTTTTGTTACCGTTAGCTTGGCTAGAACTAAATTCTCTCTCTCTCTCTGAGTACCGTTGCATGTTAGCCGCAGCTGTCAGCGAATGGAAAACTCTCGTGTAGTCCTAAATATTGTTATTAGTTGAACAGCTTAACATTGAACAATTATTAATCAATTCAATTTGTGGGAAATGCGTTTGCTGAATGCAAATGCAAAACAGTTATTCAAAACTCAAGTTCATCTACATATTCTAATTATTAATAAGCAATATAAACTTATTGTTACTACTTCTACAGACTACAACACTCTGTTTTAAAGAACAATTTAAATTTAATGATACCTTTAATTACACTTTAAACATCTATTTCAACTCCTAAAAGTACTCCATTCTAAAAACTATAAAGGAAAGTTCTTTAAACTATTAAAGAAAAACTCAATTCAATATTGAAATAAACTATTAAGTAAAACTGTTAAAGCATTAAAAAAAATGTTAAATAAATTTATTCAACTCCTTCAACTTGTTAAGTGAAGTTTAACAACCTCCTAAAAGTAGCTCCTTCACCACCAAAGTAAAACTTGAAGTAATTAAAAGTCCCAATAACGACGCACAGTCTGTCTGGGAATACCCTTTATATTGGGGACTCACCAAATTTGTGAAGAAGATTTGAATACCAATCTTCTAAGGCCACGTAAAAAAACACTTAATAAGGATTTTTTCATATTTGATGCCAATTCGATATATCTAAAGATTCCTCATTTTATGCTTTTATTTTTTATGGAATCCCCCCCCCTTAAAAATTTAGAATTTAACGATTTTATATAGCAACTTTAAAAGTATTTCTGTGTGGGTCAATTTTCTTGTAAACTTCAAAAAACCCCGATTTTATTAAAGTTATTCCCAGCTATTTCTTTCCTTTATTCTTTAGCTACTTTGTAGTTTGAGTTAATTGCAAAAACACTTAATTTTTTTTTTTTTTAAATTTAAGCTCCATCAGTTTATATGCACAATTAGCCTATTAATTGAGCTACTAAGTTGATCTGAGACTTTCACCCCAAAGGAAATTCCCAAACGTTAAGTTCAGGCTGTAAACTCTGTTGGATCAAGTTGTTGTTGTTGGTTTTTTTTTTGTCATTAATTTGATTTATGTGTGCGCAAAACGAGTCTCGAGTCTTGAGACGACAGCGACAGCCATCAAACTGTTTACATAAATTGAATTAAAAACGTACGTTGAAGAAATCTCAAGAGCAGAAAAAAATATACATACATATAAATGTCGCGAAGATGCTGTAAAAATAATTAATAAAGTTTTTTGCGCTGATTTTTTGCGCTAAGCTTTTTGTAAATATTTAAAATTCACATAATTAAAGCTGCGCGCGGCGATTAAGGCGACCCCCCCAAAGGGGGCGGGGCAGGGGCGAGCGGGCATTAAAAGATACTTTTTTTTACTAAATGGAGATTTAATTGCAGGGGCTACTGCAGCAGCAGCAGCAGCAGCAGCAATTGAAGTCGCAGCAATCAAGGCGGGGGTCGGGGCGGGGATTGTGGCGGCGGCAAGTGCCACCGAATTCAATAAACACTTCGCCACGCGGAAAAGTCAAGTGGCGCATTGCAGCAGCAACAACAACAACAGCAACAACAGCTAAAAGCGGCATTAATGAACGCCGAGCTAAGCCAGGTTTTTTTTTTATATTTCTTTGCTTTGTTTTTTTGCATTGTGATTGCAATTAGCAGGCACAGCGGCTTAAAGGGTGCCAAGAGGGGGGAAAAGGGGTGTGTGTGTGTTAGTGTGTGTGTGTGTGTGTGTGTGTTAGTTACGAGCACACAAATGGCAAATTAAATGTTATCAGGAAGCTGACACTTTGCGCACATATTACATAATCATAATCAAGATCGACAGAGTGACGAGGCGCAGCCTAATGACCAAAAGCGAGCAAGAGAGAAAGGGAGAGAGAGAGAGCGAGAGAGAGATAGATAGAAGGTAGCTTTAGGATTTGCATAGCGCTTCCTGCGAAGCTGGCCAAACAGATCATCGGGCTCATTAAATGGCTGTGGCAAGTGCAACAAGTAGCTAAAGCAACTTGCAACCCGCTGCGGCCACAAAAACGGATACATCAAACGGTTAAGGTCTAACAGAAGGAAACGTTGCATACACTCAGAGAAACAGGCGGGCAGTTCAAAGGTTTTTTTAAATTAATTAAGCATAGGCAAGTTAATGAACAAAAAGAATTTCGGCCAAATTTAATTAATTTTTGGCCTAGTTGTAAAAACGTATTTAACTTAAAAAAGTTAACCAACATTTATATATTAGAAAATTGTTAGAAGCTTAATACACTTTAATTTAAATAAAATCCATAACTTCATTTCATACCAAATATCTTTTATATAAGATATAAATATAGAATTTCCTTTATTTTAATATTTAAAAACTTATTGAACAACGCTTTTCTCTAAGTGTACGCACAGTTAGGCACAGGTTCAGCCATAGGCTTAACCTAGTCAGGTTTTTGGTTTCGGGTTTCTGGCCTCGCCTCTAATCCCTTGCGGCTGACCACAGCGTGCGGCATTTTGTGGCACGGCGAGAAAAGAAAGAATTAACAGTAATTGCCGCTGACTTCATGACTGCTTTGTACGTGTGTGTGTGTGTGTGTGTGTGTGTGTGTGTGTGTGTGTGTGCGAGTGTGTGTATCTTTGTCAACTAGCCGCCATTGTGCGAGTTCATTAAATGCACAAGCCAAAGCCAAAGACAAGTCGAGCCAACCCGACCAAACTATTTAGACGGCTTCTCATTGAAAGCCGACACATGTTTTGGCTGCTTTAGCGGTTTAATCGCTGCACTTGTTTAGCTGGATTTGCGGCGGGATTAACCCGAAATACCGTAAGCTGCCGGAAGATACCAAAATAAATAGATCTAAGCGATCAGAGAAACAATTTTTTTGATCTTGTTCGCTTTAACAATTTATGTGAATCAAGCTGAAGAGAGAAAAATTACATTTAGTTAAGAATTAAGTAGATAAATCAAAGCTAAGCTGGGTATATTTTTATATATGTTAAATAGACACGTTAAAGATCAATTTAGTATCTTTCAAGGAACCTTTCAGCAAATATTTATACTAAATATACAATAAAATAGTAACAAATAAAAGTGAGAATACAAACTATGAGTAAATGCAATAAAATCATAAAAAAGTTGAAAAAAATGAATTCTTAATTTTTGGCTTGACTTTGAGTATAACTAAGATTTTGCCATTTTCATATATTATGATTATTCTAATATCAGTTAGAAAAAACTCTATTTCAGATCTTAATCTCAAAAGTTATTTATGACTTTGCAAATGAAAGCTGTCTAATAAATTTTATGGGAAATCTACAAATTGAAAATATCTGAAGTATCTTTTGTGTCTTAACATGTGATTTTTGGGTGCAGAACTTAAAAAAAAAATGTAACTAAAATTATGGGAATTTTTGGCTATAAAAAGTGCCACCTTTGTTCTTGTTTAAGTTAAGCAACAGAAAAAATGTATATATATATAAATATAGCTTGAGTACAGTCGCCGCCTCGATTATAACTGTGAGTCACATTTTGCATAGTTGTATTGCAGCATCGAATCAAAATTATATCAAAAGGTGGCAGAAGGGGGAAGGGGAAGGGGCAAGGAGGTGGGGGGCTCTGCAACACAACAAGCTGTGCAAACAAACGAAACAAGCCACAAACTGAGCTCAGATCAGACACATCGCGAGGCCAAAAAGAATCTTTACAAGACTTGAGCACAGCTGAAGAGCAGCAGCAACAACAATACATGTGTCTGTATATATATATATGTACATATATATATACATATTTCTATATATGTTTGTTCGCGTTGCTCGCCTCAATCTTTTTGATGAGGCAGTTACAACAAAAGCCAACAACAACAACAACAACAAGCAGCAGATTGACGAACTTGCCGCTGAAACGGATGAAGCCAACGGATGGAGCCAGAAGTTGGGACAGGGGCTGGGATATATACAAATATATATACATACATATATATATATATATATATATATATGTATATATGTATATATACAAGCAGATTTGAAGCTTTATACAAACAGCTACAATAAGAAAAAGAATAACAACAATGATGCGAGCCAAGATCAAGTGGCCGAGAACGGAGCACGTGAAAAGCCCAAGAATCGGGCAAAAGCAAATGATGAAAAACACTCCAAAACGACGTCCAAACGATCCTTGAATGGCTGCTTAAAAATATACATATATATATAGTATACAACATATATATATAAACGTATCTGCTACACTTGGCAAAAAAAATTATGAGGTTTTGTCGAAGCTTTGTCAAAATTGGGCTGGAGTAAAACTTTTTTTATTTAGCGCTAAAATCTTACCTTAAAAAAAACAAATGTTTAATTGAATTAAAGTTAAAGTGTATTAATTAAATAGAGTTTAATCTTTTTAGCTAATATGGCAATACTTTAATTTCCTGAATAAGCTCAATGTGTGAAACTAAATACTCTATTTTTTTATAATTATTACTTATATATTTTTATTTATTAATATTTAGTACTTAATTGCAGATTTTTATATCGCAAAACTGAACAGATATCATAAAAATTTCTAAACTTTTTGATGCATTTTTTTGTGTGCATTAAAGTTTATATTTCATTTAAGAAACTTTTTATTAAAAAAGGAAAAATTACTTTTAAACTTTATCTTCTTTGTTTAGTTGCCTTAATTAAAGCTAAGTTTTTGTTGTGAGGATTTTTTTTAACTAATTCAAGAACTGCTTTCTTACCTTTACACCTAAATTAATTAGAAGATCTAATAATTAAGTCCAAAAAATAAATACTTAATTTCAATAATATTAATATAAGTAGAGAATATTCCTGAACGTTATGGAACAACATTTGCAGCATTCTAAAGAGTTCAAACTTGGTTTTTACTCCAGTTTTCTTCGAGTGTATATTCAATATATATGTATGTATATGTTTCTGTAAAGTCAGCTCGCACAACGGATGCGCTCAATTGAAGGGAGCGCATCCGTTGGACAGGATATTATTAGAGTCAAGGATTGGGCTTACCTGATGATGGCCGTGATGGAAGCCCGCCGAGCTGGGCGGCTGGCGCTGGAAGGCGCTGCCGGGCGCGCTGCCCATCGTCGCGTAGTTGGCGCTGGCCTGGACCGCTCGCTGGTGGGCGGCGGCGGCGGCTGCCTGGTGGGCGTGGTGATGGGCGGCGGCATGATGATGGTGGTGGTGGTGTGCGTGGGGGTGGGCGTGGGGATGGGCGTGGTGGTAGGGCGGTGCCGTGGATTGCAACATTTCGTCTAGTTCCTTCTTGGCCTCGTCATCTAAATCGAAGAGGGGCGAGCCCACCGAGTCCTGCAGATCCTCAAAGTCGCTGGCCGAGAAACTAGCCTCGTCCCTGTCCCGCTCGCTGTTGCTCTCGCGCTCCTGCTCAACGAGTGCCAAATCCTCCCCAGTCTCCGATACAATCCGTGCAACAGATTTGCTGTTCAATGCGGCAGCCGCTGCAGCCTGCGATGTGGATGCAACCGAATCGTTCGGCAGCTGCACAGAAAGAGAGAAAGTTTAGTTCATGCCGCTTCAAATGGGCGGCAGGACTTACGTCGTCTTCGAGTGTAAACGGAGCCAATTGCAGCACGTCGTTGAGCAGCTCATCCAGTGGCAAGCGTATATATTCACCTGTGTGTGGCAAGAAGAAAAAATGCATTTAAGTCAAAACATCTTTTCGAGGCAACAATAATATAAAGGCACCCCAGGAGAAAAGTCTTTTCTAAATATACAAAAATATTTTGATAGCAACGATAAATTAAATTCTCTAGAGTGTCATCAATTTAGGAGAAAGAGAGAGATAGAGAGAGAGAGAGAGAGAGAGAAAGAGAGAGAGACTCTTCCCAGGAGAAAAGCATGCAAATTCAGCTTGAAAGAGGCAGAAAAAATAAATACAGTAGCAATCTTCCCCAGAGGAATAGGCTGGCCAAAAGGTAAATAAACAAGAGTGCAGCGATCATTAATCATAAAAACATTCAAAAGATGATCAACGCCAAAACCTGACGGAAGCAGCAGCTGAAAATGGTTAGCAAAATAAAAGTAAAATAAATAAAAGCAAATTCCAAATAAAATTGATGCGTTTTGACAGCTCTCGTAATATTTAATATGGAGGCCCAATCAAATATCAAAAGGTGCTCCAAAGTTTTTCTGTATCGCTTACAATTGAACGCCCCGAGAAAAAAATTGAATAAATATTGACCAATGTTAAATATTTGCATTTGGCTATTGAATAGAAATGGACAAGGAGCGGGGGCAAGTGGCAAGTGGCAGGGGCAGGCTATATGCCACATTATCAGTAAATTACTACTTAACATCTACTGAAGGAAATTCCACGAAAAGTAAACCAAAGTGGTAGCCCAACAGACTAAATAATAAATATGGCTCACAGCACGAGAACGGGAACGAGAACGAGACCGAGAACGGGACGAGAGCTCGAGAAATTGGTGGGCGCACTCGACCCGTGGGCAAACATCTAGATAAAAATGGGTAAAAGTGGGAACAAAACGAACAAAAACTATGGACAAAACATATAGTGGAGTGTGCGCGACTGCGAGATACCCTGTTTGTAGCGCAGAGCTATTGAAAGTCCTTTTCGCACAGACGCAAGTTAGCAAAGTTAAATAAAAATAAAATAAAAATAAAATAAATTTATACAATTGCTATAAATTGCATTTTAAGGATTTAACTAACTTGACTTGATCAATTGAAAAAGGAAAACAATTTAGAAAACAAAGGGAAAATCTAAATTTATTTTTATGATTTTTAGAAGCATTTTAAAAAATGTCGGAAATATAGTAAAAGAATAAATAAATATAAGATATACAATATATACACAAGTATATATTTAATATTAAATATATATTATAACAAAAATTCAATATTAAATGGTTGCGATGAGAGGTTATTTAAAATTGTTAAGAGAAGAATCCATGACTAGATTTTAACAGAAATATATATTTAAAAATTTTAATTTATGCCTTGTTACGCTTATTTTAAGCAGTATTGAGTTGCATTAACTGTTACAAATAATTGCCCCAAATCATACTACCCCATAACTAATAGTTACAGGGTATTTCAAACTTGGCCAACAGCAGGAATTTGGTGCGTTCAAGTGCTGTGACGACGACGACGACGACGCTCACGACCTTTGGCGCGGCACTTGAGTAGGGTCAGAAATTAGAATAAACACGCGGGCAACCGTGGAACAATTCTTTCCCTATATAATAATCATATATATATCTATATATCTTTATATATATATTTTTTATATTTTTTTTTTCTCGTTTTTGGGCGCTCAATGTTATTCTTACGATTGGTTACAAAATACACGCGGTTGCGTCCATTTTGTGACCGGCTGTGCCGAGCTGCTGTTGGCCATGTTTTTTCTAGGCCTTAGCCTGTTATTTTAGGGCCAGGTATTTAATTTGTTCTTTTTTCCAAGTTTTCTTTTTTCCTTCTTTTTTTGGTAACAGTTTGTGGTCAGGGGCGCAGAATGTTTAGTAATTTAGGTAAGTGTGTGCGTGCGTGTGTGTTAACTGTTTACTTAACATTTTTGGGCTTGTTGTTTGTCTCTACTGTTCTTCTTGGCCATGTCGCCTGCATGTTTTGCTTGGCTCGGCCGCATTGTTGTAAATGTCTATAAAAATATTATTCGATTTGCGCTTCGTTTTTATTGTGTGTGCGTGTGTTGTGTGTGTGTGTGTGTTTGTGTGTGTGTCTGTTGTCTGTCACCAGCAATTAAGCGACAAGGTGTTGAACTTTGTCTGCGTTTACGGCCCTATTATATTTCCGTATTGCTGTAAACGGCTTTTGTCCGCTCTCCGTCCAATTCAGTTGAACATTCTTCGGGCATTTTTTCTTCTTCTTTGATTACCTTTCAGGAAGTTTCATTCAACTAATGCTTAATGTGGGCTGCATTTGTCAACAGGCACTTTATTTGTTTGTGCTTTTGGGCGTGCGACTGTTACCAATATTAAGATTGGTAATATGGCTAAACTGTTTCCCAAGCAACCTTACTCGACAAACAACGCGGCTAGCGACGGCATTTTGAAAACAAGTGCACTTGATTAAAAGTTATTGCTAAGGAATTAAATAATTAAATTAAATATTTACCACGTTTTAGAGTTTCTTTAGGTTTAATTAATTATCTATTTATAATATAAAGCTAAGAAGCTTTTTAAAGAAAAGACACAAAGATATTTATTTCTAAGTTCTTGATAATTTTATATAAGTTATACAAGTCATGTTTAGATTTTATGTAAGTATTTGTTAATGTTTGTAAATTGAAGAATATAGAGAACTACTTGCAATATATAATAAAGACGGAAAAGTTTTATCTAAATACAAAGATGGATATTAAAAGAACAGTTCTGTGTTGGATACATAAGATAAATTAGAGCAAAAGCCTTAAACAAGTTAAATATATGAATAGTTATAAAACAAATGATCAATAAAGAAAAATGTATGTCATGGTGCTATTTTTTTTGCCGCAGCTGTATGAGGAGGTTTTAGTATTAACATTTTTTAAAGTCAACTTGTTGCAAGATGGATTTGCGGCAAGCGAAATCATATTAGAATTAGCCAATATATACATTTATATACTGTGTGCGCTGGGTAATGTATAAAAACCTATATTTGACATATTAATGGAGATCTAGTTACTAATAAGCATCATCAGACATTGAATAGTCTTTTCAGTGGAAACTCACAAAAATAAAAATAATAAAAATTAATATATGGAAAACTAACCCATATATTAATTACAATATTTTAATGCAGTTTATTTTTCAGTCTGCAAGAAGGTCCAAAAACAACTATAAAGATGAAGTTTTGTTTGCATTGCATTTATCATATAAGATATAAATATATGTGCATTTTTTACATTTACAGTAAGGCGAAAGAAATGGGATAAAAATCGAGAATAAAACAGAATTTCCAAAATTGAGCGAACAAAAGTAACAAAATAATTGAAATTTTGAAGAGCCAAATAGAACAGATAAATAAATGTTTGTTTTCAATTGAGTTTCATAAGCAGCAAAAATATAGCAGCCTAAATAAACAAATCCCTAAAAAAATAGTCTTTTCTGAAGTTCATTTGCAACAGTTGCATAAAGAATGTTGTGGAAGTCTGTCTACGACCCACATATTTGAATACAACAAATACGCCCAATGCAAAAAGCAACAATTCGCAGCTGACAAAATCAAGTCAAAATTAAATGCGGTCAAATCAATCGATTGCCGCAACTCAAAACTCAAAGCTGAAAACTGAAAAATCGTACAAACCTTTTTCTTTATGCAATTGCAATTGCAATAAATGCGAGCGTAGCTGTGAAATATATTTTTGTGTTTTTGTAATCCAAACAAAGGGCAACAACACTCAAAAGTGTGAATCGGGGTTTTTTTCTCTTCACTCTGGCCTTTTGTTGAGCAGATTGAACACGAAATTGTTGCAATAAACGCTGATTGTTGTTGTTGTTGGTATTATTGTTATTGGTTTTACAACTCTATGACAATTATGTAATGTCGGGCTGTTCGTCGTTGCAGAATCAACAATCGCAGCATAAACAACAACAGTTTCCGCTGTCAACTTTTTGCACAATTCGATTGTTCAATATTGAAAATGAATTTGGGTTTTATTTGCCGTCTCGTCGCTGACTTTTTAGAATCGCACAATGGTCACTATGTATATATACATATACATACATATATATATCTTTTTTGGTTGGTTTGTTAGGCTGCTTTTGTTTGCACTAAGTTGCGCCCTGTTTAACGTTTGATAACTCCTATTATTTAAGCTTTATTGCAGCACTTTCACTTTTGTGTATTTTTTTTTTTGTTTTTTGCACTTCGCGGTTGTGTGCTTGACTTAATTGTTATATATGTTCATAAATTTTGTTTTTTATGTTTTAGTCTTAGACACAGTTCATGCCGTAATTCTCGAATTGAGCATTCACTTGACTTTGACACCTTTGTCACTTGCAGCAGCGAAAAAAGTCCTTCGTTTATTGCTCTTTTTTTTAAAAAATATTTTTTGATTTTTTTATTTTTTTGTGCACGCCCACAAAAGGTTGCTTCTGCTTTGGGCCACAATTCTTTAACAGCAGCGCGCGCGTCAAGCGTTGAGCGTTTCTCGAGCGTTTATAAAAATTCAAATACGATTCTAAATGCCTTCGACGGCGGCTTCGCACCATGGCGGCCGCAGCGACGTCGGCAGCGATGCTGGCACAAAAGAGAAATGGCGTTGCCAGTCAACTAAGGCGCAATGGCCGCGTGCGCAAGCGAGACGACTATATGCACTTCCTCTGAGCGCTTGTGTCAGTGTGTACGTGTGCTGGCGTCGCTGTTGCTGCGGCCTTTGTTCATGCGCACAAACAGCAGCAGCAGTCGCTGCAGCAGCGAGGGCAGCGACTGCGTCTCTCTATGTGTGTGTGTGTTCGTGTGTTTTACGAAGGCGGAGCTTAGCTGCTTGTGTAGCTGTATTTGTTACTTTTGCTTTTGGCTTTGTTGTTGCTGCTTTTTAACATGGGCGCTTCTTGCGAACGAGAAAAAAACACAGCTTAAAAACTGGTTTTTGCTCTGTTCTATTTGACGCGTTTTTAGCTTTTCAACGTACGTTTTTTCCTCTTCATTGTTTGTTGCTGCTGAGAAACAAAAAAAAAAGGGGAGAAGCAGAAGAAAACACAATCTAATCAAGTAATTAAAGTTACGAGTGGGCTAAAGAAATTTCAAAGCGGCAGGATAAGCGCCACAAAAGGCAACTTTTAATTGGCAAAAAGTGCAGCAAACGACGAATAATGAAAATTGACAAAACCAGTAAAAAATATATAACTTGAGAAATGGATTACAAAATAACTAAATAACCAACTTTTGCCAACCTCTCCTATTTGGCACATAAATCTTGTTCGGGCAAAAAGCGCAGCTGAAAAGCTTTCAAGCGCTGTCGCAACATCACGCCCGTTGCTTGCAACGCCTGCAGCTGCTGTTGTTGCAACGCCAGCGTTGCCAACTGTTCTGTGAGCGCTGCCAGCTCCTCGCCAAGTTCGTCCCGCTGGCGCTCTAGTTCCTGGCCTAGCTGCTGCGCTGAGCGGGCCAAATGCTGGCGCACCTGCTGGCCAAAGCCTGCCGCCGCTTGGGGCACGCACTCGCGCAGGCGACGCTGCAGCTGGCGCGTATATTGCGCCTTGTAGCTGCGCTCCTGCGCTCGCGGCGTCCAGCTAATCAGCTCGTAGGCGTACATGGAGCCGGTGCAGGCGCCCAGGCCCAGCAGCAGGCGCCAGCCGAGCAGACGCGCCAATGCGCCGCCCAGCAGCAGCATGGCGCCCAACGAACTGTCCGGCTCGGGCAGCCAGAAGGACTTGGCTGGCGTTTGCAGCTGCTGCTGCTGCGGCCGCAGTCCGTTGAGTTGCTTGGGCGCCGCGGCCAGCGGCAGTGGTAGTGGCAGCGACAACGGCAGACGCTTCAACATGGCCGCCATGCCCCACGAGAAGCGAAACTCGAGATCCGCCCGAAAGTCCGACATCAGCTGCTGGCAATCCACAGCGCAGTAAAGCTGCATGGGCAGCTCACAGGCAGCGGGCCAATGCTGCAACTGTTGCAACTGCTGCAACTGCTGCCACAGCTGCGTCTCCACCTCGCCCAGCAGCTGCTGCTCCAGCTGCACGCCCAGCAGCCGCTGATATTGGCCCAGTTCGCGCGGCGCCTGCGGCACGAAACGCACTCGAAACTGTTGCACGACGGCGGGCATTCGCTGGATTTGCGCCTGCAGCAGCTGAGCGCCCAGCCGCACAGTCTCCTCGCTCAGCGCGTCCGCCTGCTCCTCAAATTCGCGCTGTCGCTGCGACGTTTGCAGTTCACAGTTAGCGCAGTTGGCGCTCAGAGCAGCTTTGGCTGCCGTTCGCTCGGCGCTTAGCTGCGTTAATCCGTCGGCCAGTTGCTGCAGCAGATCGTGCAGCTGCAGCAGCATCTCGGCGGCGCCGACGCAATGCTGCTCGAACTTGGTGCGCAGCGCGCTCTGCGTGATGCAGGCGGCAAACTCGCGCTCAAAGCTGACAAACTCCTCGTAGCGCTGCTGTGCGCCGGGCGCAAGCAAGTGATCCTCTTTTAGGTGCTGCTGACGCAGACGCAGCGTCTCCAGCGCGGAGACGTGAAAGATGCGTCGCTTGGCCAGCTCAATGGTGGAGTAGATGCCCAGCTCCTCGACCAGCAGCTGCAGACAGCGTTGCGTGTGCTGCGCCCGCACCAGCTGCTCCAGTTGGGGTTCCAGCGTGGCCGCTGCGTCCCAGCGATTGTTGAGTATGAAGATGTTGGGGCGCGACAGCTGCTGGGCGACCAGGCTGAAGAACTGACGCTCCACGCGCGCCATTGTCGACTCGGCGTTCAGCACCAGAACGAAGACGTCCGCGTTCAGGCAATGCCTGTCGATGCACTCGTCCAGCTGCGCCGTCACGTCCACGCCAGGCGTGTCCAGCAGCACGACATCCTGGCCAAGCAGATCACAGTTAGCACCGCTGCTGCTGCTGGGCAAGCGCACATGGAGCAGGCTGTGCGGACTGAGCGAGCGGCCTGAGTGGGCGCTGGCCAAATCCCGTAGGCAATCGATGCTCAGCTTTTGGCCGTCGCTGTCTGCGATTAGAACGTGGGCGGGCTCTTCACGGGCGCCTGCCTCCACCTGGCAGAAGCAGCTGGTCGTGTGCCCCATGGCGCTGGGCAGGATGCGTTCGTGCAACATGGCATTGATGACGGCGCTTTTGCCGTTCGAGGTGCGTCCGAAGAAGGCGACCTTCATTCGCTTGCGCTGCAACATGGGGCAAATGGCCTTGATCCGCTTGATGCACGCCAGCAGCTGCTCCCTTATCCGTTCGTTCAGCAGATTCTCCAGGCTGGGCAGCTCCTGCAACTTGTCCACCACCTGCTGCAGGTGACTCGCCATATCCTCGTATATGCTCAGCATCTCCGTCTTGGCCTGGCCAAATTCGCTCAGCACCGTTGACATTTTTGGTTTATTATTCAGTTTTTACGTTTAGACTTTATAAAAAATATATATATTTATTCAAAGTTGTTTCAGCTGAAACTGAAATCTCTCCTTTTATCAGGTTTTTATTTTTGAAGCAAAGCTCGGAATTGAAAGTTTTTTGAGATTGATATAATTATATAAAGTATAATTTTATTCAAAGCTGAATCTGATAATTCGATATTTATAAGTTAAAATTATACCAAATGGTTTTTGGGGTTTTTTCTAAATAGTTTTTATAAGCACAAATATCATAATTAAATACTTATTAGAAATAAAGATTTTTTTCTAAGAATTATAAGTTTATATATTAAACTGTTTATTTGAATAAAAAAGTAAGCAGCAACATATATTTAGTTTTTTTTTTATTTGATATTCGTTTTAAATTAATAGAATATCCATTTATATATTAATAAGCTATTACATTTTGGTTATTTAATTATTATTTTTGGTATATTTAATGTAATATTTATTCAATGAATTTTATGAGAAAAAATTATTAAATATTTTAGTTTTGTGTTTAAGTTATTATTTATATTTTATTTATTAAAGTTTAATGCACTTATATTTAAATGAATATTTTTAAAAAATTTTCGCTAGTGTTTTTTTTTTACTTTTTCAATATCCAAAAGGAGTTGAATCTAAAGTTGTTTGATTTCGATTTAAGTACTTTTAAAAAACTGCCCGATCACAGGCGGCAGCCAATTAGTGAACCTTTCGACTGACCTAAAATCAAACTAAAATAAAGTAAACTAAAAAACGCAGCGAAACATTTTCCCAAATGTAAACACAAATTTATTTACACACAATTAACACAATTACCGCAATCAAATGGACGCTTGTTGTTGCCTTTTTTATCACTCGAAAAAATGAGCAGGCAATATGCATTAGTGGGCCACTGAACTAATAGCCAAAGCGACTGCGAGCCATGGCAATAATAATGCCCAAAACTACTATTTGGATTTGGTAAACTTCAAAGAGACTGAACAGAGAGAGAGAGAGAGAAATATGCTGTTCAAAAAATTAGCAGCATCATTCGAGCTCGAGAGACTCGCATATGTTCAAGCCTAGGAGTGGAGCAGATATAGATACATATATACAAGTATATATATATATATATATATATATATATAAATTGAACAAGCCAAGCTTGAATATTGTGTTTGGATCGTTTGGAGCGTTTCTCGAGTGCGCCATTACAACTTAATTAGTTTAAATTGTTGGAACGCGCTGCTTGCTGATGCCTCAAAGAGTTCGCGCCGCCATTGTGACTACAGCTAGTTGTCTATAGATGAGCAGAAAGAGAAAGAGAGAGAGAGAGAGAGAGAGAGAGAGAGACGAAGAGTGGGGCAGACATTGTTTCAAAGCAGTTTCCGGTGAAAGAGCCAACTACAACAACATATATGTATACACATGTGCTACTTGAATGCTTAAGTGGCTTTACAACACTGTTTCAACTTTTCACTTTCGCATACTGGCAAACTTTAAACTAACTAAATGCATGAACTTGCATTGAACCTTAAACGAGTGTGCAACAATTATGACAGGACAGATCTGTGGCAAGCACAACAACCAAAACAACAACAACAACAAGCGATAGTGTCAACAATGAAATTGCTGAAAATACTAAACAATAAGTGTAAATAAATAAAGCATAAGACGTGAGTTGCCACAAATAAGAAAGGGTATTTCGAGCGACAACTAATTAACATACATACACATATCTATATCACTGTTTAAGTCGGGTCAGTCAATTGGCTAATTGAATTGGCCCACAAAATTATGCAATTCCCAACTAGTTTTGGCAATAGCTGCCGCATCTTGTTGAGAGGCTTTGGAGCATCTATATAAAACACTTGAAAGCGATACGATTATGCAGCAAAATATATATCTCTATATATATATCTATATCTATATAGATATGTGCATTTGAGCAGCCTTTGGTTCCAGTTATTCTACACAACCTTCTCCCACCCCACAGTCTGTTTGTTGTTGTGTTTGTCAGCATGTTAAATTTCCTTTTTTTTTTTTTTGTAAATTTGTAATGTAATGCTGACCAAGTAGAATTTCACTTGATTTTTTTTTTTTAACAATTTCTATGCAGCGCTGGCCGAATAAACCAGACAGTTGGACAGACAGCAGGGAGCACAGTTTTGAATGTTGCACCGCACAACAACAACAACACAGACAGGAAGGGGGCATGTAAAAAACATGTATCCTCTATTGAGGTGCCGCTCGAGCCACCAGCTGTTTTATAAAAACAATTTTCATCATATATTTCTCTTCGGTTTTTCATGTGGGCGAGGTCGTTACAATAAGTGGAACTTGTCTGCACTGCCCTTGAGCTGCCTTTAGAACAGCTCAGCTCAGCACAGCACAGAAAGGGTCTCAACTGAATAATATTTATACGGGCAATGGAAACGAACATTTAAATTGGAAAATCTTTTGGATGGAGCAAAAGATAAATAAGTTTAATTATTTTAGTTAAAGTTAAATGCTTGGTTAATTAAAAATCTAAAAAGGCTTTGATGCGTTTAATAATATAAAAATGCAAGAAATTTTTGTTGATTAAACAAAAATCTTTACAAATATTTGAGTTTAGTTATTCTTGAAGTTGGCTTTTCTTTTAATAAACAATAAATTATTTTGAAAATGGAAGCTTGCTTTTTCTTTTTTTGCAAAACTATAATAAAAATCTAAAAACTGAAGATCAATATAAAATAGAAAATGTAAACTTAACTTATTTATTCTATTATTCTTTGCCTTTGCTTTTGCTCTTCAATCAATTTATATTTTCCTATTTGTTACAATGATACATAATAAATAAACACTTTTGTTGTAACTGTACCAATATTAAAAAAAAAGTCTTAGGTTTTTTTAACTACACTAGAAAACTTTTAAAGCTTTTCTTAAACTATTCTGAACATTTTCTATTCGATTATATCTTTACACACAACATTTTCTTTTACAACATTAAATCACACAACTTTTGCAGCAACTGTACAAGTGTTGTAAAATGCCCAAAAAAAAACAAAAAAAAAACAATTGAATAACCAATGAAAACAGAACATTTATTAAATTGTTGGACACATGTGAATGGCCGTTAGCTGTTTTTGAGTTGTGGTCAATAAACTTGCGTAGCTTGGCAGCCAAAACTGATTGCATAATGGAATTTAAGCTACCATATTTATAGCATATATATATATATATATATAAATGAATGTATATATGCGAAAGATCTATAACATAATTGAGAATAAGAGCATTTTTTTGTGGTGCTCACCGTCTGTCAAGTCATGCTCCAAAAGTTGTCAACTGCGCATTGTAGTTGTATATTATTCTAAGAAGTTAAATACAAAAAAAAAAAAACTGGTTGAATTCCAACTGAATCAATGTAATCAGATTTGTGGATCGAAGGGAGCCCCAAAGCACGAAAACAAAATATTAAAAACTGTACTAGAAAAAACTGAGCTGGAAAAAAAAGAGGAAAACAAACAGCATTGATTACGACAACAGCTAAAATACAAAAGATGGAGAAGAGCGCGGGGGAGGGGGGAAGACGAGAAATGTGGTAGACGGAAAAGACGTGCAACTTAATTATGACAATGGAGATCGAGACATATGCCAATGACAAGGCGTTATGTGGCAGGACAATGAGGCTGGAACAGCTTCATTAGCAGTAGCAAGGATTCCAGCAGTAAAAGGTGACAAAAGTTAAAACTAATGAAACATGAAAAAGTTGCTGACTTTAAAAAGAGACTACCTGTGATTTTTACAACTACGTGAGAAACGGCAACAAAGTAACTAAACTGGGTAATAGTATCTATTCATGTGGGCATTCAATAGTTATGAGTGTAATTGAACTGAAACAAAATTAAAGATACAAAAATGACTTTCATTTTAGTCGGCCGGCCAAAGCCAAACGCATGGAACAATAGATAATGCCGCATATCAGCAGCAGCAGCAGCAGCAGCAGCAGCAGCAGCAGCATTCGCAGCAGCAGCAGCAGCAAAGGGTCTTCGTCTATAGTTTCGTATGCGTATATTCCATGGATAACTCCCGGGGGAATTTGGATACGCATGCGAACAAAAGCGTGTGAATGCGTGTCTCGAATGCGATATTAATCTGGCCAAAGACCAATCGCATTCGGCCCAAAGCCAAGCTGCTTCGGGGCGCGCATCAATGGATTTTTAATAAATAGCCAACCAAAAATTAATAATTGTAAATGATCAACTACAAGATACCCAGTTTCCAAGGAATAAAATTTTAATTGGAATTTATTGCTTGCTCTGCCCAAAGCAATTTTAAATTTAAATTATATAAAACTTGTGGTTATTTGATTGGTACAAAATGTAATAGGATTTGAAGAATAAATAAATATAATAAATAAAATATTATTTCTAAATAACCCATGTTAAAATAAATGAAGTTCATAAGAAAAGTTATTTAATATTAACATTAATCATTAATAAAGGAATTTAATTAAAATTTTAAATTTGGCATGTAGAATTTAACTTTGGTTTTTATCAATATATATCAAATATAAAAAATATAAAAGTATTTTTTTTCTAACAATTTTCGAGTTGTCATCAAAAAAATCTGAGCAGAAATAAATTTTTTATCGAATTGGGAAGAGAGATTAATTTGACAAAACTTTATGTTTTTGTTAGTTAGAACGGTCAACTTGGCTGTTGTTAATAATTAGTATGTTCCTACAAGTTTTCCTTTCACAAATTAATTTTAATAATTTTTTTTTAAGAAATAAGAAAAGAATATGTGCAATCAAATCTATTTTCTATCCATCTTTAAAATATTTCTATTATAAAGCGTTTAAGCAGACATATTCCAGCAGTTGATGCTGATGAACATAGTATACAATTTATTTAAGTTTTACAACTGCATTATACCCTTTATTTTTTTTCGCCAAATTAGTGGGTGTGTGTGTGCGGGGCATAGAAATTAATAATAATCATAAATAGGCAGCATAAATGCCTATGAATAGCTAACGATATACGAAATACAAACACGGGACGCGTTTGCCAGACTTAGAGTTTATCTAGATGCTGTTGTTGTTATTGTTGGTGGTGGCTTTGACAACCTGCAAAATGGCTGCCCTAGGGGGTAGATGGGCGAAGGGGCAGGGGCAGGGGCAGGGGCACTCGATAAGCCTGTTCCGTAACAGCAAACGGCAAACGATACGATTTGGGTGGTTGCAGCCCTCAACGTGGGTCTTATGTACAGCTTATAGGCCAAAGTTGAAATACATCTTAAATAAATACAAATACACACAAGCATATTATATATATATAGCTCTATATATATATATATAAATGTGTGTGTGTGTGTTTGTAATATATGGCTGTTATTTTTTGGCGAATCATGTTTCGTTCATTTTTCAAAAGAAAAATGTTGCATGCGACGGCGGCAGCTACTTTTACTGCCACTGGCTGTGCCACTGCCACAGCCGTGGACTCCCCTCACTCGCCTCTCTCCCCTACCCAGTTACATTTTCAATCCCAATCCCAATCCCAATTCCAGAGCTCGTCGGCCGCTTCTTGGCTGTTAATAATAAAAGTTCGTGTGCGTGTCAAAGTTTGTTTGAAAAGCAGCCGCCTTTGGATATGAAATTGGGCGCGGTTCCAACCAGATTAGCAGAGCCAAAGGCCGCCCCAAAGTAGCAGCAGCAGCAGCAGCAGCTTTATCGATATCAGACAAATGGAGCACGGGCAGAAATGGAGAACATTTTTGGTGGGGGGCAGCAAAAGCGAAATGGAAAAAAGCTCATTTTTCTTTTAATTTTCGTGCCTGTCAACTCAAAATGCCTACGTTCATTTATAAAAACGTCCCGAAAATGCGCGCCTCACAATGGCGTCGCTCAACCTGCCACGCCCCCCCCCCCCCTGTTCTGACACAGGCAGGATAATCCATTTTCGTTATTATTAGCAAAGCAGCAGCAGCTGGCAACGAGTCCTTACTTAGACTATATGGAAAGCAAGCCTGAATTACATTATCTTAGTATAAGATCTTTAAAAGTTATACGCAATCTATTATTAAAGCAAGCTATCTTATGTTCAGCTTATCTTTTTGGCTTTTGAAAGGGAAATGTAATGTTAAGTATAAAAAGATATAGCATCAATTTGTATGTACATATCTCGGATAAGATAAGCCGTGTCCATAAATCTGGCACGTTATTTGTGTGCACCCAACTGGCGTAAAAGACAACAATAAGACAACAACTCTTGTAATTTAGTGCCCAAGGGGTGTAAGGGGTAACCATGAATTATATAAGCTCTGTTTGACTTACCGGTTTCATTATCAATTGTAAAGGGTATTCCGTTCCATTCGTTCGATAGTTCATCCAAATCTTGCGGCGGTTTCTTATCGTCAATCGTGGGCTGTGTGGATTTTCAAAAGGATTATTAAATGTTAAATCTCAGTTAAGTAAAGAGCTTAACAAAAGCTCTGTGGGAGCAAATTCAGTTTCCAGACAATAAAAGCATAAGAATTTATCGATAAATGTATCGATTTAAGAAATAAATTCTTTATATAACAGGAACTAAAGGTTGAAGTTTATAAGTTTAAAAGTAAAAGTAAAAACTTCCTTTAATTTTTACAACTTTTTATCTTTAAGATATCGGAGTTAATAAAGTTTTATAAGTGCCGATCGATAAATTAATCAATAATTAATCAAAAGTTTGTTAAGAACCTTTCATTCACAATTCTAGTTAAAAATTAATTCAGACTTTATTAAGACTTTAATAACAGCAATTGTTAAACATATCGATACATTGAGAAACTTATCGATTGGTATGAAATATGTTTATAATGGCACTTATTAAAGTTAACGTTTAATGAGAGTATACTAAAAGATTTAATAAGATTTTTTTCAGTTTAAATAACAGTTTTAATAACTGGGCATGAATTAAACCTTTCTTTATGTAACCATCAAAATTTGTTTATATCGATAAATAGACCGACTTAAATATCGTTAACTATATCAACACAAAATCGCTTGATGCTGAATGCTTTTAAAGATTATCAACTGGAAATTGCGTCTTACTTCTCTTTACTTTCAGCGTGCTTTTGTTATCTGTGTAACACATTGTGAAATTCAGAGGTACTTGCCTCATCTTGCTGTAGATCTTCCAGAGCCTTCAGCTTCTCGACATCATCGTTGGCATCGGCGGCATTCTTCTCGTTGGCATCGGCTTTGTCCTTCTTGGCCTCCTTGTCGTCAGGACGCTGCTTGAGGGCGCTGTTGCCGCTGGCGTAGGAGGCGTTGATGATCTGCTCCTGGTCGAGACTAAAGCCCAAATCGACATCCTGCTTGTAGAGCACTTCGGCGATTTCACTTTCCTGTGCGACAAAAAAAAAAAAAAACAAATTAGCTAACTAATTTGAAACTTAATAAATAAATTGCGTGCACAGACATATGTATATAAGTAAATTTACTATAATAAATTTAAAGTCTTATTTACAAGACAAACTCCGTAGACGAACACTCTCATATTTTATTAAGTTAATAAGCTTTCAACTTTCAATTAAATCACTTTGGTTTTTGGTTACTAGATTTGCGCTCTTAAACGTGTTCTTTGTGTGGCAGTTTCTAAAGAGAGACTGAATGAATCAGACTTAAGTCGAAAATTACAAGACTCTATTTGCTCTTATTAGTCTGTTTTTTCCACATTTCATAAGGCGCCTGATAAGACTCGTCTATAGATAAAAAAATACGTCAGCAGTCAGCCCCTGGCCCACACTTTGCGGCAAGTGCGAAACGCATCTATAAATTTATTAGTTATGTAGTGCGAAAAAAAAAGTTATTTTGTATAGCATTGGACTTTGCAAATGCTCTTTATAGAGTGCGATCAAAGCGAACAAAGAGCGCTGTTTGCTTATCAATTGTGCGACTGGCTCTTTAGTTTCTTTTCATGGCCTTATCAGGCGAGCTGGTTAAGAGCATTCTACACTTGTCAAAAACAAAATATATATATATATATATCAAAAAGGCAATCCGCATAAAATGCTAAAATGAAAAGCACTTACAACATTTTTGCAAATTCATGCGGTCGCACAAAAATTTGTTTTTGGCCTCGAATTAAAGCGTTAATGATGCATTATTAACGCCGAGCCGTAGCCAGGAATTTAATCCTTTTCAGCCAAGTCAAATGAAATTTTTCGCAAAACATAAGAAAATAAATATTAAAAACTGGGCGTCTTAAGCCTGCAAAGCGAACACGGAAATTTTCAAAAATTTCATGTTGCAAGCAGGTAGCAAACAAGAAAGAACAGAAGAGGAAGGTGCACGGATAATCACAGGATAATGGCGCACATTAGTAGCCAGTAGTAGTAGTAGTAGTAGTTGTAAATTGTCAGAGTTCAGACTGACTGAAAGATATTCCGGGCAATGACACAACGGAACTCAAAGTCATGACAAGAAAACGCATTGATGTCTTAATTAAAATGTTTGACCAAACACAGCAAAAATATATATCTATATATATATATCCATTTCAGCTTGTATTTTTTATATGTATATTTGTATGTATATATTTTCCTAGCGACACATTCATTTTTTTGTTTCCCTGCATTTTCTTTTTAATGAAATTGTTTGTGAGGCTTTCTTGAACTTTTCTGCGCGCTATAAAACAAAAAGCAATCAATCATCGACTCAGCGAGTGTGTGTGTGTGTGTGTGTGTGCGAGTGTATGTGTGTGTCTGTGTGTGTGTTGAACCACGCCTATCTCCTGGATTAGTCAGCAGTATCGGAGCGAGCATGGCGGCGGCATCATTGGTCTCCTCGGTCCAAAAAGGGCCGCCGCCGACGCCGCTGTGAGCCCAATCAATTGCTGCCGCGCAACGCCGACTGCGACGCCGGCAGCGACGCGACTGCACTCCCTGGGGGGAGGATGAGCGTGTGTGTGTGTGTGTGTAAGTGAGCGCGACTGTGTGTGTGTGTGTTTGTGTGTGTGCCGGATTGGTCCCCTTTTGGAAGCGGTGCACATGCTGCGCATGTTGCGCATGTTCGTTAAAAATGAGCAATTAAACGAGCGACAGAGACAGCAAACCAAAGAGATGTGTGGAATAGAAAGAGAAAGGTGCACAGCAAGTCAGGGGTGGAGAGTGCCAAGAGAGAGGGGGAGGGGGTAGGCAGGAGTTCGTGTGAACCCTGATGCTACTGCTGCTTATTAGGAGCTATTGTCGGGCAGTTTAGAACAAGGTAGAACATGCTCATGGCTAAGTAGTTAAAGGGTAGTTAATATAGTTTTAAATATAGGGTAAGGGTATCTGGTTACTTTATAGTCAAAAGTAGGCAGCTTTATGCAGCTTTCTTAACTGTTTCCATGCAGATAGTACAGCTATTAAGGAGCTTGTTTGGTAAGCTTAAAGTTTCGATAAGCTTTTAATTGCATGTGCTTTAAAGCTTTTTAAGCTGCCCACTTATCAACACATAAGATTTGTTTGCATTAAGATTACAAAGAAGATAAAAGTTAAGGAGTGAACATAATTTTAAAAATCTTAATAAAAGTGAAGAAACGTTTAAAATGGTTATAGACAGAAGTTGAATAACTAAACACTCAAATTAGGTTACATATAAATAAATGTGTTCTTTAATCCCCATTAGAATTCAAATCCAATTAAATGTAAAAATATAATATATATAAATCGAACCGATAAAGTTATCGCCGCAAGGTGTTCAAATATTTATAGCCTTATCAAAGCGAGCCACTTAAAAATATGTACGTGACGATTTTAAAGGTATCAAAAAAGTAAGGGCAATAAATTAATAATAGTGTTTGAATTTGTAACTTTGTAGTAAAGTCAGAATTTAAAACATAAAATTGAATTAATATTTGGGTAGTTCCTTTAAAATAGAAGCATTACCAATTAAAGTTTCAACTAAAGAAACACAGGAACAAGATATAATAATTGATCAAGTTTCTATAACAGTTTCAATAACAAAATGAAATATTAATATTAATTGCACAATTAAACAAAATTGATCTGTTTTTAAAGAATAAAGATAATTTTAGTTGGATATAGCTTTAGACTTTTCTCGTAGTGTACTTGAACTTTTGATCACAATCTCGGGCGATCTTTGACAACAAAAGTGATTTCACAACAGACAGGAAAAGGCCAACGAGCAGCACAGTCTGGGCGATAAAGCTGCCCAACTGATAAAAATACACGTTTATTAAATGCAGCAAGTAATGCCCGGAAGGCAATAAACCCATATTTGAATCGGAGGTTTTCGCAATGACCTTGAACTCTAGATAGAACCCAACAAATGGTATGATCTTAAGGTGATATAAGCGCCTCAAGGGGGCCACGTGTTGCGCTCTCTTTCTCAGGGAAAGAGAGAGAGAGAAAGAGAGAAATCTATGAGTATATGTATATATGATAATCTTCACATCTAGTAGTTATGGCATTGATAAGGCCGCTTACAGTCTGCCACGATAAGACGACAGATTAGGTTCCAGTTTGAGGTAGGGTAACTGCTGCGAGGTGTAATGCTCTCGCGTTAATCAATCAAGTGTTTGGCTGGGGGGCGGCTGCATCACAATATTGACACTTGCCGCATTCTGTTGCAACAATTAGTGCGCCATTAACTGACCACAAAATGCGATCAACGATTTGTTTTTTTTTTTTTTTTTTTTGTGGCAAGATAAATGTGTTTTTGATCCTCGCTTATATCTAGAAGCTGGCGGCAAAACACAAAAGTCTCTCAAGTGAAAGCAAATGTAGAAAGTGCACAACCTAAAAAGAAGTACAAAAAGAAAGGACAGCAAGGAAGGGAAAGGAAAGGCTCGGCTCGGCTCGGCTCAGTGCCAAATGCAGCTCAGTCGCCGACTGAGGCTAAAAGGTTGGCGAACGTCATTAATAAAGCCTCGCAAAGATTTTTGATGACACCTGAACTGACAGCCGCACGAACGAGGCCCGGCCAGATCACTTCAATGCATTTGTATCTGTAAGATATACACACACACTCACGCAGTTGCAGATACAGATTCAGATACAGACGCTGAGGTGCAGGCGAGCTGCAAGTGTGGCGCATATTAATCATGTGCTCGTCAAGCCTTCAGTCAGTCAGTCTTTCAGTCACGCAGCCCGTCGGTGCCCACCAACAAAGCAACTGCAAACTCAAGTGGCCAAGTGCAGCTACTAGCTTTGTATCTAAGTACAGTGAATGCTCGAAATTAGAATCCTTGGTACTAGCTGATTTTGTTAATCGCCTTATTATGAATGTTCATATCTAAGAGATAATTTAAACTATTATAACTATCTCTATATTTTATAAATAAACTCCATATATATCTTTTTATTAGTCTCGATAATATAAGTCTCTTTTAGTTAAGTTCAAGTTGTTGCATTTAACGAGCGATCACTGTATCTTGTGGCCGCAGCCGTATTTTTAAATTGCACAAGTTTTATGGGCCTCTAACCGCAGCGAGAACGCCCCAAACTTTAATAACCGTTCATTTGTGTCATCTTCTGGTTTTGCATTCGATTGCGCTTTCATCAACAACAACACTCGTAGCTCACTCGTGCGCTCTCTCTTCCTCTTGCTCTCACACACACGTACGGCGCTCGTCAATCGCTTTGACATCTGAACTTTGCCAGGCGCGCTCTCTCACACGCTCTCTGCCTACACAAACACACACGCACACGCACACAGTCTTACTCAAACGCTATCTCTTTCTGGCAGCTAGTTTGTGAAGTGCTGGCGCCGCCTAGTTAGCTGCGCTCGCCGCCAGGGGGCAGCACCTGGTGGACAGTTTATGCACATTTGCCAAGCGAGCATAAGCCGTAATTAACGGTATTTAATTATGGAAATTAACAATTGAGCACTGTGAGAAACCGAGAAACAAACGCGCACAGCACAAATTGAACAAAAAATATGGTTTTTTCCTGTTTTTGTTCACTTCTCTTTACTTATATATACACACATATTATTTTATAATCGCGCATATTTTGCACTTTTTGCGCATTGCGCCTTGGGGGTAATTAGGTGGAAATGCAGCGTAATTACAGGCAAATGATTTTTCAATTTGCCTGTGAATAGAAAGTCTATAATTGTTTTTCGAATACAGCTAAAAACACGAACCGCCAGATAGATGTGCATATGCTTGTACTCCTCATTGAGACACATGTTGCTTTTGTTTATATTTTTTTTTTACTTCAAACAATATTTATTTTTAATTTTTTTTTATTGTGGCCAAAAATAAGTTTTGCTTCCCGCTATTTGGGGACTGTTTTCAGTTCTGTTTTACACTTGAAATGTGCTTTAGGCAGACTGAAAATTTGTTAAACTTATTTGACGATGTTATTGCGGCCCTATCGGTGTTGTTCTTGTTGTTTTTTCGTCTGGGCTGATTAGCAGTCGCTGACAGCGAGAGCCCATAAAATATTTGATTACTTTAATTGATAAAGTTTTGTTTTGCGCTCAGTTCTAAAATTTATTATGAAAATACAGACACACACACACACAAACACATTCTCAATGACTGATAAGCAATGTCAATGCAAAAATATACATGATTTGACAATTATACACATTTTTTAAAATATATTCATAGGTATAGTTCCAATTAGAATTAGCACGGCAACAGTACCTTTTTAACGATAAAACAATTAAATGTTTGACTAAATTAGAACTGTTAGTCGAACTGCTTTAAAATACCCTGTTTATCTAACATTTAAAGCTCTTAAAAGCTTTGAAAATAAAAGCTGTTCAAATTAGTACGAAACTACGCTAAGGCAATTGGGGTTGCTGTCTTGGCTAAGTGCTTTTGAACACAACACGTTTTGTGGTGTACTTCTATGGCAACACATGTTGCACCACGTGTTGAATTTACAGTAGGGTGAAGAGCGCGCGCTGAGTTGAGAGAGCGCGAGAGTGCGCGCTGAATATGAAGCAAAACTTATAAAGTATGGTGTGTAAAAATGCCGGTAAAACAGCTGTTTGCGTCATTTGTTACGTTATCAGCCGGGCGCAGCCCACGAGATCAGAAGGGGCGCGACTGCAAAATTTTATATACATAACAAATTGATTAAATAATTAAGGTTAATAAATAATTATTATAATAAATTATATTGAAATAAAGCATGACAGTAAATGCGCAGCCGAATTGTGCGTTTTTATATAAATATATATTATAATTAGCTCGATGACGACACGCAGCTATAAATGTTTTACAAGTGTGAATGGGAGCTGCGCTCCTCCCCTTCAACGCCCCAACCCTCATCCTCGTTAGCGGCGAGTCAGAGCGAAGCGCATTTCGACTAAAAACGAAGTTCAACGAAACCTTAGCGGTGATTTGTTTTTTTTTCTTTTTGCCCAAGTTTATTTATTCTTTCGAAACGAGCGCCAGAAGAGAGAGAATGGGCCGCAAACATAAAAAACAAAAACTGTCAAGATATGCGAATCTGCCAAACACAAGGTAAATGCCAAAAACCAACAGCTTTGTGTGTATTTTTGTGTAAGCTACGCTTACAATTAGCAAAGCTTCGGAGACGCTGCGACAGCCAGCATAAGGTAGACGACATTTAACGCCACCACACAAGTGTGTGAGTGTGTAAGAGCGTGTGACCTCATCTCGCACACACACAACGCAAGCGTGCTGAAGTTTACAGGTGCACGAAATTGGTGAGTAAGAGCGAAAAAGAGACAACTTTGAGGTGATTAACGACCTGTGGTTGACTGTTGCAGCAGCATTAAGCAGTGTTTTATGAATACACCTACAGTGATAACTCCAGCAACGAACAAACTGAGAAATTTATTTTAATTGTTAATATGTGTCAAAATATGCATTAATAACAGTTTTTTTGATGAAATATCTTTTAAACGGACATCATTCTAAACAAGAGCAATAAACACAAAAGCCACAGGTGTTTGCAAAAAGGTGAGTTCACTGTTTTATATGTTAGACTGCCAAGTCAAGGAAATCTAATGTTTAGCAATTAAGATACATAAAATTTAACATGTCTACATATTGAATATATCCAAACTGATCCATAAAGTTGTCGGACGTGTAAGGACAAAAATCAAAGTCAAACGCAATGAAATTCGCGAAAGTGAGCGGCAACTAAAAACATTAAATAAATAAAACCAAAACGCCAACTGATTGACCCATTTGACAATCTCATAGATACACAGATATATAAATACTTATGCATATAAATACAGATTCAGATACACATGCGTATTTTGAATGCACAAATGCAGCGCTGCAAAAATGGAAAACATTTCGTGACATGATCTATAAGAAAAACAACAACAGCAACAATAACAACAGCGAAAAAAATATGCATGAGATAAAACCAATGGAAAATATAATTCGGTCTTAGTCACCCCATACAATGAATGTATAAATATATTAACATATGCATATACCTATATGTACATGCATATTTATATGCACATATAAATATTTACATACAAAAGTATTTAAATTGCAATTTGCGTTGAGAGAAACACAAATTTGGTGCAAACGCATATGTTGACGGCATTCGGTGTTCGATTTTTTTAAATATAAAAAACAGCAAAGAATAACTGTAGTCGACTACAAAATACCCTACAGGAGGTAAACTTAAACTGGGAAAACAACATTCATTTAAAGGGATTATAGAAAAACTAATAATAAATATAATTTTAAACTTTTTTCCATTTTCTAATTCTGTTCTCGAATGGTTTAAAAAATTAATTTTTATAAAAAATAATCACAAGATATTCAAAAGGTATTATATTAATTATTGAAAAAAATGGGATGTTCTTATAAAAAGTTTGTCGCAAATCAATCAAATCGAGGAAAGACTGTAATAGCCTCATTTGCTCTCATAAAATGTATATTTGTGGCAGCCAAGCGACCCTTGCAAACACTTAATTACAGGGCATAAACAGCCATAAAGCAATGCGAGCGAGTACGCAATGGAAATTATAAATATTTCAGCTAATTTTAACGCACATTTTAAGATTAAAATATTCATAAATGCAATTTTATATTTAGCTTAAGACTGCAAAAAACGAACAAATAAAATAATAAATAAAGACGGTTCTTTTTTTCGTTATTTGCATGTTCGAATGACCCGATTGAGAACGTCGAAAGCTATTTAGAAAGTGGCAATAGTTCAAAGTATTAAAGAGAGTTTCGACTCTATAATGAGCTGATAGAGAAAAGCGACACTAATTGCCACAAGGTTCGTTTGATTGAAGAAGAAAAATAAAAACAACTGTGAATAATGTGCCGTGATATAATTTTTAATTGCCGTCAATTAATCAATGGAATCAAAGTTATTAAACGATATTCAGATAAACAAGCAAATAGAAAAAGATATACTATAAAGTATAATCAATAGACGTTGCCCTTTAACAAAGCTAAAGCTCAAGAATTGGTGACAAAAACGACTATATATAAAAAACCTTTTGCACAGCTCTACAAATAGAATTCCAGACCTAAATCGACTAAAGCCATAGACAACTTATTCGATCGCCTAATGGAAATAGAAAAGTAAAGCGGAAATTTAAATGATAGAAGGCAAAGGGCAGAAGGCCTCTACTTCATTAGCAAGTCAATGATTCAAGTAGTTGACACTGTTTTAAGTATTTTGCAATGAGAGCACACATATACAGAAATATATATACGAAACTGTTTGTTCTAACTGATTGTTTGAATATCGCGTAACAACTGAACTGTGAGAGCTTTAAATCTGATAAATATCCAATCTAATATCAATATCAGAATACATAAAATGTTCCACCCATAGTTAGTCTGAATGGCCGCGCAACGCCGGTTAACGTTTGCTTAAGCCAACAAAACTTACAGATTCTATATACGATATATATATTACACCTGTGTACAGTTAACGTTGCATTCAGTTCAAGTTGAGTTCAGTTAAGATTTGTTTTGAGTTACCTCCTCGACGACTTCCACCTCGTTGACAATGCCAAAGGGTTCCTCACTGGTCAATCCTTCCACCTCGCAGGCGTTCGCGACATTCGAGCAGGCAGCTGATTCCGCATCGGGACTGTCCTCGCCGAAGAGGCGACTCAACATCAGATCCTCCTCATCCTCCTCCTCCTGAACGTCGGCCGCATCGAGCCGATCTCGATTGCCAACTGCCGCAAAGCGTTGCACAGTCAGGCTGCCACCGTTGCCAGGATGTGGCGTGCTGTCGTTGAGCGCACTTGCCGCATCCGCCTGCTGCTGCTGCCCCATGCCGTGTGCGGCGCCTGCGAAGCCGTGCAACAGGGCGGCCAGGCTGAGATCCAGCTGGGTGCTGTTGTGCGCCTGCTGCTGCTGTCCGTCCTTGAGCGGCAGATGGGCGTACGGACTGCTGTACGGCAGGTCGCCGTAGTCGTGCAGATCGGCCAGGTTCTGCTCCCAGATCGAACGCTGATCCTGCAGCAAGTCGGGCGACAGAAATATGTCCAACTCCGGCGTGGCGGCCAAATTGTTGCTACTATCGCTCGTCGTATCGATGTGAATCTCGCCCAGCGCAGCGGCCGCTGCTGCGGCGCCGTTGCTTGCCGTACCGCCGGCCACTGCAGCGCCGGCCACGCCCACAGCGCTGGCTGGCAGCGGACTGCTGCCCGTGCCGGGCGCGCTCTGCAGATCCTGTAGGGCAGCGGTCTGGACGCTGCTGTTGCCCGTCGTGTTGTGGAGATTCATTACAAAGGTGCTGGCATTGAAGCGGCCCGTGGGCAGCTTGTACTCCCCGCCGCTGCGACCGCCGGACTGACCCTGATGGGTTGGCTGCAGCTCGTCGTAGCGCAGCAGATCCTCGAGCAGCGGCATCATGGCCTTGCGATTGCCGTAGGGCTGCTGGGTCTCGATCATGGGCACCGTGCGCAGCATCTCCAGCTCCCAGCCGTCGCCGTGCGGCAGCTCCAGCTGCGCATCCCAGCGGCGCAGGCGCTGCTGCAGCAGCGTATAATCCGAGTCTACATGCAGCAGACTCAGGGCCAGCGCTAGCTGCAACATTTTCATTGCATACGCTTTCTTGTTTGAGATCATTTTTGGGGCCGAGGTTGCAAGATATTTAAATGTATATAACAAAATAAAGAGTGGGTGTTTTTCTTGTTGTTTTTAATTGTTGCTGCTGCTGTCGCTTCTGCTGTTAACGTTGACAAGCGACAGTTGTTTGTTGTTGCTGGTGGTGGTGGTGCTGCTGCTGCTGCTGTTGTTGACCCCCCTCCGCCGCCTCCACACGCCCGGCCAGACAACAGCCCGCGCTGGCTGCGCCGTCCGTGCGTTCAATGGCGTTTCCTTGCCGCACTCTCCTTCACTTTGGACAATCTGCCGAACACATGCATATATATCTAGCTATATATGTGCATTTATACAATTTATATGTATATGTATATGTATATGAATCGAGCTGCGCAATAAGCAATTTCTTATTTGTTAAAAACGCAATTTTTCTTCTCCTGTTCACTATTTGTTGCTGTTGTTGTTGTTGTTAAATGTTGTCCTCGTGTTTGTTTGTTTCTTCTTCTCTTTGTTGCTTGACTGCAAATATATATTTAAAAACAGAGAGGTCAAATATTAGTATATATTTAGTTAATCGCCGTGTCAAATATAATTTGTGCAAGTCGTAAATGTTGTTTTAATGAATTGCTTTGTGAGTGCTCAAAGTTGTATTTGGCCAAGGAAATGCAACAGGAAATATACACATAAATATTATATACATACATATATATACTTTTATATACAACCACTTACTTTAAATATATGTATATGTATATAATATATGGCAAACAATTTCCGCGCTTATGAACAATTAACTAGAGCGATTTGAATATTGGAAAAGCAATTTCCTATAAATAGGCATTAATATAATTACGAAGGCTGATTAACACAAATGCAATCCTGATGGAAAATCAATTGTTTGTGTAGGCTTTTCCATTCCATTCCAACATTGGAACTAACAGAAATTGGTTTGAGGTAATTTAGAAAATTAAACAAAACCTTCCTTTGGAATCCCTTCTCTAAAATGTTCTACAAAATAAATTTTTGTTCTATTTACTTTTGTACCAGCTAAAGCTAAAGCTCGACAATTGTTAATATAACTAAATGGACTGTTATTAAATAGTATATTATAAATTTGCATTTTTTAAAAAAAAGTGAACTCTCATTTAAGTTTGTTCAACCTAAACCCTTATTAAATAGGTTAACAAAGGGTTAATGTTTTTTGTGTTAATATACATATATATCAGGGAAACATTTTTGACCTTATACTATATATATACCAGCAAATATATATAATCAGTGTGAATAATTTATAGTCTCAATAATTATAAGAACTTGTTTTGAAGGTTTAGGCTTTAGATTCGCCTAAATAGATTATGATTTTATTTACTAGATAACTTGCCCTAGTTCTCTAATATAGACATAATATCATCCATTCAGGATGTAGATATCTTTGACATTCTTTTTAATAATGCTCGAACAAAAGACTTAAAAGTTATTCGGGAATACATTTTCTATAGAAGGGTTAAGGATAGATAGAAAAGCTGGTGAGTTTAAAGAACAGCCTGCAGAGTGTTTTTTGTGAGTGTGTAAGTCATTAAAGATACACAAAAGTGCAGTTGTATAAATAATATATATTTATCTATAGCTTAAATTTCCGCATTGCAACAAAAGGAAGAGTATGCAAATATATCTATTATTTTGACTTTGAGAATTGTCCGTTTGTCATTTGTCTGCAAGAGTATTTAAATTCGACAAACGTCAGAAGTTCCTTTTTACTTTCCATTTTGTTGCTGTTATTTATTGACCATCAGTAATAAATGTGTCACGTTTTAATGCGACTGCTAATGCAAATCGAGATGTGTGTTTATTAAAACCAATAAATCTGATTGTTTTATTGTTTTCTTTTTAAATTTAAAGTTGTCATCTACCTAACAAGGGGGGCCGCCACGCCCAAGCGACCCAGTTGAGGTGTGTGTCTGGCTGCCCCCGAGTCAGCCTCAGTTAGCCCCCGCCGCCCACCGCCAGAGGCCGCCTGCCAAAAATAGCGAAACACGCGACAGACACGACGGCTGCGTGAACTTGAACTTGTTCAAGGTCTTTGGTAAAATTTGGTCGCAAGAGGTGCGAGGCGTTTAAGGGCGGGGCGTTGAGTGGCGGGTTGTGGCGCACACACAGATTAACGCAGCAAGTTCAAGGAGAGTCGAATTGCCACAAAATGTTAGTCAGTCAACGATATAAACATTCTTTGTTTAAAGGCTGCTGTGTGTGTGCGAAAACACAGTAAAATAAAATAATGTTCGATTAGCACAGACAAATCACAAAAACAAAAACGCCAAAAAGCAAATACAAATGCAGTTTCAAATATACGCTTTTAACGCGCTTTGATGTGTCTGAATTAATGGGTGAGAGAGTGAGATGCATATGTATGCGGGTACATGTGTGTGTGTTTGTGTGTATCAGACAGTGCACTCACCTTTTTCTCCACGAATTTCAATTCGCTTTTTCGGCTACAAGAAGCGCTGCTCCTGCTACTGCTTGTGACTTCAACGGTAAAAACTGCGACGCAGTAAAAATGTTGTGTTGTTGTTGCTTCTGCTGCAGAATGCTGTAGGTGAATGTTATTTTACCGTTTATGTGTATTAAACGCCAGCGCACGCCGTCGACGTCGCTGCCGACGCAGATTTTAATGTTTGTTTTACGCTTTTCACTCTTTCAATTTGCAAATTGCATGCGGCTTTATTATTTTTGTTACTTCTATTTATTTGTTTTTGATATATGTACCGCTTAATAAATCAACATTTGTTTAGCTGCGTATTAATAATTGGTATAAAATTGATTTCGTTTTCACAAATGCGGCCAACAATTGCGCCGTCCTTGAACTTGGCCAATGGACTTTCTCGTTCTATTCACTTTCCCCATGCGAATGTTTTTGCAAGTTCTCACTCAAACCCACAGACCCAGACAACAGCATGTATATGTTTGCGTGTGTGTGTGTGTATGCAATTATTTGTTATTGCATTGCGGTAACGCTTCAAATGTTAACTGTTGCTATCGCTTTTACTCTTCTAACCCTTTTGCCTACGCATTGCATGCGTGAGTGCGTCCGTGTACGTGTGTGTTAGTTTATGGTGAAATCGTCATTTGTTAAAAAACACGCGTTTATACATACATACATATATATTTTTATCATTTGTTTTAGTTTTTTTCGCAATGCCAATGCTTTTTATGCTTTATGCCTGCCCATCGTCGTTTATTTTATTGTTTGCTTTTGTCGCCCATTTCTGCTGTGACTCACACTAACAAACGCGGTCTGTTTTTTTGTTTTTGCCAGTTTTTTTTTTATACTTATTCTCTCACACACACAGAGAACGATGCATGCGTTTACGTGTGTATGACATCAATTAACTCATATTTTTAATTAAATGCAAAATAATTGAATTTTTATAGCAATCAAAGCTCACGCACACACACTCACACAGGTAAACACAAACACACCACACCACATGTCATATGCATATCAAGGCAAAAACAACGCAACACCAGACGGCAGACAACAGCAACGCCGAAGCCGAAGAACAAGAACAGCACACAACACACACACAAACAAACGTACAACCACGTACACGTATAAACAACGGATGTAAATTTAAAACATTGTTTTCGCCGCAGTTCGTGCATTTAAAAAAAGAAACTTCGAGAACAACAACAATTTAGAAGTGCGCTGCAGTCCAGTCGACGACGCCGTCAGGCTTGAACTTTGCATTCACAAACATAGAATTTATCAAACAATTCTCATTTTGGCAGCAATTTCGTTAATTCTATGCAGCTTGCAACATGTCAGCTGAGCGCAAGAGAAAGAGAGCGCATATTGCTGAATTGAGTGGCTTGGGCTGTTGCTGTCGCTATTGCTGTTGCTAGCCTGTTGTTGCTGTTCACCACATCACAATGAGATTGCATATTTATTTAGATTTGGTATTGGTCGATTGCAAAGTTGCCAATTTGTAAAAGAACTAAGAAAACACGAGTTATTAAGTGCTGCGCCGCACACGCAAACAAACACACACACACACACACACATATACGCAAACATCTCTTTTGTATTTTGCACTTTTACGCGGTTTCTTTTGGGTTATTATTCGCTTCAGACGAAACTTATTACGACTTTCTCTTTGCGTTGCGTATTCGTTGGCTTACATATGGTTAATAACATTAGAGCACTCATACACACACAGAATAACGTGTTTTTATTGTTAACTCTTGCGTTCGGTTTTCTTATTTTCACAAAATTTCTTCACGACTCGGCGAACGTCTGACAGCCGTCTGCTCACCGCGCTTTTAAAACAACAAATACGATTTATGGCAGTTATGGCATGTCTCTGCTATAAAGCACAGCGCTGTTACCCTAACATTAGTGATGTTACATTTTGCTATCGTTTTTGCGAACTTATCGGGATTTTTACTCAAAATGTTAATGTTAACGCTCATGTGAACTGTCAGCTGGCTGTTAAAGCTCAGCTGAGCTGTTAGGGCAGTTAGCTTTTGGACTATTTGGTGAATTTGGTCAGCGCTGTGGTGAAAAGTGGCGGCAAGAAAAACAAGCAGAGCAGATAATAAAGCAAACTTAATGCGCACAAAATTCAGAAAGGTGGTGTGATTTCTATGATAGAGCTTTGCTGAGCTTTTGACGAGCTTTAGTGTTAACTTACAGTTATCTTTAATGCTAACATATATTGTGCCCGCAATTTATTCATTTAAAATAATTTAATTTAAATAAAGTAGTAAATTGGTGCCGAAAGCTTACCAGGGTGGTATAATTAAATCCAAAGCACAGCATATTCCGTTGAATTGTGGGCGTTTCCAAGGAAGCTTTTGGCGTTGTTGCTTTTGGACCCGGAGCCGGAGTCGAGGTCGAGACGGCGGTCGGAGTTGAGGTCGGGGCTGGGTTAGGAAGCTTGGCTGGAGTACTTGCCACCGTGGGCTTAATCAAAAGCTTCGGCATCACGTCCAGCGGCTTAAAGGACCTGATCATTTTCTTCGGGTTCAGTTGGGTCACTTTAGGGTGGTAGTCCTCCAAATCCTTCACCGGCGAGAGCGATTGCATTCTGGGTAAATCCTCCAAATCGATCATGATGTCTTATCATTTACCGTTATGCGTTAACAACTGCAAAGATAAAAAGATATATAGAAAATTGCACATTTCACAGGGTATTTTTATGCATATAATACACTATGTGTGCATTTAATGGCATTTGCGGCTTTTCCAAAATGATAATAAAGGTTTTTTTCTGCCGTTTGTTATCACAGCGCATTTAATTTTGTGTATTTATCTTTATCTTTCTTTATCCGTGCCCCCCGGAAGGTTGCCTCGCTTTTATATTTAGGACGTTACATGAACTCACAGAAGTCTGGAGTGTTTACACTTATAAAAATATTTGGTTAAGTTCATGCACTGAGAAAAAAAACTTTACACAAGAAAATAAACCTGGTTAAAAATATTTATATTAATAACAGGCTTATTATTTAAAGCCCCATTTTTAGTTTTAAGGTAACCAAAAAAAAAAATAATAATAATAATTTATACAGTTATTAGTTTATTTGATTATAAATTCTATATTAATTATATTTTTAATATTATCATATTTTTTTACTACAAGTAATCTGTTCCGGTCATACTTAATTTTATGGTTATAATAAAGAAATAACACTTTATGTGATAGTAAACACACTAAACACTTTAAGGGGTAATCTTTAGTGGCGTATACCCCATTGGAAATAGGTTTATGGCTATGCGGCGATAAGATCGTTGTTAAGTCGAAATATTGATAAGTGCGCGGCGACAGTTTAACATTTTTGATAAGACAAGGTAGTCTGTACAAATAAAATAAATACACAGACATATGCTCATACATACTTATACATACCACACTTTTTATTTACGGCCTTAGGAACTCAGATGATATGATATGATATAGCCCGAAATTAATCAAAAAGCTAAAATCCTTTAACAAGTTTTTTTTTTGTTTTATTGATCATATCTCCTATTATTATTAAAGACGGAATCACGTTTATTTCCTAATGGATTTCGACAGCAAATCTTTAAGGTACATAATGTTCATATTATTTCAAATTCCCATGGGGTAGTTTTTTTCCATGATTATATTAGTTTTCTCGGGCTATATGTCTATTTGTTCCATTAAAATGTTTCTAGAATATTTTTCAATTATCAAACCTGTTTGTAATTTGAAAGCCTTACAAGCTTCCGGTTTTTTTTATACACTCTTTTCATAGGTTGAAAGTGGGCATATTGATTTTGCAAAATAAAACAACATTCTAATAAACTATACAAATAAATGGTCTTAATTAAAAAAACATACCAAAAAACTGCACCGAAGATTTCTGTTTATTATTAAGATATACTTAATTGATATAAAGAAAGATTTTCCAATGATTTAATTTTCTTTTTCTTCAAATTTCAATAATAGTTGGTTTTATAAAAGTAAAAAACTCATTTTAAACAGAGAATCGAGCAGACGTTGAGGCTCAACTTTCGCAATTTAACACTCAACATTGTTTATAAGGGCAGCAGCTTTTTATAGCTGCGCATAAAGTTCTAAAAGGCTAAAAATAACAATTTTATATATGTTTCTTGTTTTGTTTCCTAATGCGTAAATTTGGAAGTGCCCAAGCGTCCGTTTTATTATTAATTTTTACTCTCCGTTTTACACGAGGCTTTGCCTTCAAAAGCAGCTTGGCTAAGTGTGAGTCACGTGGAGCTTTTAAGCGAATGAAAGCTCTTCGTTTAGAGATCGGCTTGAAAGCTCCCACAAATGCTGCGTGCAAAAAACGCATTTCTTTTGCCTACAGATTTATCTCAAGGCGAGAGAACGGAGCGAGCTTCGTTGAAAGCTTTCGAAACTTTCGGCAAGCAATGCAAATGATGAAATTTAAGAGATATTGGACCAAAAAGCATGTCAACAATGCAAATTAACTGAGCTTTTTAGCGACGTTGGAAACCAGTTTGTTTTTATTATTTTTTATTTTTGTCTTATTTGCAAGTCTTCAATAAGAGAAACGTGTGGGGATCAGAAAAATTCCCACTTGCCCGAAGTACAAAACAGGCCCATATTGACCCAAGCAATTACCTAGTTAAGTACACCAGCTCAGTGGCCACTTCAGAGGGTATCTATCGTAGGGTACAGTCTAACTTCAGAATCGAAGGCAGCGAACAGAAAACGGAATTGAAAATGATCGTGTCACTAATATTAGCACTCGTCAATAACAAACGGACCCAACTAATAATTATACATGTCAACTCTAGGTTTATATCGTTTGAATCATGGGGAAATTAGAAATATACATCAACATACATACATACATATATATGCATAGAGTTGTAATTAAGTTTACAATGCTGGACCCTAAGATATGCTTGAAAGAGCCGCTAAACGCTAATTAACATGTGTAATTTTGTATATTCGATTCTAAACAAATACACACTCAGTTCTGCGCAAAATTCTCGGGAACAACAAATATAAATATGTATTTATTTATTTATAACCTGTTCTACCCTGTTCTTGCTCTGTCTGAGGGCATAATAAAATTGTGCAATTGTTTGTTAACACTTCAAATGTGCGAATTTGACCCATTGCATATTTGTTAATGCATTAAGGAATTGCTTTTAGAACAGAGTTCAGAGATCTACAATTTTATTATCACTCGCTTTACATTTTATGAGATCTCTAAAAATGATTTTTTGGATATCGTTTTATCTTTTTTCTACAGTTAAATACAAATCGTTCTATAAGTTACATTTTGTGAAGAAGAGTTTATATATTTTAGTTATTATAATAGTATGTATAATATGCTGGATAGATGAGTTGTCTTAGGGAGTCAATCAGTCAGCTTAGACGATTTGCCACGCCCCCAAAGTACGAAGATAAGAAAACTTTTTCAATTATTTTAAGCAAATATTCAAGGACTTATGTTTAAAGTCTCTAGCAGACAGAAAGTCAGATAAAAAAAATACTCTCTCTTCATATTTCTCTTTCTCTCTTTTCACTTTGTGAATACGAATAAAAATAACAATAACTAAGACTTTGTTAGTTAAACAAGAATTCTCCTCTTATTTTGAAGATATTTAATAAAAGTAAAATATAATTTAAAATATAATGAAATTATCCAGAAAGATTCTCTGTTGAAAAAATCTATACTTTTTTTTATTCAATGCACATGGAGATAATTTAATGTATTTAAGATGATTGTATAATTAAAGGCTCTCGACTGATTGTTGCTCACTTATTTTTATATATAATGTATTGTTTATAACTATGAATAAATCATTACAGAAGCTTGTGATTGAACGAATTTAAATGTATTATTTAAATTATAAGCTTCCACGTCGAATTTTAGAGGCGCAGCTTCTATTTGTGTATTCATTAATGCAATTAATGAATAAATTTTAGACTATTTCACATTTGCAGTACATATATTGTTTATTTGTAGTCCCTTTTGCACACCAGTGCGTATATGTTATGGTTTGGGGATTTCACAGGGTATTCATTAGCTGACACGGACACTGCAGAAATTGTTGAGATGCTTTTGGGTGGTGGCGTTTGTGGGGCGTTCCAAAGAGCAAAACATACGCGATGACCACATGCCGGTAATTTATACGAATACCATTTCACTCTATACTGTAGAAGAGGCTCTGTTTACAGTGCGATGGAAAATATTTGCACAGCAATAAGCGCACTCAAACACGAATACAAACACACACACACAAACACACACACACACACACACACAGGGGCACATATATGGGGTACATATGTAAATTGTTATTAACATTATTATGGCGATCACTGGGCAATGCACTGGACGAACGAGCGTCAAATGATTTTTCCACAAACGCACACAGATTCACACGCACACACTCACGCAGACCAGGCGGCGTTCTACACGCGCTTAGTTTGTTGATTATTGAATGGGGTGGGCGCGGAAGAGTTGACAGCGAACTTAACTTAAACGTCGCAATTTTTGTTTTTTGTTTAAATATGCACGAATAAAAGTACAATTAACTTTATTATTATATATTTGCCATGTAAATACTTGATACATACATATGTAGTTTTTAGCACTTTCCGTTATTAATTCGATTGTTTGCTTGTAAATTGTTTACACTTTTGTTTTGGTTTCTGTTTGCAAAGGTTTTTTTTTGCGAGCTTTCACGTATGTAGTCGTAGTATAGTTGGCGTTTACGTCAGTTTCAAAACAACATTCCACAGGTGCTAAAAAGCTTTTAAGAGCGCAGGCGGCGTGTTGGCGTTTAACAGTACGGTTCACAGTATACTGAGCGGCCATTGCGGCGAGTGCCAAAGCGAATGCCGCGCTAATCGCTTCGGTCAGCTGCTCGGCGCCGACACTAACGCGAGCTGCACTCGGCTCCGCGAACGCGAACGCGAACGCACGACGATACGACACGCGACGCTGCTGAACGATACAAGAAGAATCAACATTTGACAACAACAACAACGCGTGCTGATATTCTTGTTGAGAGAGCGACGCAACGAGAGAGCCCGCGCGTGCAATCTGTCTGTGTGTGCGTGTGAGTGTGTGTGGGTGAGAGATAGTATTAATGAGCTGTTTGCTTTAATTTTCACCATGCTGTCAGTTATTTTTACATAGAAAAGAAACAACAACAAAGATAGTAGGAGCATTAAAAAGATAGCAGACTTAAAAACACGCTGTAAATTCAATTTGTTTTATCTGTCATCTGGATTGAGAAAGTTTTTGCTTAACTCATGATTTAAATAACAAATACTGTAGGTCGTTCAATAATAAGCACTACCCAGTGTTATCTTCACTAAATTACTATATACATATGTTATACTTATTCTAATAAACACATATATTATTGTTAATTTCTTCTAAACTTATAAGTTCATCTCTTGGACACAGGGTAACTATAAGTCGTTCTCACTTTGAACAGTTCCACCACCTGTTTGCAATCATTTCCATGCCCTTCCTTTTTTGGCTATCGCCATTTAAGATTGATAAGCTGCTGTGTGAGTAATGTTTTGTTGGCAATTGATGTTGGTGCTAAATAATATAAAAAATGGTTTTCCTTATAAGATTATAAGCCTGCGGAACATGCAGAAATTTATTTACCCTGTTGAAATTTTTGGACAATTAAATGAAATACACACATTTTTGTTACATATTAGTTATCATTTTATTTATATGTATTCCCATTTGACTTAACATATATAAATAAATATATATATAGATGTATATATATTTTCATACAATTAGATTTACGTCTTTAAAGTTGCTTTGCCTGCTTTCCATCTTTTCAACTACACCGAAATTTCCTTTTAAACTATGATAATACAAATACCGAAAATTCAATTTAGTTTAAGCTTAAGAAAGAATTGCAAATAAATTTCGTCTAATAAAATTAACTAGAATTTCGTTAGTTCGAACAAAAGTTAGGGACTTCAAAGGTTTCTTAAAAAAACACACTGTGAACAAAATGCATAAATATGTGGACGGATATGCGCAAGTATATATATATGTATATATATAGATAGGGTATGAATGAAGCCAAATAACGTGAGACTTAACATAAATTTAATTGCTATTTAGATATTTACATTGAACCAGCTAATCCCACTCATCCCATCGAAGTATCTCAATTGCAATTGCTTCTCTTTCTTTAAGTAGATGATTTTGTAAAACTTTCTAAATTTTGACATTGCAGTGTATGTTTGTATTCGGCATTCGGTTGTTTGTTGCGTTTAAGATTTTGGATTTTTTTTAGTTGTTTTTTTAAGGTTTATACATTTCTCGAAAACAGTAAAATCGCTCCAAAACTTGTTTCTGGTTAAGCTACCAAAGTTTGTTGCATTTGTGTACCATATTTAATTTGTAATGTTTTTTGTTGTTGTTGTTTTCCTGCTCTTTCAATCATATTTATGTAAATACGCGTTTCTGATCAGATTGACATTTTTTTTTTGTGTTGTTCGCAAAACGTGTACGATTATCTTTCAGTTAGTCTTAGGATAAAGCAAAAATATTAAGAAGCCAGCAAAAAAAAAATAAGAGAAATAAAAACCCGATCGGTCTACAAAATAGACAATGCCCAAAAGCCAAACAAGTCTGATATGAAAATTAGCATAACTGAAGGTTTTGTTGACCAATAAACAGACGTTTTTTTTATTTTGGTTTTGGTATTGGTTTTGGTTTATTTACCGCCGGAGAATGGGTCGAAAGATTCTGATTGAGTCAAACATCTAACGATTCTGAGTTTCTGCTGATAAACTTTGCACAGACATTCGCACAAATAGACGCCTAATCAGGCTTCGAGTGCTCAGCGGTTATCAACGCTACTTTATTTTAAATAGCTCTTCAAATTACAAATAATAAATCAAAAAACAAAATAAACTCAAGATGTGCCATGCTGTCAAGAGAGAAAGAGAAGGAGATAAGAACCAGCTGATGGGCTCGAAATTAACAATCAGCTAAAAATTAAATACAGTGAAAGCTCCACCCGCAAAAAATTGCCTTCAACCAATTACTATGGGCCAAGAGATTAACTTAAAATAAATGCCCAAAAACATATTTGAATAGGTTACAATTTGGAATAAAATTAGACTTTAAAATGGCATTTCCATTAAACATTTTCCTAGCTTATTTTACTCTTTTATCTTTTGTATTATTTTTTTATTATTCATTTAACATATTGAAGCCTTTTTACTTAAAGTAAAAAAATAAAGATTTTCACACTTAAATGAAGTGCAAACTAATTTAAACTTTTGTAAATGTAAAAGAATCTTAAGTTGTTAATTAAATGTATTTCAGAAACGTTTTTCATAAAAAATTAAAAAAAATTAAATATTTAATTAAATGCAGTAGGAAATTTAAAAGGGTTTTGTACTTTCATTAAGAAATAATTATGATTTTATAAAAGTAAGATTTGTATAAATAAATCTTATTAAACATAGAAATGAACTCAAGAGTTTCATGAAATATATTCAAATATTTTTAACACCTCTTTATAAACTTAATTGGGCCCAAGTTAAAACATCAGATATCTATACTGTTACTTCTTGTCTATTTTTAATATAAATAAATAAATATTTGTTTAAAGTGGATCACTTTGTGTGCCTTCAAGCGAGCTTTCACTGTATAAGAAACCAAACTTTAAAGCACGAGAATTAAATATTAAAAAAGACAAACTAAGCGATAATCCAAATTGCAGCTTTCGATAATGTTTTAATCATATTTAAGTTTTATGTGCACAAATAAAAAGTGTCGCGAGAGTTTTTCTTTTTGGCCAAAAGCTGCTGTTCTAAAAATGTTCTAGATTATGTACATATGCAGACATAGTTCTAGTCTAAATGGAGTTACAATATCGTATGTATTATATATATGTATATATATACTGGCTGTATTTGGGAAAAGGAAGATTTCTGTGATATATTAATGCGCACATATACATTTACATATACACACACACACATACATATACAGCATGCCGATTAAAGGCTTTATAAACATAGAGACTTAGGTTCATAGTATATAATATATATGCTATACATTTATCATAATTTCATTTTGTTATTTTATGGATTGTGTATAATTTTGTTCTTTTAGTAATTTTATGTTTGTTTGTTTTTATTTTTTATTTATTTTGTTTTAAATATGCTTTGTTTTTTGTTTTTGTTTTTTTTTTTTTTGTAAAATATACATACATATACAATATAGATATATCTTTATGTTCAGTTGTAGATAATAGAAAATGGCATTCAGTAGGCATGCGTTTTCCTCATATATAGAGATATATATATAAATATACTTAAGTGATTGGTGTATTTGTATTTTGCCTAATTTACAGTTGAATTTGATTTTGTTGTATTTTTATTATTAACTAAATCTCAAGTAGGAAGAAAATCAACACAACTAATGGAGATCTCAAGATAATGGCAAGTTAATGGCAATGATATGGTAATTATTATTATTTCAAATAAACATTTCTAATTATGTCTGTTATTCATAATTTGTGTGTTGTGTGTGTTTGTTTTTTGTAGTTTATGCAAGGAACATAATTACAAATAAGTTAAGTTCAGAGTTTCGTATACTCCATATATACCATAGAACGTAATTAACTAAAATACTTCGTATATATTTCTATATATATATATGTATATTTGTTTTAAGAAATTAAATACTCTATCGATGCGAATGCAAATTACTTTCGACCCATTTGTACAGTGATGTCTGCGACCTGGCGACCCACTCCACGTTCGAGGCAACGCTGCTGAGCGTCATATTCAGCACAGACATGCCCTGGCCACGTCCAAAACGATGAACCAGAGATTTGAGCTGCAAAATAATACATATATAAATATGTATATGGCTTAAAGATTCAATTGGGTTAACTGCTTACCTCATCGTAATCAAATTTCGTTGCACCATATTGGGTTATGGCCGATATCACTTTGGCAAAGCTAATGGTGCCCGCGCCCAGTCGCTTCTCCAGCTCGAACCACTTGGCCTGGAGGAAACGACAGGCCATCGCACCGCCCGTCGGCGTGCCCGCAATGGCCTTGAGCACCTGCACCACCTCCTCGGTGGGCAGCATGGTCACGTGCGACAACAGGCGATTCTGCAGCCAGGCATCCTTGGTGCGTCCCAGCGCACGGAGCAGCTGCATCCGCTCCACAAAGGTCTCCGAGGTGCGCTGCAGCGTCACAAAGCGGTCCCAGCAGTGCTGCCAATAGATGTACTCCCCGGACAGTATGGAGCCCGTATAGACCACCTGTTCCAGAAAGCGTTTAACTCAATTTAATTTATAGCCGAGCTGGGGACAGCTTACCTCTCGCAGATTTGGTGATATGGCCGATCCGTTGTAGAACAAATACTGATTCAACATGTTCTTCGCCTTGGTAATGCTATCGATGTCCTCCCACAGCACCGAGGCCAGCAGCACCTCGGGTCGCATAAGTCTGTCGGAAAGATATTGAAAAGCTTAATCTCTATTTTGAAATGGAAGCTAACTAACTCTTTCAATTGATCATCTATCAGTCAGTCAATCAGCTTTTAGTTCTCTGCTCACCTGGTCGCCACATCACCGTCATCAATCCACCCAACCTTTTCCATCACCGTGGACAATTTCATTTTGATGAACTCGCTGAGCATCAGAAAGCACTCGGAGTACTTGAGGATGCGACGCCACTTCTCCAAGTGGCGCACAGCCAAAGCCATCGGACCGTAGTGGGTCTCAGTGGGCAGGTATTGTATCATATTCATGGTGATCTCGCAGGGCAACAGATTCGCATGGCACAAGGTAAACGCATCCGAGAGCAGTCCAAGACGATCCTAAAAGACACGGGAATGAAGCAGGCTGAAACATTGTCAAGCAGATGAAAACAAACCTCGCTGCTGAAACGTTTGGGATTGTTGGACAGCTCCTCGATGAGACTGGCCCAGTTGTCGTCGTTGTAGACCACACGATAGTAGCCGTTCTGTATGGCATTCACCTTGATCCACTTAACGTTCTCGGGCACATTGAAGGTGACTGCAATTGGGAGAGAAGGGGTTAAAGAATGAAGGATCTTATTATTCAAGAAGATAGTTCTATGCCAAACTTAAAGTAATATAACTGAAGGTAACTGCAATTAAGAAGGAAGGCGTTAAAGGATAAAGGATCTTATTATACAAGAAGATTGTTCTATGTATTGTTCTATGCAATACTTAAAGTAAAGTAATTGCAATCGGAAAGGAAGGGGTTAAGAGATGAAGGATCCTATCAAGAAGGATCCTATGCAAGAAGATTGTTCCATGCAGTACTTAAAGTAAACTAGCTAAAGGTAACTGCAGTGAGGAAAGAAGGGGTTAAAGGATTCTTTCATGCAAGAAGATTGCTCTATGCAATACCTAAAGTAAAGTAACTGAAGGTAACTGCAATTGGGAAAGAAGGGGTTAAGAGATGAAGGATCCTATCAAGAAGAATCCTATTCAAGAAGATTGTTCCATGTAATACTTAAAGTAAACTAACTGAAGGTAACTGCAATTGGGAAAGAAGGGCTTAAGAGATGAAGGATCCTATCAAGAAGGAGCCTATTCAAGAAGATTGTTCCATGCAATACTTAAAGTAACTCTTTGACCTACCATCGACATTCTGCATCCAGAGTGTCTCGCTGACATTGTTGATATCGGTGACATAGGTCACCGGGAAGATCCACTTGAGATGCGGCACAGTCTTGTGCTTGCTGGCGTGGGTGGGCGCCACGGTGCTGGGCATGTCGGTGGCATTCAGGGCCGACTTGTTGTAGTTGTTGCCGTCGTAGGAATCGTCGTGGATGGCCAGGAAGTCGGCGGGCTTAAAGGGTCGCTGCGATATCGAGATGCTGTTGCCCATTTTGGTAACGCTAAGCAGCGGAAAGCCGGGCTGATGTGTCCACAGCGTCATCATGTCCTTGATGTTCTTCGAGCCGTTCGCCTTTTTGGTGCATATCGTCCACAGATCCGTGGGCTCGGCGGTCTTGAACCGGTTCGACTTGAGGAAGCTGCCCAAGCAGCCGCGAAAGCGATCCTCGCCAACGGCCGTGTGCAGCATAGAGAAAATCGCGGCGGTTTTCTGCACAAAGAACTCCTCGTTGTTGCCATCGTGCCGAGTGCCGTTCATGATGCTGTCCCAGCCCTGAATCGCATCGATGTCCAGCGCCGCGGTGGCCATCTTGAGCAGGTACATCTCGCGCAGGGGCCAGCTCTCCTGGAGCGGAGCCAGCGCATGTATGCCCAGATACTGGATGAGACCCTCCCACAGCCAGACGTCCTTGAGCACCTTGCGCGACGTGATGCCGCCAAAGAACTGACGCACCATCGCCTCGGCAATGCGCAGAGCGCTGAACTGATACTGCTCCGAGGTGATCGAATGGGGATCGGTGAGGAAGGAGGTTTTCAGCGTGACCAGGCCCAGCGACGAGATCAGATTGCGATCCAGCGACGGCAGCGCCACAAAGTCCACCTTGGTCAGCGGATAACTGATGTCCAGCCAGGTCTGCAGATACTCCAAAACATCCCGCGACGTGTGCAATATGAACGAGGAGCGCGGCAGCAAATCCCTTGGCGCATAGAAGGTATACGAGGGTGCACGCTTTATGGACGAGCCCGTCGACTGCGACAGCGAGGTCAGATTCGTGGGTTTCCCATTGCCATTGAGCGCCACGGGCAGCGCCGTTGTTGTTGTCGCGGAGCTGCTGTGATTCTGGAACGGCGTCAGATTCACGTTCAACGAATGCGTCAAGGCTGTAATATTTCGGACCGGAGGATTCTTGCTCTTCTGCTGCGTATAGTTGTTCAGCTGGGACGTCTTCTTGCCGCTCCCAGCCGTGGCCGGAGCCACCGTGGTGGGTATATAGGCGGCCGAGGGCTGCAGCGACTCGCGCTGGAAATCGCTGACTACCCAGGCGACGGCATCGGCGGGCAAAGGTGGCGTCTCAATGAAGTCATCGCGTAACTGAAGGGGGTTTAGGTATATTTGTTAATTGGGTTTTCCTAGATCTCTTCACATGCCAACTCACCAGTCCTGTGCCCATGTAGAAGCCGACGTCCTCCGTGGTATGCACGATGGAATTGGAGAGACCGATGTGGAAGCGATCACGGAACACGGAGACGCGGAAGGGCGCACGGACGTGCGGCTCGTCGAAGCAGGGAAAGGCGCGACGTGCCCCATTTGGTCGAAAGACTGTCGCGGCCAGCAGACTGTTAAAAAGGATTGAAAGTTAATAGTTATCTTGAAAGTAAGATAAAGTTAATCAAAGTCATAAATAAACTTTACTTTTAAGTCGTGTTTTAACTGGGGAAGTTCGAACTGAACGATTTGAAAGAGTTCCTATACATACTAAACTATTTTTATTGTTCAGAGAAGTTAATCTTAATCCTTTCTTTTCGTATGCCTAAATGTTTGGTTTCAAATAAGCTCTCGTTATTGAACATTGATTAAAATGTGACGAAGCAAGGTTAAAACTAAAGGAAGGGTTCATAGGACATCCCAAAAAACTCTCAACTAATTTCGAGTTATTCATATGTATAATTAAAAATGCTTTGAATCAAAGATGTATCTCAGAAGTGTTTATCCTAGAATATGCTTTTATAACAAGATGGTTCTAAAAAACATTTCGTATCATGTCCTAACCCCCAGCAAGGACAAATCTCTAATCTGTGTTTACAACCCATCCATTCACATATTGAACAATTTCCCAACTTACCGTTCACGTCCATTGAAGCTCTCATACTGATCCACATAGAAACCCTCCGGCTCGGGATTCAGCTTGGAATACCAGCGCAAATTTAACGTATAATTGGATTTCTTCTTGAGCTTCTCCTTCACCTCAATGTACAGTTGCTGACGTGGCGGAAATTCCAGGACCTTGACTATCTTCAGGGCATAGCCCTTGGGACCGGGCGTAACCAATGCCTGCAAATGCAAATGCAATGCAATTAGTTGAAGGATTCATTAATTGTGGAGGAGAAGGCTTACCTTCTCGGTGACATTCAGATCCTGTATGTGCAGCACAATAAAGTTGGTTTCCTTCTCGATGAACAAGTCGATGGTCACTTGACCTAAGAGAGAGAGAGAGAGAAAAAGAGATAGAGAGAGAGCGATTGCATTAGTTTAGTTTAAATGAATTGTTTGGCTGAGTTCGATTCTCACCCTTCACGTCCAGCGTTGTCAGATTGGGATGTATGGTGACCATATAGCGCATGGGCCTGGCACTGGTGGGCAGCATCTTCTCCAGCCAGGGGAAGGGCTCCCCGTTGGTCGCAATCGGATTGAAGGGCTGCGTGTTGTTTTCTTCATCCGTTTCATAGCCAGACGCCGTTTTGGCCCCACACGAACAGTCTGCAAAGGTCAACCACACAAACATGATATTGAAGTCGGCTTTTTTTTCTACATTTATTTCTTTCTTTTTTTTATATTGTACTCTGTTTTTATGTTTTGTATTTAGTTGGTTTGGGAGTTCTGTGGCTAGGCACAATGATGCTTGTTGTTAATCAACTGCGTTCTTTTTATTTTTTACACGATTAACAAAGAGAACAAACACAAAACGTGGGCGGGGTGAGGGGGAGGGGCTTCAACAACGCTAGGGCAAAGCAGAGAGGGTGGAAAAAAAATCATAAAGAAAAGCTAGCAGACTGGAGCGGGGGGAGCTAAAAAGAGTAAACAACTTTTGACGGGATTCGCTAGCACATCTAATAAAAGGTTTGTAAAAAGGTAAACACAAATATAAATTTAAAAAAAATGTGTTCAAAATATGTTATTTAATGAATTAGATTGGTGTAGAAAGGAGCGAAGGGCAGTTTATTCATATTCTAATGATATATTTTTGTATCAAAGATTTTATAAACTAGGATTTTAAATTTTATTTATTTTTTTTTTAAATTTTTTTAATTTAATTAAAAGAACTACGAGAAAATTATTGGAAAATTCTTAACATTTAAAGTGCATAAATATAGGTTTTCTTTATTACAAGATCTACAAGGAAAATAATTGATAAGGGGTTTTATGAAATTCTTTAAGAGTCTTTTAGTAAAGATATTAAACTTAATGTGGATATATGAATTTTGTCTTACTTTTTTTTGTTTAATAAAATTCTTTATAAAAATAGATTTGCATACATACGTTATTTAAGAGCTTAGTAATCAAAAAGTGTTTATATAAAAACTACAAATATTTAAAAATTAGTATGTAGATAATAGAATTGGATAAAAGATACTTAATTAAAATGGTTAAATAACAATTTTAAAAAATTCTACACATAATACGAGCACATAATCATGTTTTGGAATAAAAGATATTTCTTTTAGTATTTTATAAACTTATTTTTACACGGGTTGTAATTGAGAGAGTTTTTGGATTATTTTTCAATAAAATTAAAGAATATTAAATGAAATGCATTACGTTAGAAAATATATAGATTGGGTATTATAGGCATAACATTGGAGGACAGCAACATGCCGACAGATTATATCATAGAAATATATAGTATATATTATCTATATGTATATATATTTGGTATGTAAGTGTTAAAGCTATGGTTTTTCAGTGTTATTTACCGTTAAGAAGAAGTGGGTTTGGAAAATTTGTTACTCACATTTGTACCAATCAAACAAGCATTTAAGAGAAATTTTCATAAATATGTATATAATATTTTGTTTTACAAAAGAAAAAACAAAGAAACAACAATATGAAAGGAAAATGGTAAACAAATTATGTATACATAGTTATTTTATTTTATTTATATTATTATATATTGCATATATATGTATATGTAATAGACGTAAGAGTATTAATAAAAATTCGATTAAATATATTAAATGTGTAGTTAAAATTGCGTTTATATGATAATTATGTATTTTAATTATATCAAAAAATTGGTATATTTTTTTAAGTTTTGTCTTACTGCAAAAGCTGCCCATTAATCAGCTCAAAGCGGGTATGTTGATTGCATTTAAAATGTATTTAAATTATATATTTAAAGCTTTAACTCTCGAGATCCGTTAGTTGCCTAGATCTGTGGGTTTATATAGACAAATACTCATCGAATATATCTACTGAGATTGTTCGTACTATTAAGCAATTAAAGATGCCAATATACCCCCTTCCTATAGTTACAGGTTATTAGAAATAATTTTTCATCAAAAAGTGTACCTTGTGTTATTATATCTGGTACGCTTTAAGGTATCTTTGTTTCTATTTGCAGATATGAGACAAACGCACACACACACACACACACACAGTGACACTCGCACACAATATGCCTGTCTGGCACTTTGGGTCCGTAATGCAATTAGCCTTCAATGCATTTAGCCCCATTAAGTATGCAACACAAGGTTTATGTTTGTACTTTGCATACATTGGGGAAGCTAACAACCCCCCCCCCCCCTCCACCACTCCATTATCAGCTTGCAACTTGCCACAAAGAGTGGGGCATGGGTCAGACATAAGCAAGCATGTGAGTTTATGCATCATAATGGTATTTGCTTAGCATTTATACTATTAAAAGCATATTACAACAGACTGCGACTAAATGTCAAGAGTGCGAATGTGTAAATGCAGCTAAAAGCTGCTGCGACAACCTCCATCAAAGTAATGCGATTAAATCTGCTGCAACATGGATATTTTATACTGCTTGCGCTGCAAACGAAGTAATCATTGGGCTTAGTGGAAAAATCTATTAAGTAATTGATCATGTTTTTAGCCTTGCCTTGACAATAAATAATGTTGTTTAAACTTAGTTTGCATAAATTGTGGTCACAAGAAAGCAGCTCAGTTTGTGAGCAATCTATTTGTGTCCTGCTTTTAAGCCGCTAAAAGCCTGCAAAGCTCTTATCTAATATATGTCCAAGTAGGCTAATTTAAATAAAAGCTTCAGTTGTACTTACTCTATAAGAAAATAATAAATTCAGCTAATTTGAATGCATTTAAACAGCTTAAGAAATTTTTTTAACACATATTCCATATTTTTTCCAATATTACTAAATACTCAATTTTCTTTTTTTTATCATTTTTTATTTAGTATATATATTTTTCAGTATCCCCAACGAACTATTATTTACTATCCAAAAAAGTTAAAAATTTTTGTTAAAACTTGTGCTCATGAAAATATATAAATAATAGCTACTTTTAACTGCAAAATCTTTATATTAATATATTTAATTAAAATATATTAAAACCGGTAATATCTATACAAAAATGACAAACATTAATCTGTTTAAAACCTTGTTAGTTTTCATTAAACCTTTGAATATAAGTTTATTATATGCTATGTTTATTTATTTATCTTTAATAGAATAGAATAGATAACTTGATTTTAAAGTCCAATTTCTAACGTACAGGGTATCAAAAAGTGTGTATACATTTTATTATTTAACTTATCTCACAATCCCATACACACACACACACACACACACACAAGTAGCTGCCCCTCTGGAAAAACAGAGTGATATGTAATTCTTTGTATGTGAAAACAGTTTCCCTTTGCTGGCAAAAGGGATAAAAGCGAGACAACAACGCCTGTTGTTGTCCTTGTTCTCGTCGTCGTCGTCGTCGTTGTTGTTGTTGTTGTTGTGGTAATGAAATTAAAACAGAAAAAAAAAGCAGGATATGCAAACCGAAAAAAGAATGTAAAAGAAAAATCAACCGAATGGCAAATATGCACAATGCAACCTACCATTTTGGGGTCCGGCGTAGGCAATGATGATGGCGGTCAGGAGCAGGGAGCCAAGGACGATGCCGGCGACGAGGATGGCGCGTCGCTGAGAGCAGACGGCGACGCCGGTGCGCGTCTGTCGTCCGCCGCTCGATTCGCCACCTGGAAAATGTAATTAAAGCAGCCGTTAACAGTGAGACATCAGTGCGGGAAAATCATATTAAATTATGCAAATGTTTGCCCAGTGGGCGCTGGCTGGGCGTGGACTGGCTGGGTGGGCGTGGTTGGATTACCTGATAGAAATGCACAATCATCTAAGTCCGGATCATTTGTCATTTCGATGCGCTCGCGCCGCCAAATTTTCGAACCTTTTCGACCACCGCCAACGACCGAAATCTTAACGGGGCCAATATCTCTTTGTCTTCCGGCCAATACGTTAACTTAATTGCGTTGCTAAAACGCCGCGTCTCTCGATTATATATATATTTATTTTTTTTGTTTATTTATTTTTTTTTTTTACTATATAAGCCACATGTACAAAGCTAATTGTTAAACGCGTTAAATATTGCTTTAAAAAAAAGTAAAACTTAGTAGAAGTTTAACTTTGTCTGCTTGCTAGAAAATCTGAACAGGTAACAGGCAATAAAGGTAACGGTAAATGCTGCTATTTTGTTAATACAAATGAAATCAGCATTTTTTATAGCCGTGTACAATTTGAACCCTTTTCAATGCAATTGCCTCGCCACGTGCGCTTTGTAAATATTTTATGCACTCGCCGCATTTATGAGGCTAACTTTGAATATATATTTGAACAGGAAGAAATTGCGCCATAGGTAAATAAATTCAAAGAAGTCGACTCTCGACTGGACGCGACGAGTTGATAATCTGACAAATAAACGTAATTTATGCGACTCCCCCCTTAAGAAGGAAGTGCCAAAGAAGAAGTCGGAAAATATGAGAGTGTGTTTTCCACCCGCTGTCTGTGTTTTTCTTCTGTTTTCTTCTTTTTTGTTTTTTTTTTTGGGCCAGGCGCCAAAAGCTGCCGCCCTTTTCCGGTCTCGTCATTTGCTGCACGCAGCCGGCATCCCGTCTAGTCATCGCCCATTTGGACGTCTGTCTGAGCCGGCAATGGGCACGGTTCCCTTCCCGTCTCCCACTCCTTCTCTTTCTCCATCTCCGTTTGCGTCGTCTGCATTTTTGGATGTTGCTCGCAGTTTCAATGTCGCATTGAATTAGTGAAAAGCGCTTTCAACGCCCAAAAATCAACCCCCAAAAAATGTGTGTGTGTGTGTGTGTGTTGGAGTGTGTTTTTGGGTGTGTGTGTGTGTGTGTGTGTGCTTGTGTCTATGTCTGCTTTTGAGCAGCACTTGAAGTTCAAGTTAAGCATCCTTGGCGAATTTCATGCGGTTAAGACTTGGCAATAATAATGGCAAATATGATACGCTTTGAAATTTTAGACTTTTCTCTATAATAAAAAAAGATCTGATCAGTTCAAGTTAACATTTTTATGTTTATTTAAGCCCCCAAATTCAAAAATTTAAATAATTCTTTGTTGTGTTTACAAAAATTCGAATAAAGTGCAACTTTTGAATTCATTTTTTACTTTCAGGTAAATTTTCTTTTTTGCACACAAAATTCAAATAGTGCAAGAAAAAATTACTCATTTTGCACACCCAATAAATTTATCAACTGATAAGATTCTGTGGCAAAATATATATTTTACTGCTTCGATTTCGTAGTATTTAAAGTCTTGGGTTCGATTAGATTCCACAGGTTGCCCAACGACTGGCAAAGCGCACAGAAAACAACAATGCGCAGACTTAATCTACATAAAGGGTTTTCTAATAGTTAATGATTGAGTGCACATTAAATAAAATCTATAATTAATGTGACTTTTATAAGCTCATCAAAATACGACAGTTAGCTATAAAACTTCTAAATATAGTACACGTGCTATTCTGGCACGCAAAGGCTGCTTTTAAATAGTATTAATTTTCGCAGCAACATTTTCCCATTTGCTTTCATTTAATGCACGGCTACAACAATAAAACTAATGTGCTGGCATATGAAAAAAGCCTCGTTAGCATTGTTGTGTTTAACCGCTTGACAGTTCAAGGTGAGCGTCGTGTAAGTGATAATAATAATAAAAATATAATAATTGTATTGTTTAGACGCCAACTGCATTTGTTTACATTTTCATACATGTCACTAATCGAGCGCTTTTGTTGTTGCTCAAAGCGCACATTGGAAACAAAACCTTTTTAGCGCCCACGCAACGCTTGCGTTAGACGAGAGCGAACAGAGTGAGTGAGCGGTTGGCAGCGAGAGCGCAAGCAAGCAACTGGAAAGTAAGTGTAGAGCAAACGCGTGAGAGCATAACAAAGAGAGGAAGAGGCAGAGAGAGAGAGCGCGTGCGAGTGACTCTTAAGTGTACGCTCGCATTGGAATCTGTGTTTTGAAAATGAAATGTCAAAATGCAAAGCTCAACAGTGCGCATTTCCTCACAGTGTGCGTCACAGTGTGAGTGCGTGCGTGTGAGTCGGAGAGTATAAGTGAATTTCCTGCTTTGTCTTAGCTTTGATTATGCGGCGTTTCTTTTGCGAGCAACGAGCGCGGCTCTGAGTGCTTTCTGAATGCGCGCATATATATGTCAATAGTGCGCTTTCCAGTCCTGCTTTGCTACTTTTTTGCTTTTGCTTTTGTTTTTTAACTTTACGCGATGCCTGCTTTTTTCAGCTGCTCCCGTTTTACTCATTCTTTTTTTTATTTCTTCTGTTTGTTTGCCACTTGACTGAGTTGCGAGTGCATTTGCCTACAACGCGGCGGCTGTGGTTAACTCCGCAAATTAAATGCTGACATTTGAGGAGCTCCACAAAAATACAAATACATATGTATGTGTATTTGGCCACTTGGCTTGTTGCTGGCTGCATGCGAAAGGTCAAAATATCAACAATTAATCAATGCAAGTGACGCGTTGCTTTTAATGCCAAAAGCCAAAAGCCAATTTAGTTTGGATGGCTCAAAAATTGGCCCAATTGACTCTTTTTGCTTTGCACACAGGCAAATTTATGTTTTCATTTACTTTACTTTGGTTCACTGTTGCTAATTAGCGATAACTAATAACAAAAATACCGGCAGCAAATCAATTGCTTTTTTATTTAGCTTTTCGTTGCTTTACTATTTTTCTTCTTGTATTTTTTTTGGCAGTTTCTATGCTCTTTTCGTTGTAGACACGCACAGTGGGTGGGCGTGGTGTTTGGGGAGCACGCGACTCGTGTGTGGGGGGATGTGGGTGTTAGTATCCGTGTTTGTTGTTTTTTTTTTTTTTTTGTCAACACGGATTTTCGCCACTACGTTTCGTTCGCTCGACACGCGCTTTCCGATGCGTTTGACTGCGCGTACATTTTCCAACTGGATGCTGTTGTGGCTCGCCGTTGCGTCTCCGGCTGTGCGAAGTGCTTTTGCAGCCATCCCTAACGGGCAAAACTCTTCCCACCACAACACACAATTGGCGCATGTCTAAGCGCTCTCGGAAGCTTCCACTCGTTTTCGCGCTCTCTCTCTCTCTCCTTTATATGTTCGCTCTACTGTTTGACTTACTCTTGCGTTGGCTTTGCCAATTTTTTGAGCGCGCTCACCTGCGAAAATGAAAATGAAATTTGTATGCGCCCTTTTGCCGGGCTCCCTTTGCCCCCCCCCCCCCCCCTTGTGGCTCCTTGGCTGCGTTTGTTTGCTATAAAATGGCATAAATAGTGGAGTGTTTTGGTGTTGCCAGGCACATTGGAATCAAAAGCGAGCTAGCGAGCGGCCTGCAACCCTTAAGCACCCCAACATCTCCCGTCCCCACACCCCTTGCCCAGACTCTTTGTGGATTTCTACCCAATATGCAGTCATATGTTGTTGTTGCTGCTGTTTCTGTTATCATGTGTTAGTCAAAGGTTCAATTCCGCTGCTGGTTGATTAAGGGATGTATTTGCTGCCCTCAGTCATCGTTGCTTTGAAGCGCATTCCGCTCGAGATTTACGAGCTCACGTCTTTCTCGTATCGCCGCTTTGATGCTGCCTTTTTATTGCCTACTTTGAAGCGCCGTTGGCAAGCACAACGCGCTCATTTGGCTCTAATGGTACTGCAATTGCCAACGGCAGCAAATCATTTGCCAAAATTGGAGCACCAGCTAAATGCAACGCATATGTGTGATTTGGGATTGTGGGAGCATCGGGACTCTAGCTTAAATTAATTGAAAACTTGATCATTTTAATATGACTAACAACATGATATAAAATAAGATAGAGATTATTTAAGAATGAGAATTGGTTAAGCAAAAAAGATTTGTTTACTTCTGCTTTCACTAGATTAAGTTGCCACTAAGGTAGCAGAAAACCTGTTTAAATAAATAAATATACAAATTTAAAAAAAAAAAAAAAAAAAAAAATATTAATAAATACTTCTGCTTTGCTCCAAATAAGTATGCTATATATTTTAACGTCAATTATTATGACGTTTATTTAAATAAGGTAGTCTTAACAATGCCTTAAATCATCCGTTTGTTGAATAAAGTTATGCTCTTAGTAGATATGGAATATAATATATATGCAGCTATATACAATTTGTTCCTTTGGCACTGTTTTGTGGTGTGTTCCAATTTGATTGCCTGTGCCTCAGTTGCCTATTTGCAGTACATTTTTTTTACTTGATTTTATTATTTCCCCATTTTCTTTTGTTGCTTGCGGCAAGCTGGGTAAAGTTAAGCGTAAACAAAGTATAAAAAGTTTACAACGAATTGATGAAAAGGAAAAAGTTTTTGGGCACAGCGCCAGATCACGAATACTTATTTGACATAAAGCCGAGATTGGTTTGGGTGTGGTTGGGGCTGCTTAACCTAATGAAATCTTTGTCACGTTTCGAGGTGGAATTGCAAATGGCAGAAACAGGGTATTCGATTGGAACTGCAAGTCTAACCACACAATTACGGCCCGCAAAGCAGCCTTTGCGAATTGTCAACGCGGCACTTTTATGCTGTCGACATTAAGTCTTTATTGCGTACATTTCAATTGCGACACTCAGAGAAAAATATGTGCTTAAATTAAGTGTAAAGAATTTGTAAGTCTTAGTTTTAATAATATTTAACATACTTCGCTTTTGTGCAGCTTCTTGCTTTACATTCTATTTATTGAGTAACCAATCGATAATGATTATAGCATTAACATTAACATTAATATTAACATTAACATTGGCATAACCGTTTACTATATTTTTAATTAGGATAAGGTTTTTGGCTGAATAATTGTATACATTTTAAACAAGTAGAAAAACTGTCCTATAAAGGGATCTTGTTGTTGTTGTTTTGTATAACAAATGGTCTCCTACATTGTTAATCATTGTCGCTTTTGGTTATTTCTTTCAGTGCAGTAATTTTTCTTTTCAATTGTAATGACAAGCCAGCCCCAGCCCCAGCCCCAGCCCTAGCCCCAGCCCGCCTTCCATTGTTCCGAATGTTATTTAATGCGTCGGTGTCGCCGGCAGCGTGTCCAGCGTTGAGTATTTGCTGTCGCATGCAAATTTACAGCCCGCAAAAACCGAGGCGAACTTGTGAAGAGCACACAGACGTAACTGAATGTCATGTGTGTGTGTGTCTGTGTGTGTGCCCACTTCAAGGGCTTTGGGGCTCGTTGTACATGGCCACAAGTGTCTGTAGCAAAGAGTGGGCTGCGATATCGAAATGTGGTGGTTAAATAATCGCTGTTTATGAAACAATCAATAAATTTAAGCTGCTGCTGCGGCGGCAGTTACTGCGTCACATGGCAGCAACTGCTGCTGTTGCTGCCCCCCAGGCGTTGATGTACTCCCACACACACACACACACAAACACAAACAAAAAGAAAACTTGCGTACTTTGGCTTGGGGTTGCTGTGGCCATAGTCTTGAAACTCGTAATTGCTCGATTAAGTGCTTGTTAATCTCTGTACTTCATTACGACTAAACGAACGACAAGAGTACAAGAAAAACAACAATAAAAGCAATAACAATAGAAACGAATATGGAAAGCATGGCTCAACTTTCATAAAATATTCAATGATTGTGTCAAGAGTCAAAGAAAATATTGTAATTATGTGCTAAACAAAGTTTAGTAAACTTTACTACTCCAAATCAAATATATTTTTATATATAATTGTAAGCAAGAATACCCTTAATAAGTAACTTTAGTTAGTTTTAGTTAAAACTTACCTAAAGACTTATCTTACGCTTGGCTTAACAGATGCTTAAATTAGGCTGTTAATGTTGTTGCATTAACATAAGTTGTATTCACATAACATTGCATTAACATAACATTTACATTTACATTTCGCTAAAAGCTGATAATGTAATGATGTGTTGAATATGTTAAGCTAAGGCAGAGCTGAACTATAAAGCTAAGCAATGGAAAGGTATTTTTTTTGGTAAGATAATCATAGCTAATCAAAGAAAGAAGCTACACACATATAAGTAATATTTAAGTGCAGCCTTCAATAAAGGACATCAGTTTGATTTGCTTGGATGTTAAAAGATAATTGAATGAAATTCTTGCGTCTTAACTTAACATAAATAAAACGGAAGTAATATTTAAATATATAGTACTCTATATATTAATATTTAATACCAAAATTGGTAGGCAGATTCGGTGTTGTGAATAATTTCAGACATTTCTCTTTAAGATGCAATCTTCAATCTATGAAATTAAATTATATTTCAATTTAAGGACAAATTATTATTTTACATTTTCTAAACGTCCTTCTAAAAATTGCTCAACTTGAATGCAGGCAAACAGCAAACGAAATTCAACACGGAGCCATTTACCGCATGAATAAACCGAAATTTAATTTGTGCCTTAAAGAAAAACTGGCGAGTACAGTGGGCACTTGTGCAGTCAATTTTGTGAAATGTTCAATGATTTTATTAATTGGCAGCCCGTGTTGAAGCAGCACTCAATGGAGACTCCATTGCCGGCATAGGAGTGCTCAGGGCTCAAGTGGGGCGGGCGGTGGGCGGGGCATGCAACAAATGCATTCGAAGGCATAAAATGAAGCAGTCAAAGCCCAAACACAACTGCCAACTAATTGTGCAGAAATTGCATTGGGTGGCATGAAAACAAAGTACTCAGCTAGAAGATGCCCTAGAAAATTTAATTTGTATCTTTAACCCAATAAATACAACTACAGACGGAGGCAACTTATGGACAAATAAAATAAAAATCTTTGAGCCGTATCTTTCTGCGTGTCACACAACTTGGATCCATCTTGTACGTTTACAGGGTATTCAAAAGAACCAAGAATAGCCGTAATGCTTTCAAGTGCTACCAAAAGTGTGCTAGACCGCAACCGCATTGCCTACGCCCACGACCACGCCCACAGCTCAGGCTCCGCCTTGCGCCCAGGCCTGCACCTCTGGCAGCTGTCATTGTTGTTTCCTGGCTGGTTGACAGACTGACAGGCAGACAGACGGACGTACAGTGTTGCCTTTGCTAGTCGCATTTTCCATTTTCCATTTCCATTTAATTACGGGGGCCGCCTTAGTGGGCGGGCGCTCAAGCAGCGCGCTTTGTCGTTGCATTTAATTGTGTGAATGTGAGTGGGCTTGTGTATGTGTGTGTGGGTGTGTGTTTGTGTGTGTGTTTGTGTGTGTGCTTCGCTTGCGCCATTTTGCAACAATTATTTGTTGCAGCGGCGCATCGCTTTGCCATTTGCATCGCCTTCCGTTGACTTCCTGCTCGCCATGCTTCAAGTGGCCTGACCCAAAAACACATTTTATCCATTTCTATATGTCTTTACTTTCACTCGTTCACACACACACACACACCTATACACACGCACACTCGCAGACTTTTTTTCAGCTGCCGCCGCTCGCATTGTTTCTGCTAGCCCCATTTTTATACCCTGCACCCAATGAAAGTCTTTAATAAGGGGTATATTGCAGCTGAGCAACATTTTCAACTTTTTGCCTAAATCTACTTAAAAAGTTCCTTTAATAAAAATAAAAGAAATTTTTAAAATGATTTGTTAGACATATACAGCTACAGGGTATCTCGTAGTCGAACTCCTTTTTGAATTTAACACTTGTTTTTTTTTTTTGCTATAATTTCTTATTTTTGTTTTGCTCTTCTTTGCCAGGATGCGCAGGACTTCTTTATTTAAGTCAAGTTGCCTCGAGTGTGTGTAGGCGTAAGTGTGCGTGTGTGTGTGTGTGTGTGTGTGTGTGTGTGAGCCCATTCAGAATGCAATCAACATCAACGCATCCTGCAATTATCAACGTCAGCAGCAGCAGCAGCAGGCGCGACATCATCGACAGGAGCAAGAGTAACGGCAACGACAGCTGCCACATCGGCTCAGATGTTGCATGCCACACAATCCGTGTTGCTTGCAAGGTAAACACTGCTGCCTGCGCCTGTGGCAGCCATTTTGAGTGGGCGCACGCCGAGTGCTTACTCCAGTTTATGCATCCTTAATTGCAACGCTGACAAGCAGCACGAGTCCTGCTCCCGTGACACTGATTTTCCACGGGACTGACATGTGACAGGGTGGAGGGGGAGGGGGGGGGGGCGCACTAAACCATTTGCCTTGTGGCACACTTAACGCGTTGCCTTGACGTGCACAAGAGCCAACGATTTGTTGCACAGATAATACAAATTGGCCCACAGAGCGCTTATCACTCGGATTCAACCAGTTTCTCGGTTGATTAACTGATAAGGCTTTCATATGTTTTGGTTAGCTTGCATTCCAGCTTTCGATTAATACATAATTATACTCTTGACTAATATAAACATATATTGACTAGATTGAATTATAATATTAAATAGTTAAATAAGTGAATCCCATAAAGAAAGAAATATGTAGGGTATTATATACCCTATTAGACTTCATATTTGCTCAAGCAGTTGTGTGAATGAGGAGTGAACAGCTTGAATACTTTATTAACTTTAGATTAGACAAGGCTCAAAAATAATAATAAATAGTTAAATACGTGAATCTTATAAATAAATATATATAAAGGGTATTATCTCCTTCATTTCGTTAGACTTTAGATTAGACCAGCTTAACACTGATGGACTATTTCTCCCACTCTACAAAAACACTTAACTTATGTCTAACAAACCTCTCTTATTATGAACATGTGTCTGACTTAAACATACCCTGTACTTAACTTTGACTTTATGTATTAGCCTCGTGTCCAAACTTTTAATACAACTTTATTTGCCTTTCGATAAGAAAGGACTTTTTGTTCACCATTTGCCTTATTAAAGTAATTTTTTTTTTGGTTAACATGTTAATAAAAGCTAATTAAGCCTTGAACCTTGCTGTTTCAGTTGCCTCTGTGGAATACTTTCAAGGACATCGAGCGACTGAGGCAATCAATTAGGATACCTGCCACAACAAACTATTAACTTCACAGGACATAATAAGCCAAAAAACTGCTAGAGATGGGCGCGTGACGTGACACGAAACAAACACGAGAGCCTAACCCAACTTAAGTAATTCCCTAAGCAGTATTTATTAGCCATTAGGTTTTTAATTTCAAATTGATGGCCAAGAGGCTTCTTAGATTAACGCTTGGGTGTGCTTAATCTCAAATTTCGCAGTCATTTTAAATGATTCATAAGCATTTGTTTCTTCTTTCTCACAAGTAGATTCAGTACATAATGTGAAATTAATATCCCACCGGGGCGGCTATATTTAATACACACAAACAGACACACACACACACAGACAGTTACACACACATGCATAAATAAATACAAGTGTGCATTTCAAATGCGAAAAGAAACACCGAGAATTGAAAATATCTGAAATCAGAGCCAACTAAAGGCGTGCCTGGCTGTAAATGTCCTTTCGTCCGTGAAGGGGATGGCGGAGGGAGGTGGTGGGGGGGGGGGGCGTGGTCAGGCGGGGCAGAAAGCAGCAACGTGCTGCAAATGCCGCCAAGTCGCCGCAGGCAAAACGACAACACAAAAATGAAATATGAAAGAATTGCGGTTATAATAAAAAAATGCACAAAAAAATAAAATACAAATAAAAAAGCGAGGAAAGAAAAGGAAGTGAAAATGAGACGTCGCAAACTAAATACCCTAGCAGATATTGGCCAAATGTGGGATATAAAACTAACAGATAGCTCTTATATATGCTATATATTATAATATATATAATATATTTGATTTATGTTACATTTATTTTTATTTATATTACTGAAATGAGTTCATACTAAAATACAATCTTTAATATGGGTTTTTCTCAGCTTTTAATGTTAATAGTTATAAATTAATAAACATAACTTTTGGCTTTGATTTTTTTGATTATCAGTTGTATTATAAAATTGTCCAAAAAGGTCTTATCTGACATATATATTTATAGCAAGTTTAACTTTTAACTAACATTTAATTTGAAGAATGAAGTTAACAAAAATATAAAATCTTGCAGTACAGTGAGATCCCCAACATATTGTTTATTTTTATATTTATACAAAAAAATCTACATTTACTTTAATTTCCTTAAAAACTTTTATTTGGCAACTAAAAATTTCTGTAAATTCCTAACTTCATTATTTATCATTATAAGCGCAACTTCAAGTTGGCTTTTTAATATTTGATCTGCTCTTTTATAGAGACTCAACAGTGATCAATAATATTTTAGCTTTCTATATTTAGAACAGTTTCTTGTCACACGTTGCACAAATTCTGATAAATTTATAATACCCTGCGCATCAAGAAACTGTCTGTCAGAATTGGGCGAAGGAAATGTCGCTAAGAAGGAGACGAAGACGAAGATGGAGACGGAGATGGAGACGGAGATGAAGAAGGAGACTTGGCTGACATTCATTATATTTACTTGCGGCCGGGGCGCAGCAGCTGCAGCTGTTGTGGCCCGGCCAACGGGGCGTATGAGCATGTGACTAACGGTTTCCTGCAGGATACGAAATTAACGCCACAGCGCAGACAGTCAGCACGGCCAGGACCAAGCAGCCTGGCGCATTGTCTGGCACATTTTTACAGGCCTTTGTTTTGCATTTGGCGTAATTAAGAAAACAACCTGATGAAGACATTGTGCGGCAAGGATTTGCGGCAAGTTGGGGGCGGCTGTGACTGTGACGGGGGCGCCTTAAATTGCGTGAAGCGTCAACAAAAATTATGCACAAGTGCAATTATGCACTTTGCTTTGTGGCACAACGCGCCCAGCGGGCTGTGCTTTGATCACGCTGAAGTAGGCTCAAGCTAACAACAGCAACAACAACAGGTTGTTGGCGAGAGAGAGAGAAAGGGGGAGGGGGGAGGGGCTTGGTCACTTACCGAAGGTGACGCCATTCGTTTGCTTCTCCTTGTCCTTCTCCTTATCGCTCTTTTCGCCGCCGAGCGGCTCCAGCTCGATGCCATCTGTGGTGGCCACTTTGTAGTCCCGTTTCGACATGTTGCCGCAACAGAAGCCACAACATAACATCTGACCGAATTTATAGGCCTGTGGTTTAAGCGTCGCCGTCTTGGATGCGTTCACTGGGCGGGTGGGGCAAACGAAAACGGATCAAAGATCAACTCCAATCACAGCGTGTCCTCCTTTGCGTGTCCGCCACAGATATGTGTTGGGTGTGTATAAGTTAAGTATAAGACGAGTGTATAAGATTCAAAGTCGGTGAGCAGAGTTCTAGATTGTTGTCGTTTATTCGTTCTTTCTTTTTGTTCGTTTGTATAAATTGGTCCAGTTACAGATGTGAGAGAATATGTGTTGTAGATACTGAAAGGGTCGAATAAAAGTTAGACTGATTTTCATTTATGTGAAGTATATACAATAAATGTTAAGATTAAAGATTAGTTTTAAATACAGATCTAAGATTTCCTTTAACTTAAGCTTTAAACTTTGAATTCAAATGCTCTTCGAGATAAAGTTAAATAAGAAAATTTGTTAAGCAAAAGAAATGAATCACGTTTAGCATTTATGTTTAGATTGCAGTAACATTAACTTTATGCATGGTCCAGACTGCAAGTTTTAAGAGCTGAGCACAAAGGGTCGGCAGCCGCTGTTGGCGACACTTTTGGCCCGGCTCCGACATTGTTGTTGGAGGGCAAACAAAACGAACTTTAATAAGAGCACTCACCGCTCTCGGGCGAACAACCCGCCCCTCCCCCCGCCCACCTACCGTATTTGCAGGCCAGCACTTATTGCTCGTCTTAGTTGTGCAACACTTCGCCGTGGCTTTGTGTGGCAACAAAAAGTCGAGCCGAGCGCAGAAAAGGAGCAGCCAGCGCTGGCAACAATGACAATGGCGGTGCAGTCGATAGCCTTCGGCTGACGTGTGGCACGGTGTGGAGTATTCCCAAACACAAATGCACACAAATGGGCGGACGGCAATAATTGCAAGCTGGAGTCACACAAAGCGGCCGACGGGGCGCATACGTAATGCAAGTGCCATAAAAAATATGTATCGAAGAGTACAGTTCAATGCACGGCCCCCGTTAAATGGAGCAGGACTCAAAGAAGGAGCTGAAGACTCCAATTGTTTGGACTGTTTGTTAAAACACAACGTCATAAAGCACTTGGCAGCACAGCCATTTGGCCATTGCACCGTTAACGGGACTAGCCCCAGAATATGGCAAACCAATGTAAACAAAAAGTGTACAAAAAACAAAAGGCCAGAGTACAAATGAATACGGCAAACAACACGATGGAGAGAAAAGAGCCAACACAACTAGTCGACGTTAACATGCACTGCCAAAGGGTATCACAGGGTAAGTTAACTAACTGAAAATTGTTAAAGAATTTAAATTTATTTTGTAAAAAATCAGATTTAGATATAAACTAGAGTCAACTAGTGAAGTTAAGTTAATTTATAAACAAATATATTTTGTCTTTTTTCTAAGTCCTCATCCAATCTTGGATCACATACACTCCATTTTAACTGTATATATTTCAGCTTTAATCCAGCCCCGGCAGAGTTTACAACGGAATCCTAATGCCGCTCGTTGCTGACCATTTAAACTGTAGGGTTAGCGCATGTTTGTTTTGGCCTGGCCGTAAAGTGGCCAGAATTAATGGCAAAATGGCGTCAGCTTGTTTTTGTTGTGTGTTTTTTGCTTGTTGCGTCCGCTGCATACAAAAAAGTTTTGTGGCATTGAAGTCCGGCCCAGGCTCAAAAAAAAAGACAATGCAACCAAAAATAGCCAGGGGCGCTTATGGGCGTCTGTGTGTGTGTGTGTGTGTGTGTGTGAGAGTGTGTGTGTTTGTGTGTGTGTGGTCTATGCGACACGTGCACAAATTGTGCCCCAAAGTGTCATTTGTTATGTTACTTCCGGTCTGCCGCGACAGGATAAAATTACAGTTAGCAACAGAAACTAGTCAAGATTGGCTTTCAGATACTCTTTTAGCCAAATTTATGACAATGAGAACATATATTTTTAAAAATTAATTGGTAATTTTAATTGCAGGAACAACAATGGAAAACTGAAGTGGAAATTAAAGCTGCTTTAACTGAAGACTTAAAGCGAGAGAGAGAGAGAGAAAGTAAGGCAGGGCGGGCGAATAGACAGAGACAGAGCTAAAACAAACATTTATGTGCTAATTAAATATGTAATTAAAGGTAATTACACTAAGCGAAAAACGACGTTTGAAATTCAAGTACATTTGAAAAAATTTAAATAAAGTAGCAAAAAAACAATATAAAAATTCGAAGACTTAAAATAAGCGTTAAATGTTGAAAATAAAACTTAAACTTTTTAATATATTAAGTAATATATATTAGTGTACTTATTCTAAGTATGAAATTATTTAAGTTTAATAAGGATATTTTTTTTAAATATTTTATTTTATTATTTTTGGGCCACGTTTTGTGTTTGCGCTTGGTGTATATATAAAATTCGAAGTTTAATTTCAAGTACAAATTGTTTGGCTTTTTTCGCTGAGTGTACAAACATAAATATCCATATATACAGACGTTGGCAGGTCACGTAATGCGCAACAGCTATTTGCATATGTATTTTGTTGCTGCCAACACTTTCAACGAGCTAAAACTTGTTTATTTTTACAAGGATTAAGTCCGCTTATCCTTTTTATCCTTTGTCGCAAATATAAAGTGAGGTTTTAGCTGCGATTAATATTAAGATTTTAGTCTAATTAAATGCAGTTTGTTGAATTTTCATTCACCTTCAGGTGCACTTTAAAGCTTTGCTCCGGAAAAGCTTTAAAGGTGCACACACACACACAGACACAATAGTTGAAGGCCAACTGGGGAAATGCAGTTTTTTCCAAAGCGAAGGCCAATCGGCGAATTTCGATGACTGGCAATCAGAGCAGTCCTCGGAGTGCTATTTGGGAATAAATCCCTTAACCCGGTTCAGTGTGTGCCATTAGAAGAAAATACAGCAGAGGGGGGAAAGGAGAGATTGCTGTGCGTGTGTGTGTGTGTGTGTGTGTGTGTGCGGGCAACGAGTGACCTCGTGCTGTGCTTTGGCTACGCACCAGGTGGGTGGGTGGGTTACTTTTTTAGCAGGTGTCACGTTTTATTTTTAGCCAAAGGTACTCAATCGAGGGGGGGGAGGGGGGGAGGGGGTGAATAAATTCTGTTTGATATGCATGTTTATGGGCAGAAGCCTAACAAACGTGCACACACGTTTAAATATTAACGCCAACAATCCTCATCAATTATTAAAGCACACTCACACACAAACACACACACACATATATATATATGGTACCTACATAAAGCTGCGGTTAAGAGTTAGAGAGCGGGGCTCTTGACTGTTTTTGGCTTTTGTGTCTCGACCATGTCAATTAAGTTGTTCCCGTTTTAGAGCCAACATGATAAACACATTTGTCAATGCCACGGGCAGCTGACAAACAATAGCAGAAAGCCAAGTCCTGAATATGCACAAAACAACAGTAAACAAGTTGCTGAGGGGCGTCACGACTGCGGCATACTCTATGTGCAATAATACTTCCTTTTTCAATAAGTTCAACATGGCACAAATAAACCCCTTTTCACGTTCATAAAACAGAGCCTTTAAACAAACATGTCTGAGTAAATATGCCTCTTACCGTATCCAAATTGAATGCGCAGCAAAAATCCTTCGTTTGCATAAAGATATTTATTTTTAATTTCGTTTACAGTTTTGGGCGCCAAGCGATGCACAAAATATATATAACATTGGATTTGATTGGGAAGCTGTAGAATTTGTATATATATTTATATATATTTTTCTTTTGCTTTAAGTAAACTTAGCACAGGATAACGAAAAAATTGTAAGTCCGCCGGCAAAAACACAGGAAACACAATTTTCTGTTGCTTGTCGAGTTTTGAGTAAGGGAAACCGAAGCAAGCAAGTTTTCGACGACAGTTTTAATATTATATGTTTTATTTATTTGCTATGCAGAAACGCGAACAAAATGCGACTATTTAGCACGAAGGATAAACTCGTTCTGCTCAGCGAGTCAAGCAGCGACTGGCAGCTGACCAAGTCGGAGAGTGCTTTTCATATTTTGCGCTCGCGAAAGCTGCGCATGGAACATTCGCCGTTATCCTGTGTCACAATTTGTGCAGTGAAATTCCATGGGAAACTGCAAAGGGGCAGGAAAAGCGCGAGAGAGCAAAAGCCGGCAGTGTGGGTTGGCTTTTCCTAAAACCCAACCACCACCCAACGCAACAAACACGCACACACACAAACACCCCAAAACATCATCTTCTGAGAAGTATATCAACAATAATTTTGTTTTGTTCCGGCCAGCGTCTGTGTGTGCGTTAGTGTTAAAATATAACGCTCTATGCTAGATAAACAAAATATTAGGGGTGTGTAACAAATTCTTAGGGTGTTGGATGCTGTAGTATGCGCTACTTGAAGAGCTCTTGCCATTTCAGCAGCAGCTTGACACAAATGCAACTTTGAAATACACCAAAGCTAACACAACAAAGTAATACATTGTGCAATTCTCTTTGCAAAGTTCTAAACAATTTTTATTTACTTAGCTGTAATAGTACATTAAAGCTACGACCTTAACTAGTTTATTAATAGAATTATTGTGTAGACAGTTTAAACTGTAACAGCTTACTTATATATAACTATAATCTAAGAGAGTTTCTCCATTTAATACCCTTATGCTTTATTTGAACGCAAATCAATCATTTCGTTGCCTTCCATATCTTGATTTTTGGGCGTATCATCCGGATCAAGTAGTTCACCGTCGAAGCTGTAAATAAAATGAGTTAAATAACTTAACTATAATAAAAATCTATTTGCTTACAATAGCTTCAGATCGTTAACATCGCATTCCATTTCTTCGGCGCATTTGATGTATAGCATTTTAAAAGGTTCTGTTTTTTTTATTGGAATTACCAACGGTCGCTTCCATTTATCGCCCTGTATTTTTAATTGGAACTTCTTTGGTTTCAACAATAGATTTTCATGTTGTTTGGGAGCAGTTGTGGTGTTATTTGACTTGAAAGTGCCGCCGTCTAAAAAAGAATAGTCAGTTTGTAAAAATATATTTAAAAAGGAAATAAAACCTACTCAATATGTGAAAGACCTTAAGGCCCACACTTTGCGGCGACTCAGTTGGGTCTATAAAATGCTCATCCAGGTTTATAATAATATCTTCTCGGGGCAGCCCGTTACGTTTGGCAACTTCTTTGAACATGTGCGAAAACTTTTGGTGTTGTCTTAACTTATACGTTTGGATTTCTCCAAGCCTGAAAGGTTGAGAATTCCATTAGTTACATTTAAAATATTGTGCTTATGTATATGTACCATTTCAAATTGATCTCAATAATGGGATTATCATCATCAAAGTTGTAGCCAGTTGCACTTGACTCTGGACCGTTGGCTCCATTTACTAATTTATTATCATTATCCTCATCGGAGTCTAGGTTGACCTGTTAAAAAAAACTTTTGTTAACAAATATATAACTTATCTGCTCGACTACTTACAATTCCCTCTATGCGTGGCATTACAGCTGAAACTAAATCTATGCAGTCTAGGACATTTGCACGGGCTGCAAGCTCGGCTGCTTGCTGTCGACTTCTTTGCGGTAGAGCCACATTTACCGTTGCCGCGCGTGTCGCTCTTGGAGCCGCCGTTGCTTTGCGTCCACGAGCGTTTCGTTTCACTGGTAACGACACCGCTATCTCGACAGGAGCTGCCTGTTCCTTCTCTTTGCTTTTCTCTGGATTGCCCATGGACGAACGTGTTCGTCTGGCAATGGGCAGCTTTTCCATTTCTTTGACTCTAGCTTTAGCTTGTTGTTCCTCCATTTCGTAAATCAATTGCGAGACTGGTGACAGAGACCGTGTGGTGGACGCCTGCGCCTCTTCCACTGATGTGGCTGGCTCTTCCTGTTCCACATTATTGCCGAGTTTTTCATCATCCTTTAGTTTTTTTCGAGACTTGGACTTTGTTTGTGTTGTTTGTTTCGCTTTGGCGGCTTTGGCAGGTTTTTTAACAGCGTGAGTAATTTTGATGAAATCATAATCCGCTTCAATTGAATCCCGATCCGGCACGAATTGCTTTGGTGGCACAGCTGTAAATGGAATCATTAGTTTTAGAATTAAATGTTTTACATTAGCCAAAACGCAGCACTTACCGTTTATTCGTTGCACTGGCAAGTTGAATATATCACAGTCATCGTCAGACATTATTGAGTATTACTTAGATTATATTTTGCTTGTCTAGCTTTCTAAATCCAATGTAATGCATAAATTCCGCCAAATCGTTAGCTGAGCGTCGCCGCTGAAAACCAAACGTTAACATTTAATCTATCGAAAATCGATAACTTGACAGCTGTTACAAAAACAGTGTTTACACACCTATATAATATAGTATAATGCGGGATTTTTAAATAAAGTACTTTAATAAAATTTATATTCAAATAATGCTTTTACGTAAAATTATGAGATTTTCACTTATATTTATACATTTTAAAGTAAAGAAACAGCTTATTAGTTTTTAAAAACTTCAACTTCGTCATTATTTTTGTATGGTATTGCTGGGTCCAAGCCAAAATTCATTTTCATTATATCACAGAAAACAGATAGAAATATTAGGGCATCCACAAAATGGTTGACTGTGAAAAGTATTGTGCGATTCTGCGTTTTGGCAATGCTGACAAGAGATTGAATAACTAGTAAAACTCCTGTAGCCACCTGCGCATGAAAATAAAAAATAGATTTTCATATGTTTATACATTTTTATTTGCTAGAAATCTTACAAAATATGTTTCGTGATGTATTACAAATTTCGCTTAATACTTTCAACTTAAATGTTAAATTCTAGTTATGTTATTAATTGCAATTTCTACGGAACTTTGGCGTGCTGATCGATGAGTCTAAGTGGTTGTGAAGAATATTCGATGCCAAAACCAGAAATAATTACATTCACCACAGATATGACAAAGATGACCACCAATATGACATCGTTCAATATAATTGCTGCCGTCTGGTCTTGCTGTTTGTTAATGTTCAGACTGCCGATGGCCACAAACAGAATTCCAACAAATAGCTGTTAAAAATTGAGATGGAAATTGTTTAGAAAGCAACGAATTTTCCTCAAATACAAATATGCTCAACAATGGATCAGATCAGTAACTAATTAAAACGGTGTACTAATAGTTTTCTTTTTCTCGTTTAGCGTTATTAACACTTTTAATTGACATTATTTACAAAATCGCCCTGCGGCGGCGGCAGGCGACTATCAAATGCCGAAATAAACAGATTTATCATTGTGGTGAAAAAGGCAAAGCCAGTGCGCACATGATTGATCACATTGGCCGATTGATGGAACTCTGGCTGATGCAGTCGGCAGTCCCGCATTAAACTGAGCGACAAGCTCAGCACGCCAGAAAGTATCTGCGACATTGAAGAACGAGCAGTTACAACCCCAAAGTAGAGAAGAAAATCCAAAGAAAACTTTTTCTATTTACCTGCATAACAATCGACATGCTGATCAGTATGAGCATCAGCTTATAGAACTGATGCTGTTCCCCGACTTGAAGTATGTACTTCAGCTGAGATGCATTTGCCGTCAGCAGCGCTATGTCCAGCATACCCTGGGCAATAGTTTTCTTGGTCGCATAGCGATTGGCGTCCATTGCTTTCATCTGAAAATATGCATTGAATTATCGGCCTTTAGTTTAAATTTCTTTACACACTGGTGACATTTTAATGATTTCTGCTTGCACTCAGGTCTTCAACTGACTGTAAAATGATTTTGGTCATATTAGAAATATTTTTCTTAAACTTTTCTTATCTTTTTTCTGATACGCGTTGTGCACAACTGATAAAAAGCGAACTATCAGCAGAAACCAATTAGTTGAGAGTGCAAATTTATTTTCGTGTATTGAGCACAAGGATGCAAAAAGCGTCTTTTATTTTAGATGTTTAGGTAATGTTGTTGTGTTAATTATAAGCTTTTGTTCATACCTGCCATGCATTCTTAGCTGATTTCTGTAAAAGACAAATGAAATTTCAGCTAGACTACAGATCAATGGGATGTACCTGACTATACATATTTTTTATTTATTTATATCAAAAACAAAAACAAATACTTCATTCATAGCCTAGCCTGGAATTTATTAGAACAGTTAAAAATTTTTGTTAATCAAATTGATTTGTAATATCATTTAAAAATAGAGTTCAAAGCTATTTTACAGCTGAGCCAAAATATTTTTTAATACCAATGCAATAAAATTTAAATAAAGAAAAACATGAAAACCATTTTGGGACTAGAATTTTCCCCTAAGAGCAACTAACTTCAAATAAGGCAACAACAGTAAATTCAACATTTTGCAATTTTAGCTAAGGCTTAGAATTGATTGTCGATCAGTTTTTATAGCTACAATCCTTATTTGTTGTAATGCAATTCAATACTTCCTTATATCTAAATTCATTCTAATACTTTTTTATGCATACATGATATATTTGTTTTGTAAATTAAAAAATCAATATTCTCCCACACGACAGAAAGGAATTAAAAATGAATTCGCTCAGAACATCAGAATTGTATCTAATTGTTGTATATTACCTGCATATATGAATGGATAAAATCACACACACGAGCACACACACACATCTATATGTGTATGGGCAAGGCAAACAGGTAATCATTAAGGTGCACGAAAGGCTAAAACAATAAAACTGACAATAAATAATTGAGCAAAGTGCAATTTCTATTGTTATGTGTAAAACAGGACTATGCCAAAGGTCGGGGTTAAACTTTGGCTTATATAAAAAACCTAATGCATATCTTGTATATATTTATTTAATATTAGTTAATTAATTTATAATACAAGCTTACCTCGGTTTCGCGAGCTCGCTCTTCTACCTGAGCCATTGTTAAGTTTTCAATGCGGTTTCGCGTCGTTGCGTTTGCGAATTAAAACAAAAACAAAACGCAATAAATAACAGCCAAAAGTCAAGAGCTTAAATTTTAATTCAAAACTTAAACACAGCCCGTCTAAAATTCAGCAAACTGTTGTTGTAGCTCATAACAAAAGCTTGTGGCGCCGTTGCCATAGAGATTGTCGCCGGAGACACAACCAAACGATTAAACAACTAAAACTTGACTGAAATCATTTTGGCCCAGGCCGTAAGCGCGTCATCCACAACAACAGCTGACCGAGTACGAACTGTACGCAAACTGAACAATCGGATATGGCTATGCGTATGACTAATGTGTGCAGCATTTCGCTCTATTGATTTTTGGTATATATGCAAATATACTTTTCAATTTGTCTGCATTTAGTATAATTGATTTTTGAAAGTTGTTTATATTTTTATGATTTTAGTTTTATTTATTTTCTATGCTGCGTAAGCAATTTTCAATAAATAGCATTTTTAAATACTTTGCGCCTATTATTATTATGCATAACACACACATGCAAAAATTGTTTCAAATTGTTATGGGGGATATTTGCCGTTTGCTGGCACATGATTTTGATACAGAGTTTAATAAGCCTTTTACACATAGCGTTTAAACGAATAAACCACACTAAAAAGTCTTTCTGTGCACGGCACGTAGGCCCTCCTCCTCGAACTCCCGCTTCGAAACCCACATCTTCTTGAAGGTGTCCAGCGAGGCGAGAATCGAGCCACCCATCCATGTGGAATAAAGACGTTCCTGTGGCGCAGCAATCTTAACAGATACATATCCATATTTAAATACATAGCTATTTATATATAATATATTGACATATTTACCCTGATTTTAAGATCCTTTGCTGAGTGTTTTCTCAGTTCGGACAGCAAACGATCGCCGAAACCTTTGAAAAGCGTTGAACCACCCGACAGCACAATGTTTTGATAGAGCATTTTCCTGAGATCCATATCCGACTTCTCAATGGAATACATCAGCACATCGTGTATTCCCTCGCACTCCTCGCCAAGCAGATCGGGCCGGAAGAGCACCTCCGGCGCACGGAAACGGGCCTGTCCAATCTCAAATGTCTTGCCATCGGGCAGTTTATATGCGTACTTTTCAGTCTCGACAGCTTCCTCCTTTTGTGGATTGGTGGCCAGGTAGCAGACCTTCTCCTTAATCGAACGCACGATTTCAAACTCGGCTGTCGAACGGAAATTGAAGCCCTCCCTGCGTATGAGTGTTTTCAGATAGCGCGTCACATCGCGACCTGCGATATCCACACGCATAATACTGTGTGGCATCGCGAATCCCTCGTAAATGGGAACTGCATGCGTCACACCGTCGCCAGAGTCGAGTACAACGCCCGTTACGCGACCAGTGGCATAGCTGCAGACATTGAAAAGTGTTAGCTGTGCTATTTTCAGATGTAGGATATTAACTGAGAGGATTTGTTTGCTTACAGACTGAGTACGGCCTGCATGGAAACGAAGAGCGCTGGCGCATTGATACCTTCAAAGAAGAATTCAGCGGCTTTTTCGCGATTACGGCGCGGATTCAATGGCGCTTCAGTGAGAAGAACGGGATGGTCCTCTGTAAAAGTGGCCAATTGTTCCTAAAATAAGGTAGCTGCAATTAAACCAATCTAGGTGTTTGGCCAATTTAACTTACTTTACTGTATATGTAGCTCCATATGCGCTCCATATCGTTCCAGTCCGTCACAATGCCGTGCTCCATGGGATAGCGTATGCTTAGCAAGCCACGATGCTCCTCCGCCTTGGGGCCAACAAAAATGTCGCCCTCCAAGGCGCCTGCCATTACCCGAACATGCTTTGGTCTGCCAATGCTAGAGAGATTTTGGTTACTAACAATTCCGTGGTTGGTAAGACTGCGCAGCTGCACTTACTAATTGGGAAACCTGCACTTTGGAATGTGCTCGCCAGCAAAGCCGGCTTTGATCACACCGGAGCCCTGCAAAAGTATTCATTTAGTTTATCACAAGTATTAACGAATTTAACATTCAACATATAACTTTTTCTTTTCTTTTTGTTTTGTTAACTGTTTATATACTACAAAATGGGTTCGAGGAGTATTCCCCAGTTGGACATGGTCAATGTGGCGAACAGCGTGCAAAAACAGCGAAAATCAATCTTGAAATTTGTGCCACCCGTTGGGCTCACTTGCGTCAACTACAGGAGCGTCGGCGATGTCGATTCCTTCTACCTGAGCTGTCAGAGTCACAGGGATTACTATCGCGATCCCGCCAATAAGACGCATCGGCCCTTGTTGTTCTGTCAGTATCAAGGCAAGTGCGGCGTCAAGCCGGATCGCAGCATTGCCCCACTGCTGGAGCCCGTGCGTTGGGTGCGGGAACGCCAGCCGGTGGTCTATTCAGAGGTATACGGCCAACGCCTGAACCTGGACGCAGGGATTCGAATTAATGCCCATTTCGCAGCCAACTCGTCAACGGTGTTTAAGCGTTAAGCGCACAGAACATTTTCGATTTTCCAAAACAAAATTCATGTATTCAATAAATTGTTGTAAAAGTCGATGTTTCGGGAATTAGTCATGATGCTAGAGTTGCATGCAGAAACGGCTGAAACCCTGTTAAGAAAGTTGACAGACAAAGGGACGGGCAGTGGCAGCTTGGCTTATTCGTGTTAGTTGGTGATGTCACTTGCCAGTGCCAATAAAGGCTGGCAGCGTATGTGGCAGCCACAAAGAGTTGAGCTAAGGTTTAGATTGAATGTTATATTGTACTTACGTTATCTATGACCACAGGCTGATTGACAACGACATCATAGGGCTCCATTTTGTGCGTTTAAAAAAATATTTGCAAAATTTTCCTATTAAATCGCGGTGTCGTGTGCAGTGTGACCGCGTTGTGCAATGAATAAAATACCACATTAAAAATATACAACCATAATACCACCCAGCCCGAATAAACCGGTACTTTTTTAAGTGTTTAATTTTAATTTGTAGTTAAACATATACTAATTAATTGTTTATGTCAGCATAAACGGAATAGCTTTTTACGAAATAAAATTATAATTGTTTTCCATATGGCAGTTTGCATTTTGCGCGTTAGTAAGTAGTCCATACAAGAGCTGCATATCTACCCGATAGTATTAACGATAGTATCGATCGTGTAGTCGATGATTGCCTTTTGTTTTCTTTTTGTTTAATCCGCTTGCATTAATATTATGGCCGCATCAACGAATCCGGAGAAAAATGCAGAGCTCAAGCCCCCGCCCGGACTGAAGTCCTTGATTGATCACCTGATATCCGTATATCCGGATCAACCCAACCCCCTGCAGATGACTACACTGCTAAAGTACTGGCTGGGCGGTTCCGATCCACTCGACTATATAAGCATGTACAGCAACAGGGGCCAGGGCGAGGGCGACTCGGAGCGCATACCGCCGCATTGGCATTACGTGAGCTTCGGCTTGAGCGACTTGCATGGCGATCAGCGCGTCCACATAAAAGAGGAGCACACCACTCGGTCAGGCATGGGCTTTGAGCTCACTTTTCGCCTGGCAAAAACTGAGGCTGAGTTGCGGCAGCAACGCGAGTGCCCAGAGAAGCCGCTCCGGCCACCCACCTGGCCCGCAAATCTGCTGCAATCGATTGCACGCTATTGCTTCCAAACGGGCAACGGTCTGTGCTTCGGTGACAACATTCCTTGGCGCAAGGGCCTGGACGGCAGCACGGATTCGCGCATGCAGAGTCTGCTAGTGGCGCAGGATCCGCAGCTGGGCAGCATCGACACGCCTTTTGGCACTGTGGACTTCTGCCAAATTGTCGGCGTTACCGAGGAGGAAATGGAGCAAGCCTCGCGATGGAATGGTCGCGGCGTTCTCAATTTTTTGGCCAAGGATGTGCAGACGGGCGGCGATTGGCTGGTTACCAACATGCAGCGCACAATGAGCGTCTTCGAATTGTTTCCGGAAACGCTGCTTAATCTGCAGGACGATCTGGAGAAGCAGGGCTCCGATCTGGCTGGTGTCAACGCAGAGTTCACATTTCGCGAGCTTAAGCCCACCAAGGTCATTAAAGAGGAGGTGGACTTCCAGAGCCTCAATGAACGTTGCGCCACCGAGGAAAACAATCGACAGTTGACCGAATCACAAATGAAGCGCGAGGAGCCCAGTTTCCCACAGTCCATGTCGCTGAGCAGCAACTCATTGCATAAATCCTGTCCGCTGGACTATCAGCCGCAGGCGCCCGACTGCATATCGCTGGATGGCATTGAGATAACACTGGCGCCCTATGCGGCCAAGTATTTGCTGTTGGCGATTAAAGTAAAGCCAAGTGGATATTGATTTATATTGTTATGAGTTTAATGCTTATCTTCACTTTGCAGGATCGCATTCGTCATGGCCGACACTTCACATTCAAGGCCCAGCATTTGGCTTTGACGCTGGTCGCGGAAACTGTGACGGGTGCCGCCGTCAGCGTCAGCGAGCCCTTCGGCGTGCTCGGCTATTGGATACAGGTGCTCATACCCAATGATCTGGTGCCGCGCATGATGGAGGCGTTTCGCAATGCCCAACTGGATGGCAAGGCGGAGAACACACAGCGTCTGGAGTTCGATTGGCCCGATAAGAACTTTAGGCTAATTGTAGATCAGCCCAGCTGTGCGCTACCCACGGCCATGTCCATCGAGGCGGCGCCTGTGAACTGAGCGTGCACTGGTTTAGGCTTATATCTAAGTATTATAGTTCTAACTGAAATGAATCTTCCACTAACACGTAAGTTAACAATTTGATCATTTAAATCTAATATAAATACTATATTATATATTATACTTAACCATTTCTATGTGTAGCTAAAGAGCGAGCCGAAATACATTAAACTTAACAATAAAATCACACTTTGCGTATTTGCATTGTGTGTGCCCGTAAAATGCCTTCAAAAGGCGGCGCCAGTTAAATTCTGCGGATGCTTCAACCGGGGTCATCTTGTTGAGTGCCTGAAATGTCTGCCAGTTGTGCAGGGAAGCTGCTTTTGATGTGCCTGTCCCCAGCGGATATGGCCACTTTATAATTATACAGAAAAAAAGAAATGTCGGTTTTGTCATGTTGTCTGTGGACAATGGACTTCAGTTTCTAATTCTGGGAATTGATATCAATTGAATATTCGGTCGCGAAATCCCGACAATCATTGTCTGCCAATTGATCATGTGATTTAAGTTAAAATAACGGATGCATTCCAGTTAAGTCTTTATAGGTACACATTTGTGTATAGTGTATATGCAATATTTCATTCAATTGCATCATCTTCAACCTAAGTTGCAGTTCGAACCCGAAGCATTATTTATATTCGAAAAGTCAGAATTAAGTTAAGAGAAGATCCAAAACTTGGGCGAAGAATCAGCTTTAGTTCGAACCTCTGACAATGTTTTACTGGACTTTCATTGAGGGACCATTCGGAAGCGTTGTTCGCATTTGTTTATTTGCTTTTCTGATTATTTTTCTTTTGTGTTTTTGTGGCCATCTTCGTATGGCCGTTGCCAACGTTACCGCAAACGCAAACGCAGACGCAGCCGTTGCTCGCTTTTGTTTACTACAGAGAACGCTGCACGCTTTGCCACAATCTCACGCTGTGTGTGCGAGTGCAAGTTTGTCTCTGTGTGTGTGTGTGTGTGTGTGTGTGTGTGTGGGCCGCCGTCTCCGATTAGGCGCCTCGTGAGTAAGTGACAAATTTTTGCGCAAACCGCTCGTCGAAAATAATTGAATTATTTTTCATTCCGTTGCCGGCAACGCAAGCGCTCGGTCGTGTGTATTTCTGTTTTAAACGTGTGTGTTGGCGGCGGCTATCAAAACGACAACGTCTTGAACGACACATCAGTGGCGGCGGTACGCGCCACGCACCAAACCCTGGGGATCTGCAGAACACATCTAACACTCAAGTGCATTTAAATTTGTGTCTTCGCTCACGTGTAGGTGCCTTGCATATATCTAGTTTGCTTATTGCGTAATCGTGTGCTACCTTCGATTTTTGACTGCACCCCCCCCCCCCCCCCTGCCAACCCCCCCTGCCACAGCCACGTGCGCGCCAGCGAAGCGCATTGATAATGCCCGCCTGTAAATGGGTGCAAACAGAAACATCAACAGATTTACAACTTTGTAGAGCTCGACTCGCATATCATTTGACGTAGTGGACGGCCTCTCTCTCTCTCTCTTTCTGTCTCTGTTTAGCATAGCCCTCCCTTACTTGGGGCTTGTAAAAGTAATTAAAGCAAAAAGATGAGTGTAAATAAATAAAAAAAAAAAAAGCAAAACATTTCTTGGGTTCGTGTTGAGGCTAAAATTCTTGCTGACACGACTATTTTTCCGCTACATATGTATGTAGATATATATAAATTTTACGTGATATGCTGCGAATAATATTCCATTTGACATGGCCAAAAGACTTCACTACAAAAGAAAAGAAAAAAATTGCGATTTGCGTTCAATGTGCAAACAAGTGCAATATGTGCACTAAATAAATATTGTTTGTTTTTATACTGCGCATTTGGTCGTAGAGAAAAGAAAACTTGCATGAAAAATCAAGAAAAGTTGACAAACAATGATTAACTTTGGAACTTTACATGTCAATTTTTTTCTCAATTTTTGCATGATTTTTGACAGAAAAATTTACTCCCTTTTAAAGTTGATTTTTATACTAATTTTGGTACCCGCAATCAATTAAAAATAAAATGGGAAGATTATAAATTTTAAAATATTTTTTTTTCGAAAATTCACAAGGGGGGAGTACAGTGTCTTTTTTCAAAAAATAGTCAAAAAAAATAAAATCATAATAATGCAGAAAATTTACATGTAGAATTGAGCAAGGGGACAAACTATAATCAAAGTGGTGTCAAACATAAAAATCGGTTAAGTTTTGGCCAAGTTATAGGCTTTTGAAAATCAGGAGGAGTACTTTAATGGGGCTTAGGAACTTGACATGTCAATTTTTTTCTCAGTTTTTGCAAAATTAATAATTAAACTACAATCGAAATGGTATCAAATAAACAAAAAATGGTTTAGATTTGGCAAAGTTATTGGAGTTTATAGTCAGAGAAAAGAGATATGGGAAGCTTTTTTGAGTAAGAGAAATCACCTTATTTAAAAAGATTTTTAAATTGTAAATTCTTTAGACAGGTGTATTTAATTAGGAAATGTTTAGAGGATGTGATTTTTTGACAAAGCTTTCCGTTTTAAAAGTTTTCCTTTAGACGCTTTCCAGCTTAAAGTGATATATTTTACATTTTGAGCAGTCGAATTCGTTCAGATAAAGATTCAGATTTGACTTCTTTTATAGAAATATTCAACTTTTAATCAACTTATGCCAGTCACTTATGTATGTATGAGCAATAGAAAAGTGTGAGAACCTAGGAAAATTGAAAAGTTTACGTTTACATATCTTTCACATATATGTTTGTAGAATAAACAGCATACTTAATTTAAAACAATAAAACTGTTGATTCTACACTGTCAAGACATTCAATAGATGCAAGGGGACGCAGTTTCCCATTACAGCGAAATAAGAAGAAGTCTCAATTGCTGCTGAAAATGCGCCGTGCAAATAATGATAATTACAATTAAATCTCGGGGATCGCGACAGTTTACGGTTTAGCAACCGCTGACGTTTGCCGCTGCTTAGCCGTAAACCGCATAGCCGCATATCAGTTACGGCCGTGTTGTAATCAGTTAAAATTTCAGAAACCGCTCGGCTTTTAGACACCGCTCTCGCAATGACCGAGAACGAGCTGCTCGACGAGTCCGCCGGACAGCCCAACGGACGCATTGTCAGCGCCGAGGAACGAGCTAATGGACACGCCAGCAACAATGGCCAGCTGCACAATTCCACTGCCAATGGTAAGACGCAGTCTAACGGCGTACAACAACAACAACATCAACAGCCGCAGCAGCAGGAGCATATTGAGGCGCCCTGCTGCCGGGACATACACGGCAAGGAGCCGCCGGATGGCGGAGCACGCGCCTGGCTGGTAATGGTCAGCGCCTTTCTGTGCAACGGCGTCATCTTCGGGCTGATCAACACTTACGGCGTGCTGCACAAGCTGCTGACGGAACGGCTGACGGCGCAGGGCGATGCGGAGGCCAACAGCAAAGCGGGTAAGTCTGAGCCAACAAAGTACTATGTAAAGAGGGTAGGGTTAAGGGTTAGGGGTTGGGGTTGGGGTTGGGGTTGGGGTTGGGGTTGGGGTTGGGGTTGGGGTTGGGGTTGGGGTTGGGGCCACAAGCAATTTGTGCGCCAACTTAATCCCTGCGAAAGCAGGGCCAACGGCAAATTGATTCGGAAATCGTGACAAACTACGATTGATAGCAATTATGCAGAAGACAAAAACAGATTAGGTGCGAAACCGAACACTTGTTGTTCGGTTCCCACACAAATGCGTAATAATTACTTGTACTACACTCATTCACACATAAATAAATCAGTAAACAGATTTATTACCACACACACTCAACGAGGCGATAACAAGGGGTCTGAACTCATAGCCGGATTTCGGTTTAATTACTGAATGCGTTCATTTGTGCCTACAAAGATAGCAGAAGTGCGAGCGTAAATAAATTGTAATATTTGCAAATGTAAACAAATGTAAAAACAATATATGCCATTAACTGGTTCAAGCCCAGATTTACATTTTTCCTCTTACCTTATCAGCTGCACCCAAAAAATAACAGATGAATATAAGCTTGAACTAAAAAATAAGTTTATTTCAAGGAAATATAATTGATTCTAGATATATATTTTTATATGTATGTATATATAAGCTTGCTTAATTTTAAGTTGTCTTTAATTGTGTAAAGAATTTCTACAATGATCAGTGATCACTTTTGTAATGTATTATTCGTCATATCTCATGTAACTGTTATCCGATCAATGCAACGTCAAAAGTGATTATTTTATAGATCCAAGTGATCAATTGGATCGTGTATGTATTTGTACCCCTATCAATTACCCATCGATTTTGACTGTATTCTCGATGCTCGCTGGAATTTGTTATTTAAGAGCTAAAGCACCAATGGACACACGATCCATAGCCATAGCCATAGTTATAGTCCCGTCTTGCTTGAGTTCAATAAAACTTGCCACATGTAAGTGGCTACAATGTATGTGCATACAATGTGTGTGTGCGTGTGTGTGTGTGTGTAAATATGTTTGTGTGGACGTCAAGTGAATTAAATTGCTGAAAGTTTATTGGATCACAAAACGTTATTCAACACGGCGTCGGCAATGACGATGTCAAGTCGCTGGAGTCGATGAGAGTTGAAAGCGTTGCCAAAAGGTCGTTTGCTGCGAATAATTTTGCGTGCTAAACTAAAGCATAACACACGCAGCACACACACACCCAACACACACACACACACGGGTTTGGTGTGAAGTAGTCTGGGCTGGACCAAGTCTGGAAAACGTGTGAATTCATCTGTTAAAGCAACTGGTGACGTCTTTGTAAATGCTTTGAAAAATAACAGCTTTATCTAAACTAGCTACCCTTGTAAACAAACCATGCTGGGGATATAAGGCACAACTATCAGAACAGAACTTTTACAGATTGATACATTCGATGACAACTATATGATAAAGTAGAAAGATGAATTTATGCTAAGTTTTATAATAAAAATTGTTTGGCTAGTTTGCTAGTTACACATTTCTTTACCAAGAATACGCACAGCAAAGAGTGTAGAGAATAAAAGTTCAAATGATTTAAGGCATGCCTGTCAAGGTTTGTGTATAGCTCCGTGCAATATTGCGCATACGTCGCGTATGTCGCTTTCAAAGAAGACCAGTTGCATTGGCCAAAGACAAAAGCCTCAACCAAAGACGGCCGCACAGCGCCTAATGCTGGCACAATTTGTCTATGTGTATGTGTGTGTGTGTGTGTGTCTGTTGCCACATGGGCCATGCTTGCTAGCCACATGCCACTGACCCAGTTACTTGGCCAACGCCTCGGGAAGCCACGCAACTGCATCGCTTGACAGCGATCCTCCGTTGGGCGCCCCGCTGCTAAGGCGGCTCTAGTCACTGACTGGTTGAGCGGCATTAGTTCCGCCATATGATTAAAGCTCGACGTAATCTGAGTCCCATCCGCCGCCTTATTAAGAACTTTACGCGATGCCTTTTCAATTGAACGCTGTGGGCTCATCGCATCGACTTCTGCCTATATATGAGCCGCAATTTGTGAGCATAGTTCAAACTAAGCATTCAACTGATAACCCTTAAAGCGGCGCTCGTAAACTTTTAAGTATTAGAAACAATTCTATCGCACTCGGAGTCAAGCACCCTGTGATTGTTGGGTTGAAAGTCAAGGGCGATTTTTATTTAAATAGATTCCAAAGGCGTCACAAAATCAATTGATGAATGAATCGAAAGTTTTTTGTTTGTAAACAAACAATGAATTTTGAATTAGATGTGAATTGCTTTTTATTTTAAGATCGATGTTTTTAATATAGCGTGAAATTTATTATAGCTTGATTACTTATTAATTTAAATCAAATAACTTAGTTTATTAAGACGTTCTTAAAAGCCACAATGCATTAAAGTACATTAAGTTTAAACATTTCTAGCTTTTATTACCCAATGCTCTTAAGCAATAAAAACTGAGAATTTGATATGCCATTTACGTAAAATTCAAATCGCACAGCTTTTTTTTTTTAACCATAATGATTTTGGTTACCTCATTGAGACGTGTGATTTCCTAGTTTCTGCAGAATAAATGTTTGCCTTGTATATATCGGTATGTATGTATGTATGTATGTGTGGATACAACTGTTTGTCATGCCCGCATAAAGTTTGATGCAATTCTGCTTTTACTGCCGTCAGCTTTGTTTAGAATATATACTCTATTCAGATCATACGCTAGAGTATATTGGTTTTAGCAATGTTTGTCTAAAAGTGAAGACACGAACCCTGTAATAAATTCTTTTATACTAAAGATACTATATATTTTACCTATATTTTGCTTGGGAGATTGGTGAAATCTCAGCTCTACACTTAAGTTAGCGGCTAAGCTTCTGATGCAATATTTTAAAAATCTATTGCTGCTCTGTTTAAGCTTTTTAACAGGGTATTTTGCAGTCGAGTGCAATTAACTGCAGCATTTTTATGTGCATTTTTTTTTGTGTAGACCTTTGGCAATGTTTCAGAAAGAAACATTTGTGCGGGTATTATCTAATATACGGTTCTTTGCCTGCGCGCAATTCTCGCTCAATTCTCTCGCTCAATTGTGCGTGTGTGTGTGTGTGCACAATGCTCTCTCAGTCTCTCTCTCTCTCTCTCTGTTGCTCTCTGTCGGCTGTGCATGTTGCCGAGACCGATACCGACACCGACACCGGCTCCGTCTCCGGCTGTGGCATTGACATTGAATTTCTGTTGCCGTTCTCGTTGCCGGGTTTGCCTCAATGCCCGAAACTGCATTATTTAGCTGCAGGTGCAACTGCGTGGGTGTGTGTGTGTGTGCGTGTGTGTTCTTGGTATTGATTTCAATGGTTGTTTGACGAATCGCGGACATTGTTGTGCCTTCAAACCATATGTAGGTCAGTTCTAATTTTAGGTTAATGAGACCAAGCGCCGAATCTAATAAAAGAAATATAAATTGTATTTGCTTATATAGGCACTATATCTCTGGTTTGGCCAATATTTACAGCACACAATAAATATATGTATGTATGTAAGTAATCTACTATTTATGCATCTTTGCCAGCTGCATTATTTACATCGGGCTTCACCGAACGTTGGCACTTCCATTAAATATGTACTTAATTATTAAACATTATCACGGCTTTCGGCTTTCATTTGCGAACGCTTATCAAAACTGGGTCGGTCATTGAACAAGGAATTAACCCGAATCTGTCAGTTAGGTGCTATTCCACGTTCTTAAGCCACGAGCGATTACGGCATATACATACATACTTCTCTCTACTATGTACATATATATTTATATATATGTTTACGCATCGTTTGTTAGCTTAAGACAAAGTGCATCTGGTAAATAGGCCACGGAATTGTTGAATGCGGAACCTCGATAAGCTCTGCAATTAACTCGATTTGCCATTTGACACCCGAGTAAATCCCACAGTTGCCACGTTGAGTCACCGATCGTGCAAATTGCCCCATCGAATTGGGTTTCATCAGCCCCTTTGGCGCCACTCGAGCGTTCCTCAGCCTCAGCCTCAGCCTCAGCAGTGGGCTGGAAAACAACAGTTCATTTCACAATTACCCACAATTGCGTGAGATTCGATTCGAGTTTATTAAATGTCATTTGTCGGCTTTTATGTAACGATTAAACAAATTAAGGTGCCGCACATAAAAAAACACAGATCAGAGATTAAATAAGCTTAATGATATATCTGACAGTTGAACTATAAATTGCTCGATATATGATATAAACAAATGTTGAGAAGATCTCGCGAGCTGAGTTAGTTTAAGCATATTGATAAAATTAAAGCAATCTATATTTACAGGAACTCCATAATATTTATTCAAGTTATGTGTACTTTATATATATCCCTCCACAAGGTTGTATAGCTATGCATTAATTAATTAATTATGGCATAAAAATATCTCCGCCGTGTTATTAAAAATATTTATATTTTCTTTTAGCAAGTCATTTTTAATTATTTGAGTCTACACTCGTAAAGTTAATCGTTTTCAAATAAATTAATAAATTAATAAATAAAAAAATTGAATAAATTAAGACTGATTTCTGTTGTTTGTAGCACTTGTTGGCTCCTTGGCCATTGGAACCACCTTCTTCCTGTCGCCCGTCGCCGGCTGCCTGACCGACAAGATCGGGCTGCGGCTGACCACGTTCATTGGCGGGCTGCTCGCCTCGGGCGGCCTGTTGCTGTCCTCGTTTTGCTCGGACAACATCAGCGCCCTGTACTTTACATATGGCATCATGTTCGGGCTGGGCGGAGCGCTGGCCTATACGCCCACGCTGGCCATTCTGGGGCACTACTTCAAGCGGTACCTGGGCAAGGTGAGCGGCTTCGTGACGGCCGGATCAAGTGTGTTCACCGTCATACTGCCGCCCGGCCTGGACTTCCTGCTGGGCAGCTACGGACTGGAGGCGACACTGCGGGTAAGTCAAATGAGCCTCAAATAAAATTGAACTGTATTCATTTACATATTTCCCATTCGCACAGATGATGAGTCTCATGGCGGCATTCATTATAGTCTGCTCTTTTGTGTACAAGCCGCTGCATCTGCCGCTGCACGTGCCCAAGAAGAAAACAGGCCGCTCCCGTCTGAATGTGCTCCTGCGCTCGGTCATCAACGTGGAGATCTGGAAGCGCAAGCGCTATGTCATCTGGGCGCTGTGCGTGCCCCTGGCGCTGTTCGGCTACTTTGTGCCCTATGTGCACATGATGAAGTTCGTGGAGACGACGTTTCCCGGCAGGGATGTCAATCTGCCCGTCATGTGCATTGGCATCACCTCCGGCATCGGCCGTCTCATATTCGGCGTCATCGCAGATATGCCCGGCGTGAATCGCATGTATCTGCAGCAGCTGTCGCTGGTCTGCATTGGCCTGGTCACGCTCCTCTTGCCGCTGACCAACTCCTACGTGGTCCTCGTTTCGTTCGCCCTGGTCATGGGCCTCTTCGACGGCTGCTTCATCTCGCTGCTCGGCCCCATCGCCTACGAGATCTGCGGTCCGTCGGGCGCCACTCAAGCGATCGGCTTCCTGCTGGGCCTCTGCTCGCTGCCCTTGACCATCGGTCCGCCGGTCGCTGGCATGATCTACGAGCGCACCGGCTCGTATACCCTGCCGCTGATATTGGCCGGCTTGCCGCCTTTGGTCGGCTCCTCGCTGCTCTTCCTCATGCGCTGCGTGAAACAGGACGAATCGAGCACGAAGACCACAAACGGAGTTACTGCGAGGCAAAATGGCGACATTGAATCCACGTCCAATGGCGATTATCGATTGGGTGGTAAGTTAAATGGTTTGTGTTGGTCTTAACCAAATTACTATCTGCAACATATTTCATATTTATTACTCTCTTATTTTATCTTTCAGCTGTCAAGTCTAGTGTACCATTGATGGGTTCAAACCCCAGCGAAAATGGCTCTCTGTCCAATGGACACCTGGTAACCAATGGCTCATCAACTGGTGCGTATTATAAGCCTTAAATGTATAGAAGCTATATAAATTTATTACCCTATGCCTTTTACAGCTGCCAAGTCGAATTCACCTCTCATGGGCTCCGCAGCAAATGCAAATGGAGTTAATGGACATGCGAACGGGCACATGATAGATCCATCAACTGGTTTGTACTCCCAGTTTTTAAGTCCCACCAGCGACGACTTCGGTCAGCGCCCTTCTAGTATTACTGCCTGCTGCTTTACAGATCTTTGCACTCATCCCAGTAGCTCCACTAAGACACACCCTTCACTTCCCATTACATTTCACTCCGCTTTGCTTGAGCACAGTTCCAAATCGCAGACTGCTTTAGATGATACTAAAAAACGCCTCTATAAGTATTCCATCTATTAGTTAAGTAATGTGAATGCTTTTTTCTTGTGAATTCGATATTTGGATATATGACTACAATTTTCTACTGAATTTTGTATTATTGTGATATTGTTAGATTTGTTTTTTATTTTTAAATTTTACACTGTTTCTTTCAACTTTCGATGCACATGCTTTTTTATCATTTGACTACACTTTATTTTCAGCATAACTTTTCGAATACATGCACACATTCATGAATATTACACTGCAATAGATTTTAGTGCTTTTTAGTTTTTAAGTTGCACCGGAAAAGCTTTCTCTGTAAATAAAACTAATACAAGCAAACTTTTTTCATTTAAATACATAAGCAACTGTATGTAATTTATTTTTATATTGTTGGCAAATGCTATGGAAAATATGAACTGCATGGAGCTTCTAACTGTTGTATATTAGTTATGATATAAACTAACTATTTAACAAACATGTAAATCTTTCAGAGACACTCACCGACAGGCCGGGATTCTAGATAAAGTCGCTGTCGTCTACTCAAAACTCAAAATTCCACAAAAATCTTTACCATTAAAAAATTTCTGCCATTTTTAAACTCCATATCATATCGCTGACCGCGTTTCTAGCGCATAAATAGACAAGGTGTTCATTTTGACTACTGTACGTACTATGGGACGATGTACAAATTATGAATAGCCCATTGTGTTTGGAGAGACTTGTGTACTTCATGTACATATTGTAATACTTATTTTTATCATAAATGTATACTATAGGCTAAGACACATATCTGAAATGAAAAATAAATCAATAGCAGCCATAATAAGTTTTACTTTCAAGTGCATTTTTTATCTTCTTATTAAATTAACATAATATTTAAAAAGGTTTATTTTAAACAGCAAGAATAAAAATATGAGGAACTCATAAAATATATAAACAAACTGTAAATGGAGGAGACTAAGACACATATCTGAAATGAAAAATAAATCAATAACAGCCATAATAAGTTTTACTATCAAGTGCATTTTATTTTTTATTTTTAATTTACTTATTAAATTAACATAATATTTAAAAAGGTTTATTTTAAACATTTGAAAAAGAGCAAGCATAAAAATATGAGGAACTCATAAAATATATAAACAAACTGTAAATGGAGGTCGACAAAAACCATATGATACTGGCTGGCGGATAGACCTTCAATAGTCTACAGTGGAAATGCTGGCTTATTCAAGTCGGCCAATTTGTGGCGGCACCTGACTGGAATTGGCCAATTGGTGACGTAGGGGCGGCTGTGTAAAGTCGCACTATACGCGACTATTTGGCTGGTTACTGTTACCAATTATTTTAAATTATAGCAATTTGTATGCAGGCGCTTAACGATAAATCACATTAAAAAATTACTTGATATTGATGTTGGGTTCATTGATGCCTACCTCCGCCCCGCGTCCAGCCCCCAGACTTTGTCAATACGATGGCGACGTTTTCTAGCGATTGTCTGAACAGAGGGATCCGCTCGCCCAAGTCACGATTTGATTCCCATCGCAGCGGTCCAAAAAAGTCGTCGGCGCGTCCGGCGTATATAAAGTCGGTGCTAACAACAATTTGTAATTATAGTACTGGCGCGTTTACAAACGATCAGATCACTCGATCACTGCGATCGGAACAAACCAATCAAGACTCTACAGTGGATTACCTGTTGCGACACCTTTAGGACAACCGTTGACGCATTATGTTGACGTGGCAATTGTGGTGCGCTCTGCTGTTCGTTTTGTGGTTCTATTTTTTGTGGACGCGTCGCAGATTCTATTTGCTAACGCTCAAGATACCTGGCCCCCTTGGATATCCAATAGTCGGCATGGCCCATAAATTAATGCATAGGGAAAGTACGTGATATGTGTGGAATGTTAAGTTGCTCACTCACCGAATAAAAAACCCCCAAATTTTTCTACATAAATCAATCAAAAGTGTTATTAAATCGAACGTTTTCTAACTTCAAATCAAAGTTTCGTATATAATAAAATATTTGCAAAAAACTTAAATGCATAAAATGATCCGAGCAACAATGTGAATCGTATAAGAAAGTTTTACACAGAAATTAAATAAAATTGTGCTAAATTTAAAAATATTTTCCTATAGTGAAATGTGCACAAAAAACTTTTCTAAAATAAAAAAATTTTATTTTTTCGTTTAAACAACTAATCAGATGTGCTGCGAGAGTTTGGCATCTATTTGGCAAAGCACGGACCGACAATTTTCTCCTGGCTGGGTCCCATACCCTTTATTATCGTGAGCGATCCGCAGGTTATACAGGATATATTCACATCACCCCATTGCGTCAACAAGGGCATCATCTACAAGGCTGTCGACGATGGCGCTGGCCTGGGACTGTTCAGCTTAACAGGTGGGCGAACCGATTGGTAAATCTTGATTGTATATGAGAAAGGATTTTATCTTTTGTCCAGATCCCCGCTGGAGCGTGCATCGCAAGCTATTGAATCCAGCCTTTGGACACAAGGTGCTGCTCAGCTTTTTACCTATTTTCAACAACGAGACGAAAAGTCTTCTGAAAGTATTTGACACGTTGGTGGATAAGGACGAAAGCGATTTGATACCTCTGCTGCAAATCTTTACACTGAGCATCGCAACTCGTGAGTTTAGTTTAAAGTAGCTAGACATAAACTTGCTTCTGATGTTGATAGAATATATCTTAATAATTGTTTATTTTATTTTTCTTTCATTCAAGTACAGAAACTACTATGGGCAGCGAAGTGAAAGACTCTGACATCATTAACAACAATCGTCTGCTCGAGGACTACCAATGGTAAGTCCTTTTGGTCCTCGCCACTAATGAGTCTTGCTATGCGTTAATAGTATTTTGGAAACCATGACAGATATGTGCTTTTCGCCATGGCTGAGTAATAAAACCCTGAGGGAGTTTCTTGGCAAAGAGGAGCGTTATGCGAGTGCCAAGTCTGATATACGTGGTTTTATTCGCAAGGTAACAGAAAAGAATAATCATAATTTAACAGGGTACCAATAAAACTTTTCTTATTTTATAGCTAATTGAAAGGAAGCTAGCTAGAGATGCAGAGCTTGCTGAATCGGAAGCTAATATGCAGGATAAAAACATATTTCTGAATTTGGCGACAGATCTGCTGAAACGTGGCATCTTCACCTGGAAAAATGTGGAAGATGAATCGAACGTGATTGTTTTTGGCGCTTTCGAGACAACTGCCAACACAGTTGCCTACACATTAATTCTGCTTGCAATGTTTCCCGAATACCAGGAAAGAGCGTTTGAAGAGGTTGTCGCTCTGTTTCCGGATAGCGGAAATTTCGACGTGACCTACGCGGACACACAGGAAATGGTCTATCTGGACTTGATTCTCAATGAATCGATGCGAGTGATGCCGCCCGTTCCAGTTGTCTCGCGACAGACTTCTGCGGACTTGGTGCTATCAAGCGGAATTGTTGTGCCAAAGGGTGTGCAGATTGCCATCGACATCTTTCACTTGCACCGCAGCAAACAAATTTGGGGTGAGAACGCAGAAATATTCAATCCGGAAAACTTTCTGCCCCACCATTTTCAAGACAAGCATCCTTACGCCTACATACCATTCACAAAGGGCATACGAAATTGTATCGGCAAGTGTTTATTTAACAATCAGTTACATAGAAGACTTGATTTAATAATTCTTGTTTATAGGTTGGAGATATGCCTTAATATCAGCTAAGGTAACGTTGGCGAAATTGCTGAGAAACTACAAATTCTCAACAAGCTTCAAATTTGAGGATCTTTGTTTCGTTGAGGATATTACTATAAAACTAAAGACGGTGCCGCTACTGAAGCTACAACGAAGAAAATGATTACTAAAAATATTGTTTTTTTTCGCTTATTTAATCAATTTCCGTTAATTATATTGATATGAGTTACTAGTAGCTAAGAATATACATATGTATGTTGATTGAATATATGTGGAAATCGTATTTAATTTTAATTTGTAAATGGTTTTTATATGTGCTTAGCTTGAAAAATACTATTTCACCCATTGTTGTGATTTCGGTACGCTTACGCAGTTTTATTAAATATTTAATCAACAGTATCTCAAATCGCGTTTTTAAATAAAATTACGAAAGAAATACTTTCAAATAATGGCACATCTTATCGATAGATTGCAGTGTTGTACAGCACTGTTTGCAGGCATACTATTAAAAAGTTATCGTAAAGCACGATATATCGATACTTGTTGTCATATTGCCGGCAGTGAAATAATTGTCTATAGTTTTTGACTGTGCCGCAATGTCGCTCACAGATGTCTTGGACCTGAATAATACAGAGCTATTTGCGAAAATACGCAATGGACTGCCAATTGTGCAACAGACGCAGAACCTCCTGGACTGCAAGGACGATCTATTGTATGCGTGGGACTCAAATGAATCCTGTCTGCTGGTCACAAATTGGCGCGTCGCATTGCTGCGCGAGGAACCGAAGCGTGCCAAAGTGAGCTATCAGACGCTGATTCCCTCCAATTCGGTGGGCCTGCATGTCGATCGAGTTGTGGTTTCCAACGAGGGCTCCCTGGTCGCGTTGAGTGGTCCCCATGGTGTCACAATATTGGAGGTGCCACGCCGCTGTGGGCCCGATGGCCTTTTCTTAGATGGCAAGGCGAAGATCACGTGCCGCACATACAACTTGGATGCGCTACTCTTTCAGAACAATCCTCAACTAGAGGTGCGCCAACTTCGCTGGCATCCCGACTCTGTTTCGGACTCGACGTTGCTGGTGCTGCTCTCGAACAACACGATGCGCGTGTACAATCACGCCAAGCTGCGGCACGTGTGGAAGGTGGGTCCGTATACTTCCAAGAGTGGGGCAAATACCTCAGCTTCGGATTTCGGAGAAACATCCGTTGACTTTGACATTGCACCGCCGGTGAAAGCACGCTCCACGGCTGACGACGATGCCAACGCCAACAATAATAAAACGTTGGTGACCGCTAAGCCAACCAAGGAAAAGGTGGAATGGCCCATTGTTATATTGCGTGAGAATGGCAACATTTACGTGATGCTCGCCGGCATTGATTCGGAGATAACGCGTCTACAGGGCCCCATTACCATTACGCCGCAGACAAGTGCCAACTATGGTCTGGAGTCGTGTTCTCTGCTGATCATACCATCCTTACCGCCAACTGTAATCATTGCCGAGTCGACGGGCAAGCTGCACCATGCCCTGCTGCTGGAGGCCGAGGCCGCCGAGCATTCGTTCAGCGAGGTGGACGACTGCCTGGTCATTGAGCCTTCGGAGTGGACACTGCACGTAACAGAAACGGTTGAATTGGAGCTGGGCCTCTCGGCGGCAGCCAATGCCAATGGCACTGGCAGCACCTACAACTGCCCCATACACCTGAAGCGAGACTTGATCAACGAGTTGCGCTACTTTGCGTATCACAATGCCGGACTGCACATCATCACGGTTAACTTTATATCGGAACTGCAGCGCTTTCTGGACAGCGAGGCCGAAGATAGCCAGCTGGTGCTATCGACACCGTCGAGTGCCGAATATATTCTATGCACAAAGTTCGACTCGAGCGATCGCATTAACGCAGTCTTCGGCGTTGCCCTGCTGCAAATGCCAGCTGGGCTTGTCATGCTCCTAAGCAGCGGCCAAGTGATCAGCCTCAAGCTGATCATCGACGCCCAACTGCTGGGCACGGCCAAGTCGCATCTGCAGCACAAGGCCACGGACACCCTATTCGATCAGCAGAGTGCGACGCCCTCGTTCGCGGACACAATCAAGGGATTGCTACAGCGCAGCGTTAGCCAGCCGATTCTGGCCGATAAGCTGGCCTCGCCATCGGCACACGAGCGCTACGAGCTGCTCAACCAGGCCATAGAGGTGCTGCGCTCCCAATACCTCAAGCGACACGAGCTGGTGCACGCGGAGTTTGCCAAGCGCATCAACTGCATCAAGCTGCAGAAGCAGCAGCAGCTGCAGGAGATCAAGGCTCTGGAGGGCGAGCGTGAGATCATCAGTGAACGGGCACACAAGCTGGCCGAACGCTTCGAAGAAATCAGCGATAATCAGGAGGTGCTGGTGCGACGCTGCCAGAAGCTGATGCAGGACGCCAACGCGGCGCTGCCCAACAGCATTGTGGCTGAGCGTGAGTTCACCAGCGAGGTGGAGCGCATCAACAAGGCGACTAAAAGCATGCAGGCCGCCTTGGACACCGCCAAGAAGGCGTTCAACAAACAGCGCTATCACATTGCCAAGTCCCAGGACACGGCAAAAAGCAATGCCTACGAGCTGCCCGAGAAACAGCAGCGCACCATTACCGAGATCCTTACGCAGCTGTCCAGCGAGATTGATCGTCAGATCACTGATGTGAAGCGAATAAATAAGATAATGGGCTTGTAGAATAGCCGAAACAAACAAATAAGTTAATTATGTATTTCTGCTTTTGTTTAAAATTAAAATAACATTATGATAATCAAATGTTTTTTTTTCAATTTGTGCATAAGCTATTTCGTAGTTAAAAATCTTGCCATATTTGTGAAAAGTTTGGACAAGTTAAATTTCTGTATCAAACTTTCACAACTGAGTTAAAAACTTAACTTTTAATAGTTATATAACACTTTCATAGATCTTCCATGAGATTAGATTTGTTTTGCTGAGCTTCTAAAAAAAAAGCGCATCGAAAGAACAAAACAAAACTGCGGCCAGCTAATTGTATTTGATAAAAACTTCTACGCAGGCCATCCCCTATGTGTTAGATCTATGTGTATATAGCTATGTGTACATAGTTGTAGTGTTAATGCAGTATATTGAACCTCGATCGAAAATAAGTCTGGAAATTTGCATGGCTAATGCCTGGTAAGTATATGCTTATGTAGGTAAATTTCAATGGGTGTTTTTGCGTTCTAGTCGCGCATTTCTCGAACTGAAGGCAGTTGTAAGCGAACTGTTTGGCGTCGATGGTCGTGTTCAGGTTGAATTCGTAGAGATGACATCGGTAATTCTGAACAGATTGGCATCGATCTGTACGCAGATGTCCAACTATATCAAGACCAACTCGCCCTTTGTGATTGAGGCGTTGATGGTGTCGCTCTGCTTTGGTGCCATCATAAGCAGATATCTAATACTCACCTAATTAAAGTACGCACACACACACAGAGACACAGCTATTATTAATGCCAATCATGTAAATAATACTAATTACAATAAAAGAGAATGAGCCAACGGAAATTTCCTCTAAATAGAACTAATATTGTATTTGTGTGTGGAAATACGTATGAACGATGGAACTTAAACTTTAGGCTTCTCGATCAGATGAATGTAGAAAGCTGGATTCTGGACAACATTCATTTCCTTGAAGTCACCATAGAGCTTGTGCTTGGCCTGGCTGCCGAAGAGCTCGCTGAGGATCTCCGTGAAGCGCTTCAGCTCGTGCGGATAATAGGAGAGACGGAATTCGCTGGCCAGCTTGTTGCCCTCGATCTGGTAGTCCATGGAGACCAGAGCCGCCTTGCCGCAGTAGAACAGAACGGATGTTTTGATGTCCGCCGTGTGGCTTGTCTATAGGCAAGAAAATACGAAAACATTTAACTAAAGCAAGTCATTCAAAAAGGGCGATTACAAATATGATGATAGTTGTTTTTCAGCTTAGCTTTTTTTTTTTTTTTGTCTATTTAAAGCGACTTTCAGTGAGTTATCAGTGAGCCGATGACGGCGCACATTATCAGGCCATATTTGGACTAAGTCAATGAAATGTGTTGCTTAATTGTTTTTAATTGGGCATAGCTTACGTTGTAGTAAATGCTCTTGGCGGGCGTGGCGCCAGTCTCCAGGATGTTGTCGTAGTTGCGATGATCGATGAGCAGGATGCCGCCTGGCTTCAGGCACTTCTCGAAGTTCTTGATCGCCTGCTTGTGCTCGCGCTGATCACCAAAGCTGTCCATCAAGTGGGCAAAGGAGTTGCCCAGGCAGATGACAGCATCGAAGCCGGCCTGACGATGCTCCTGGATATCGTCGAAGAGCGTCAGCCAGTTGGCCTCCTCAATGGCTGCACAAATAACGAATACATACATATATTAACTATATTCTATGTGGAATTCTGACTGAACACTTACTCCAGTTGTCGAAGGCGGCTTCCTTGCGACGATTCCAGCGCTCCTTCAGCGCGTACTTCAGCATTTTGTCGGACGCATCCACGGAAACCACTTCGAAGCCCTCTTCCAGCAGCATTATCGAGTCCACACTAACATATTATATATAATCAAATATAGAATGAGATATATTTGATTTTATTTTATGTGGCTTACCCCGTGCCGCATGCCACGTCCAGGATGCGCTTGCAGCCTTTCTGGCGCAGCAAGTCAACCAGGAAGTTCTTGTAGTTGTCGGTGCGCGAGTTCTTATCGCCGATGAATATTTCCCAGACCTTGGCAGCCTTGCCATCGGCATACTGATCCCGCACTCCTTCGGCGGAGATGCCTTCCGATCGGGTAACGAACACACTATCAGCTGAGGTTGTCATCTCGGGCGTTTGGCACTGGGCAGCGGTTCAAACTGAAATAAGTTCTCGCAGCGAATCCACTTCCCATGATATCTCCGGCGGCTGAATTCAGTCACCAACAGCTGGCACGCCGCACTCACACACACGCACGTAATCTTATCAGCCCCCGTCCAGATTGACCCGTGCTGGCAACGGCTTCGCTTTGCTACGCTACGCTCCCCTCCGGGGCGAGGCGAGCGCCAAATCAACATCTGCTTCCAGCGTACACGTTTCGCTTTTTTGGCGACCTGGCACTGACCCCGTTGTGATTAGTCGCGATTACAGTGCCTCCAAAAAAAATACCATATTATTTGACAACAATACGTCACACCACACTTTTACTAATAATAAAAAAAAAAAAGCAATTATGGAAAAAAGACCATCCCTATAAAAACAAAGGCAACAATTAGTTTCCTGATGCCGCAGATTGAATACCCTTACAGATATTTAGCATTGGGTATATATTTTTTTTATATTCCTAATTGAATTGCTGATAAATAGATAAACTGATTTTCGTATACGAATCTGATTTAAACTCACTGTGCTATGTTTAAGGGTATATGTAATATAACTGCTTATTATTGTCAAGTCAAGCAAAGAGCATAAAGACGAGCCAATCATAGAACTGTGATTGGAGTAACATTTATAAATGAATTGCTGATTTATCTATAAATTGATTTCTTATAAGAATCTAATTTAAACTTACTGTGCTTTGTTGGCCACATAAGTGTAATTTTTTGGTTAACCAAAGTATTTCCATTGTTCTCTAATAAAAATCAAATAGAAGAGCCTTTAAAATTAGAAGATTAATCATACAAGTTTAGTAGAGTTATATTGATTGACAAAATCAAAATACCCCTTTATAAAATATAAGTCAAATTTCATACAAATTCGTGTTTATTTTTCAATAGTCTTAGTAAATATTGCACTGCGTTGGAAACTAGGATTACATGTTCCTATATCTTTTAAAATGTTTATATTGTTATAATGGTATTCGTATTGCACGTTGTTTGAGTGGAAACAGTGAGTCTTAAGGAATAATGTCACGAGTTCGTAGATGTACATATTTAAAAATAAATAGTGTAAAACATTAATAATATCAAAATTGTGATTACGTTTCGCAAGATAATTATTTTGGTCTTACAGAAAAAGAGACTCTTAATTATCTTGGGAAACATAAGCCGTCAATATGCTTATGAGGTACTCCTCATATATGTATGTATATATACTATATATGTATTTGAGAAAATCAAGTTCTATGGCAAATAGCCGAGCGAGTCCTCGAGAGAGGCGCTGACCGCCCGCATCGATTGGTAGCTCGCCATGCGACTCCGGCTGATATTACTGCGCACGGAGGCGGCCTTCTCCAGGGCCTTGATGTTGACCAGCAGGTCGTCGGCACTGCAGGATTTCTGCGAGCCGCCGCCGGAGACCATGTGCAGCGGCATGACCATGTTACCGCCATGGCCCAGACGATCGGTGCTGAAGGATTCGCGCGTCCGATAAAGCGAGCGGCGCGCCGAAGCGCTCGAATGGCAGCTGCCGTTGCTGGCGCGTGCGAGCGGCTTCTTGGGATTGCCCAACGGCGGGCAGAGGCTCTTGATGTCCGTCGTCTGACTTAGTTTCATGTCCGCAAACACGGCGGCCGCCTCAACGCTCTTCTTGACGCTGAGCGCCTCGTGCGGCTGCACGGGCTTGCTGTTGCCGCCGATCGTGAACAGCTCATAGTCCAGGCCCAGTTTCTCGGTGGCCTTCGGCTTGCGCGTCGAGGCGGAGCGCGCCTTGTGCTGCTGATTCAGCGAGTCCTCGCTGACGGCAGCCGCCGCCTGGGCGCGCTGGCGCCGATGGGAGCGCTTGCAGTAACACTTGCTGGCGCTGATGCAGCTGTCCGTGTCGCACCAGGTGGTCGTGTCCGAGTGCGTGTTGGCGGAGTCGTGCTCGAGCGTGCTGTTCGGCTCCTCCTCGACCATCGAGCAGTAGCACTTCTCGTCCGACTTGCACGACACCAGCGAGTGCCGATTGCCAGCAGCCCCAGCGCCCACCGACGGCTTGCGGCCACCGCCCAGCGCCATGTTGCGCTCGTTCTTCTGGCGCAGCTTGTGGTTGAGGTGCTCCGTGCGCAGGCTGCAGTAGCAGCGATCTGCCGAGGCGCAGGTGCACGACTCGGAGTCGTAGCTGCACTCCGAACAGGACACGTAACTATGGGGATTACATTTTAATTGAGCAAAGGTATTCTTCCTTAGATTTAACTCACCCGCTGCTGCTGTTCCGGTTGAGTCCTTGCAGCGCGTGCTCGTTGCGCACCACGGACACGTCGGAGCCGCTGGTCGCGGCACGATTCCGTTGCTGCTGCTGCTGCTGCTGTTGTTGATGCTGCTGTTGATGCTGATGCGGGGCATGGCCTTGGCTGGTGGGCGGTCCAATGATGATGGGCGGCGTCAGCCTGCGTTTGTTCGAATCAGCCTGGATGGACGGGGACTCCTTGGCGCTCCTTGGCGGTTTGGCCTGCTTGCCGCGACAGGCGCGAAACTGGCCCAGTTGGAAGACTTTCTTCAGACTCTTGGTGCCAAAGAATATGCTCTTGGGTTTCTTCTACAAAAAGTTAAATTAGTTGGCGCCAAAGATGGACCTAGTTTGAGTTACCTGTGAGCTGTTGACGCTTGGTTTGCGCTTCTGTTTCTTCTTCTTCTGGCGGCGCATTATGTTCTTGGAGCGCTGGAAGAGCTCGTCCTGGGTGAGGGTAACGGCCAGCTTGAGCAGGAACTCCTTATAGATGGGCTTCAGATCGTTGAAGGACATGCCGTCAGCATCGATTATCGCGTAGAGTATGTCGTCCAGCGAGTGCAGATTCTCGTGCAGGCGGAATTCATTGAACAGTTCACTGAAACCAAGTGGGGAACTAGAAGCACAATTCAAACGATGCCAATCAACCAAACCAAACCTTTTCACCAAAGGATGCTAAACAATGTTAGGCCAACCCACGGGCCAGCATCAGCGCCAGCTGCCACTGTTGCCGGCCCCGTTGGTTAGTTTAACTACTCACCCGCCGCCACCGCCGCCGCCGCCTCCGCCCAGTTTGCCGGAACTCGTGCGACGCGCCGCCCGCGACTTGTACCTGGTCAGGCCGCCCGTGTTGAGGAAGCTGCCCGATCTGGGTATGGCCACGCGCGTCAGTATGTCCCCATCGCCGGCGGCTGCTGCCACGCCCCCACCCCCACCCCCAACCACGCCCACCAGGTCGCTGAGCTTGCGACCGTTGGCCGTTGGCGTCGTGGGCTGCTTTGTGTGATGAGGATGAGGATGAGGATGCGAGTGCGGATGCGCATGGTGCAAACGGTTCACGTGCCCGTTGCTGCACACGATGCTGTTGCTGCGGCCCGAGCCGATCTTATTGGGCGCCGGCACCGGCGGCGCCCGCTTCGTCTTGTGGGATTTGCGTTTGCGCTCCTCCGTCGAGGTCTCGATCTCGGCCGCCTCGTTGATCACGTTGCTGTTGGAGCTGAGCGAGCTGCTCGACACGCGCTTCTTGCGCGCAGACCGAGAAGGGGTTGCTCCGCCCACGCCCGCGCCCAGTTGCTTGGGACTGAGACCCGCCAGGCTGCCGCCGCTGCTGCGAAAGGAGCTGCGCCGTCCGCTGACGCTGGGCGCGATCTGCGAGCGCGACAAATAGTTGGAACCGGTCAGCGCCGAGCTGCTGGCAATGCTGATGCAGCTGACGCCGTTCTGCTGCCGCGGCGTGCGGCGCTTCGTGCTGCGCTGCGAGTTGGTGCTCACGTGGGCCATCAGGCTCTGGTAGAGCGTTGCCGCGATCACAATCGCGTCCTCGGTGCTCTTGCAGATGAAGCCGTGGCACTCCAGGATCTTCGGCGCGCTGGCCGAGCGCATGACCACAGCAAAGATCGGGGCATGCATGTGTTCGCTCTGTTCCACAGCCAGCTGCTCGATTGGACTGGAATTAAAAAATATATAAATAAAGGAATTGCCTTTAAATAGAATAAAGTTGCCTACCTCAGTGGCTGAAATAATGCAGTCTTGTCTATATTATCGGGATCGGTGATGAGCGGCAGAAATGCGGCGCCGCCGTCCGTCTCGGAGATGACGAACTTAACGGCGGACCACACGGCAATGTTGTGGAAGGGCGTTATATTCGGATCGCTCTCCTCGTTCTTGTGGCTGCTGCTGGGACTGGACATGGCGCTGATCTTGATGCGCAGTCCCGTTGCACAAATATCCAAAGAGCCCGACTTGAGTTTCTAAAGAAAATGGTATTTATGATTTACCCCTAAAGTATTTTCTGAGCCTCTCTTAGTCACCTTTTTTGAAACCTCAGCGAGATAGAGCTGACGCAGCGGCTCCTGCAGTCCCTGCAGGCTGGTCACCTTGTCCTTGAGCGGCAGACAGCCCAGGCAGGTGACGTCGAAGCTGTTTGTCGCGTCCTTGGCCACGTCGGTGAACAGCTGCTCGATCTGGGCCTGGACGCTGTTGCTAATGCGCTGCACATCGTTCTTGGCCGCCTCGGCCAGCACCTTGGCCGACTCGCTGCTCTCCTGCAGGAAGCTGCTCAGCGAGCGCGGCTTGTCGCCCGAGGTGCTCGCCAGCTCACTACGTCCATACATGATGATGGAACGCGTGCGATGCGATCCCCTGGGATCGTCGAGGCGGCTGCTGCGCATTGATCTACAAAGAGGGGAATAGAACAAATATTTTATTCAATTTGTTGTTAAAATAAATGCAAAATAAATAAACAAAAAAAAATATTAATAATAAATACAATATTTATATTTATTGTTGTTAAATTAAATTTAAAAAAATATATAAAATAAATATTCATAGTAACTACAATATATATAAAATATATTTATTCCCATTTGTAATAATAATAATAATAAAAATTACAATATTTATATTTATTGTTGTTAAAATAAATTAAATATAAATAAATAAGAAAAATATAAATAATAATTTCAATATATATAAAATATATTTATTCCCATTTATATTTCACATAAATAACTTAAAACACCTTTTTTAATATTCACATATTTCATATTATAATTCAAATCTGACACATATAGGAGTATAGGGTAGCTTTCTTCTACTCCTCTAAAATCCCAATATATGTCAAGCTTATAACAGATTTTTTATTATAGTCGTTGTCTCTAAGCAAATTACATAGTTTACATAGTATTCTAATTCCAACTCAGTCTAGGTTTATAGCCTGTGAGGTTTTTATTGTTTTTATTTAGTATATTATATTCAGTCAACAAGCCATAGAATTTCAATATGCTTGTTTTCTTTTCTATTTTGACACACCTTCTAAAATCATAAATTATATAAAAAGTGTCACATGGAAAAATCACTTTTTGAGATCTGTTTGCCTATTAAATAAAATTTATGATTTCTAGCTGTTTAAAGTGATTTTGATAAATAAATATATTATTGCCCTTCTTTGTAGGTGAGTTGTCTAAATGTTAAAATTTACCCCTTAACTTCCCTCCTATTTTAATTTTCATTTAGTCAACTCTTGCATCTCTAATTTTTATTTTATTAATTTTATTTTTCTTATTTTGTAACCCATTATCTTATATGTATAAGTTTTTTTATATAGGTTATTTTACAACACACAAAAATTATAGGCAAAAATAAATCCAAAAAAACCTAATTTGTCTATCATCTTAATTATCTATAATCAAGGCAAAATAAACAATACAGCTTTGGGCTTTAGACCAATGAAATTTTGATTGCCTTGGGCAAAAGTTATGATTATTACTTATAACTTAAATAGTTATGAAAATATAAACAAAAAATTATAAAAAAAATATTTGTAAATAAAATAAAGTTTCATATGTATATGTATAAATATATGCTACTAATAAAAAATGTTGAAATATGATATTGAAAGATGACTTATTATTATTATTTATTTGGCCATACATATACTTATAAATTTTTTCTCTACATTTGGCTAATTCCCATCAAAATAGACTTTAGTAATTTTGTATGAGATTTCTTAAGTGGTTCTCTCGCATGTGCGACAAACGTTGAAAAGTTTTGTGAAAGTTTCGCTGATTAACGTAAACGAGCCACAAAATTTAGCGAGTCTAACTAAGTATATATATATATGTATATACGTACATACATACATACATACACTTATGCACGTATGTGCATAGTGTGTGTGTTTATTGATGGCTAACTATGAATTGGCAAGTGGCAACAACAACAACAACAACAACAACAACATCCTGCTGGAAGAGAAGGGAACATCAACAAAAGGGGACAAATGATGATCGAATGGATGGGACACATTGTGTACAACAACAACAACAACAACAACAACAATGCGTCTGGAGATGAACGCAGCTTGGAGTGTTCCCAATTGAGACCATTTGGATTTACCGCTAGTTGACATCAAATCGGAAGCGTTTCTTTTGGTAGAACGTTGCTGCGTCCCAGCTTAATTTGAATATGAATGAAAATGTGGCCAACGCGCCCGATTTGATCGTTTGGATCGCTTGGACGATGGTCAGCAAAAGTTTTCTTTTCTCTGTTGTTTTTTTTTTATTCACTGTTTTTCTGCCTTTTTAATCAATTAAGTAGTTCACTCGGCGAATGTGTGTCAACGCTATCGATGAATATTTATACATTAGAGCAAGTGTCGGCTTTAAGCATGCCCCGCTTGCTGTTGCCGCCTCCCTCTTATGTTCGCTGTCTCGCTCGCACATGCAGCAAACGATCGCCACCTGTGTCTGCGTAGCTTTTGCTTTGTAACTGTTCATTTGTTGCTTATGGAAATTGGAAACGGTAAATAAAACGTTGGATGCTGGCGACGTATTTATAAAATGTCTTTTTGTGTGTGTGTTGAGTGTGTGTAAAGTGTGTGTGTGTGTGTGTGGAGTGTCTCTCTGGTGTGTCGAGAACGAAAGTGTTGAAAGTTCGAGTAAATTTTCTGTCTGAGAGCTCTATTTTAAAATATCATAGCGATTTTAACAGTTATCAAAAGTCTCCGATAAATTCCAGTGATAAATTCCTATAGGGAATTAAGCTTAGAGTCTCTTCTATTCTTACATTTCCAGAATAAAGCATCATAAGAAATCATGCTTATTAATCTAATGAAAAAAGTCGATCTTAATCAAATTTATTTAAGTATAATTTTTTGATTTTTGAGTAACATACAAAAATTATTTTAAAAAATAAGAATTCAGATTTTAGATTGTCAATCTGACAATCTTTTATATTTTGCACTCACCTGGAGTCGTCAAACATTAGATCGATCTTCAGTTTGTATATCGAATTTCGGCTGACACTCGAATTATTCTCGAGCTGATCGCCGTCCAGTAGCCGGAAGCCGGAAGAGTTGCTATTGCTGCTGGCTGGTTTGCGGGTGCGAACCGAATTCATTTTGGGTACAGCCACAACCGATTGCGAGTCCAGTTTGCAGGAGGTTACCATCATCAACAGCAACGAGGTGAGAAACACACGCGGAATGCAGCTGCTAGTGGCAGTGGCAAATAGCTGTGGCAGTGGCAGTGGCAGCAACCGCGGCGCATGCCACTTAAGCTCTTTGTTTGGCCGTTTCTCGGTTTCGTTTCGTTTTGTTTATTTGTTTTGTTTGTTGAGTATTATTTATTTTTTTTCTTTTGGATTTTTGTTTTCTGTTGTTTGGCTGTAATTTGTGTGCAATTAGCGGCAAATGAATTTCAATTATGCACATTGAATGTTAATTTTTCAACATTTTCAGCGAAATAATTGTGGCCATTACACAAACACACAAGCACACACACACACACACAGTTACACACAGATACACAACACGAAAGATTTATATTCGTTTTAACACTTTGCATAGGGCACGCCGGCGTCTTGAGGCTGTTCGCAGTAGAGCGTCTCCGAGGTGTTTGCCTGGCGTGTTGGCTCATTAATTAGCTGCTGGCCGGGCTAAAATCCGACAAAAACCAAAAAATACAAAAACCAAAATATACTTAAATTAAAAATCGCTTTAAGGTATACATGTATGTATATACATATGTACATATATCGTTGTATTGGTTGGGCGGGCTTTTCCTTGAAGGAAAATATAAAAGTCTTGCAATATTTTATATGGTTGCTTTTCGCGTTATGTTTTTGGCTGTTTGGCTGATAAATTGCCGCATAAAATGCGATTGTTGTACTGGAAAAATGCTAACAATTTGCGCCGCAGTTGCAGTTGCAGTAACTGCTGCAGTTGCACCAGCTGCACAACAAAGCGAACGCGTTAATTCGACGCTGTGTGTGACGCGGCTGTGGCTGCATCTATTAGATACTTTCACTATAGAGAGATATTTGCTATAATTAGCAAACGCTGTCTGCAAACACACACACACACACACACACAAAACTTGAACACACACACTCATATGTGTAACCCAATTGGCACTGACATTTACTTTTGGCTTATTTGAACTCCATTTAAGTATTTGGCCACAAATCAAAACAAAATTAACTGCACTACACAACAAGCCCGGGCCAGCTAGATTCTGTTTGGTCGTAATGCGATAGGCTCCACTCTGGGCTCGTTGGTTGCCACACGGCGACTGCGCGTCCGGCGTGAGATGTCGATGCCAGCTACAGAAAAAAAGAGCCACCAACTGAGCTGCCGACCGATTCGAATAGCCACGAAACGAGCCCGCTTGCGACTCGCAACGAAGTGAAGTGGCCAAAAGAAATGGCCAACGTAACGGCGGCTCTAACTCCAATATCTCTCTGTGTGTGTGTGTTTGTGTGCACTATAACAATATAATCTCTGGCGTAAGTGGGTAGCGGCACAGCTCACCTCTACATATGCTCTCTATTCATATTTGTGCACAGTAACAAATTTACGATTAAATATAAATGTTCTTCAATTCAAACTATATTTAATTTTAATAATTTAGTTCAATGTAGAATTCCTTTTAATTGCATATTTAAAATATTAAATATTTAAATTGATATAAATATAAAGTTTTAAGTTTTTTTTTCAGTGCACATATTACAAGCTTGTACATACATTTGTCTATGCACATGGCGAACAATTTTGCTTTGCTGAATGCCCTCAGAAACAGCCGCAGCTCCAATATGTGGCCACTATTGCTGATGTTGCTGTTGTTGCTGTTGTTGCTGCTGCTGATGAAGACGAACGAGACCGCTCGGATTTTCAACATCGGCAACAATCACTTGGCCAACGTTGAATGGTGCTTTATGTGGCCGTAACTCCATTATGTGCCCAACAATGTAAGTATTATTAACACTTGCGCGTGTTTTGGCAGGTCGAACTACAATAACAACAACAACAACAGCAACAACAACAGCAACAACAACAACAACATACTGCAGCTATTTGCATAGATTAATGAATGGATCGACATTTACGCAAAAGATTTTGAGCAATGCCCTCTGCCGACTGCAGTCAACCAATGTCAATAGCAACTCTGGCTTTGGCTTTGGGTTTGGCTTCCACTTGGCTTAAGTTCAACAACTTGAACAATTGGAGTCACTTTTTTTGGTGTTTTAGTGCCCGGTCCCGGTTTTGCCATTGCCATTTGCGCAAGCGCAGATCTGTGACGGGGACCATTGGCGTCGGCGTCGGCGTTGGCAGCGCAGTCAGCGTCAGCTTCGGCGGCATTTTCGAAATCAATGACCGTGGTCAAGTTTAGACAATGTAATTACTCCATTGGACCCGTTTCTGTGCTTGACTCTGCAATCTCAGAAAACTGCATTTCATTTTCTTTCCTACTCATTTTTTTAAGCTCAGTCTAGCATAGAAATGGTCCTTAGAAGAATATGAGTAAAATACACTGGGCGAAAAGTGAGGCGCATTAAAGAGATTATTTTTAAGTATGCAGTTGTTGAAAGTTAAACAGCAGGTGAAGCACGATAATCATAAACAACCTTGGTCTGATTTTAATTTTAGTTGTATGTATTTATATTATAGATATTCGTTATATTTTGCAGTGTATAGGTCTCACATAATATGGTAGGCAACACGGGTATTGCATGTGCTTGAATAAGTGGATAATGGCAAATATGAAAATAATTAGCAACATCTAAAGTAAGTTATTAAACTAAAAGAAGGCTCTGTTAAAAGCTTAACGCTCATATAAACTAACCAGCCTATATCTATAATTGCTATAAATGAAAACCTTTTTCTTACATTTATGCTTTATCTTTATCTGTTTTTAATGGCTTCAATATCAATGTCAACTATAATCCAACTCCCGCATGTTTTCCTAACTAGTGGAAAATTTAAGGCTTAAAGCTTTCATTAAGATCGCGGTAGATATCGAGATCTAGTATATTATGCGCATAATTGAATGTTGAACAAAAGCGAATTTTGTTTTCGTTTCTTTTGATATAATTATATACATTTAAATATTATAGTATATATTTAAAAGATTTGCATAATTAATTTTGCAATTGATGCTGTTCGAATTTGACATTTATTCATGAGATAACAGTGCAAAGTTACGACTAATTAAATTGTGTCCACATAAAACAAACAACTAATAGCCTCCATTGTGTGAGAGTGCCTTAATAAACTCTTACTTTTTTTTTTTGTGCCGGACCGCGAAGTTTGTCGACTCCGGGCCCCGAGGGCAGTTGAAGCCGTGTGTTTCATTTGTATCTTTGCCGCTTTTCTTTTCGATTTGATTGGCCCGCCAAAACAGTTAACGAGATAGGAAAAACCTGTATCTTTATTTTATGTTTTACAAGAAGAGCACTTTTACAGTTAGATGTTTGTTTTTACTTTTGTAAGGTAGGTAGAACTTTCAAATGGCTTTTACTTTTACTGGGCTCGGTTTGTTTGAAGACAAAATACAACTATAATTGATGTTATTCAAATCCACGCTTTGTTTCCCGGCATAAACATGGCTAAAACACTGAAAATGTTGTCTGTGATTCGGTTCACAGTTGGTGTCTGATTCTGAAACTGATTTTCCACATCTATTAACCTAGTTTTCAATTTTATTGTTTTATATGATTTATACTGATATTATTTTATACCTACAACATTTTGTCTCAGCAACTGGTTTGGCTAACAGTTATTGAATTAAGGGAAAATTTGCTTAAAATTAAAACTCGTTTTGCATCTTCATATTTATTGATGTTTCTGTTAATATTGAATATATGTATATATATATATGTGTTTACAAGTGCCAACTTCATGATGTAGTTGAGTGCGTTAAATGGCAACTGCCTCATTTTGCTTGTTGCCACCTTCCACTTGCTGTGTGTGTGTGTGTAGCTCGTTGGGCGCCGCAAGTGTAATTTATCTAACAAATAGCATGATCATGATCATTCACTTTCTCTGTCCAATTCTGCTGGTCTGTTGTGTCTTTAATTGTTTTAGGTTTGTTTTATTTAATCGCAGTGGCAACCACAACAATTTAAAAATTAGTCATACACTTTACTCGACTACAAAGCTCTAGCCCAAGCCTATGTTGAAGGCACGCATGCTTGAAGATACAGATACAGATCCGAATGGAAGTCTGCCCATATGCTGCTCACTGAAACAGGCCTCTCCCGCCCTGTCAACCCCCCCCCCTCGGATACGCTTGATTCCTTGGCCAGCCTCTTGTGTCTAACATTGCGTATCCGAAATGCGCACACTGGGGCAAAACTATGGATTAGAGGTGCGATCGTTTCGTATTTCATCAAAAGCGACACGAATAAAGTGTCGTTTGACTAGTTACAATATGTTATTCATTTAATTATTATATAATCTTATGTGCTTACTAAGAAATATAACTAAAATAAAATAAGAGTTTTCCTCTTCTGGCCAAGCTACCTTCGTATAAGATTTAGATTCTTTGGCGTGTCAAGAAACGCAGTCAACACTGTTAGATCGACATTAATTAATCAAAAATTGGTGAATCCAGAAATTTGTGCATTAGATAATTCTTTGAATAACATAGGATAAACTATACAGAGAAATGATAAGGGAGCAAAGATCTTCAGATCAATGAGAAGTAAATGAAATGTGATATTAACTTAGGCTTTTTATAATACAGCTTACAGTCTCGGAATATATTATACATTATTCTATTTTTTGCACAGGAAATTTGCTTTTATTTAAAGTCTATTGACTTATCTAATGATTCACATAACTTTATAAAATTCACAGAAATCTTGCTAAACCACAAATTAATGACAGGTCTTGAGATTAAATGTCTCATCTTACGATCGCATAATAATACAGAAATTATCACGCAATTGTGATACAAAATTTATTGCAAGATTGGCTAAGAGCGAAGCCCTCGACAATTATGCTTCTTATCGGGATCTGACTTTCTTTCGACATGCGCTTAACTACAACTCGAGCGAGTACTTAAATTTGGGCTATTTCAGCTGCGAACAAAAAATAAAAAAAAAATAAAAAAAATAAAAAAATTAAAACTTGCATTGCATCACGAGCACGAAAAATGCTCGACAACAATTGTCACATTGTGCTACTCGTTACGGCATTTCACTATTACTTCTTTACTTTACTTCTTCATCGTTTTTTTTCTTTTGTTTTGTTCAACACGTTTCCACTATTTAACAATAACAATAACATTAACAATAGAAAAAGCATTCGTGCAAGTCAAGCGCCGCCTGTCGCGACAGAGTTGCGCATATTAAGAAAAATTAAATTCGTGTGGTTTTTTTTTTATAAATTTTACAACTTGCGAATTACAGTGTGTGCAAAAAATGGAAAACGCTATTCACGATTATTCACGACCATTCACAACTATTCACTACGAACATGGTGAAAATGTGTAAGTTCCAAAGGTTACAAAATAGTGCAAGGGATAAAGCTATTGTTAAGTAAATGCATTTTCTTTCAAGTGACGACTACAAGATGTCGATAAATATAAAATGACAAAGAGATAGATTTAAGTATAGGTATAGATAGAGCTTATGTCTATAGTTATAGATACAGATACAAATATATATATTATATAGGAGTCCAAGTAGAGGCCATAAGTTTTTAAATATATATCTTGTGCTAGTAAAACTTACACAAACACACATACTCAGCTCTAGGCACTTGTAGTTTAAAGAGTTGTTAGGTCTTGCCGAACAATGCACCCATAAGGTGAGCATTACGGCGTAGATAATGAAATCCAACAAAGAAATTGCTCAAAAAAGCGTGACGCGTGATGAACTCTGCGCCATAAATTGCCAACTGCCCCTCGCCCCTCGCCCCACTTCCCGCTAGCCCCTCCTTTAGCCACATGCATATATGTATATGTGTGTTGGCCATGGCATAACGTCCATTTGGTTACAACCCTAGCGGTATTTACTACACTCAAACAGAGAAGTGGAAAAATTCTTATGGAAATTTAATGTGTTTTATTGCTATAAATGCCTGTTGAATTAAATTTTCGGTATTTTCTGCAGTTATTGCTCCAAAAATAGCTACGGCAATTTTCTTTCTTTCTTCTCGGTGCTAAGCGACTTTCATTTATTTCGGTCAGCTGAGTTCAAATGGCGCGTGCTTTGTGGGTCAGTGGTGTTCCACACACACACACACACACACACACACACACTTGTTGTGAAGGCGGCACTAGTTGCTGAAAATTACACAGAAGTTGGAGTGCCCATTGACACCATCAGATTGCTGCTTAAAGTGCTAACTGTTCTCTTATTGTTCGCTCTTTGTGCCGTTGCCTGCGATTTAATCGTAATCATAATTCGGCTTCGCTTAACATATCTCAGGGAAAGTTCTGCACCCGCACACGTTAATAACTGTGCCGAAAATTCGAAAATTATTCAAGTAATTTACATAGAATTTATTAATTATTGGAAGTGAAGAGTTTTCTTTTTTGGGTAGAGCTTGTAAGAGATTGTGTTGGAATACTATGTAAAATATATATTTAGTAGCGAGAATTTTTAGTGCTTCGCATAACAGAAACTTGACTTGCAGCTGAAGATGGACAAATTAAAATAATCCTTGATATAAATGCAATAATATCTTGCTCATACACGTTATTCCGGCATTTAACAAGTGCAATCGCACTCGTAGCAATTAATTAAGATCGACACATGAATTGCAGTTGGGTATGCTGATAAATGCAATAGCGCTCGATTGATTAACACATTCTTTTAAGTAGCTCGATTGGAATACAGTTAAGTAGCAGTAAATCGGAGATTGGATATGTCTCGACGTGCCTGCTAAACTCGTATCCAGCTACCCAGTTACGAGTGTGCGCACACACACAGTGTGTGTGCTTTCATATGCTAGATGTTCTGGCTCGCCATCGGCTAGGAGTTATGGCTGTGACCCACCTTTAGAACTGGAAGCCAGTCAGATAGCCAGCCAGTTGCACTTGCAGCTGCCGCAAACGGAGCATCGATGCTCCAGTTTCTTAACCACAGACCTGTCACGCAGCAGCCGCCGCTGTTGCCGCCGCCGTGGCGAGGAGAAAATCTGAAAATAATTGCATGAAAACTCGAGATCCCTACTTGAAAGAAGCGCGAACAGCGAACGCGGCCAGCGGACGGATAAACTGAACGAGTTCAGCAGGAAAAAAAACACCAAATGAAATAAATGACTTGTCGATCTTGGATACGATCGGTCGGAGGAGCAGCAGCAGCAACAGCAGCAGCAACAGCAGCAGCATCAGAAATCCCGCTAAACGAATGCTTGTGTTTGTCTGCACACATAAATATGGCGTTTGCTTCTGGGTCCAAATATAGACAAAGTACAGTTAACATGTGCTTGGATTGGCGATTGTCTTGCGTCTAATGACAATGGCTAATTAAGTGAACCGAAGCCAGAATAATTGGCAGCGACTAGCAATTATAGACTGCGCAGCTAATGCGTTGACTGTACACATAGAGTTAATTAAATGTGACTATATTATATATTCTATAGAATTAGAATTACTTATTAATATACAGTAGTAATTAGTTACATGTTGCATATTACTAATTTCCAGAAAGTATCAGGACTGTGCCAAATATATCGCTCTAGATTTGAACTTTGTTAAGGGAAAGCCTTTTCAAATAAGTGTATTTAAACTAAATTAATCTTCGCCTAAACTATTTGTTTTTTTTATACCTATATATATAATTATCTATTAGTTCCTGTACACAGATTGTAACTACCATACACAAATCAATTATCTGTTTTGCACCATTAAAATATAAAGATTAGAACAACTGGAGCATCCAACAAGTCGTATGCGTAATATAAATATTAATTGCTGTCGTATTAGTAATATAAATAAATATATTTTTGAGGCATCTATATTAGCTTGTAAATGTTAGCCATAAAAGCTATAATTAACTTACCTAACTAGCATTGTAATCCTCACGTATCATATTACAACATAAATATCCAACGAACAAATGCTTAGTTGATAGTTATAAGAGAAATTTCTCTTGTTTTGTAGAATTGGAAATTGAAATGTTTGAATTGCACTTACTGAAGCTCTCGTTAAACACACTTATTAAGTTAGTCAAAACACTTGGTAGCCACAGTTAGTTAGCATTTTCCAACCGAAAAGCTGCCATAGAAACTGCAACCGAAACAGCGACCGAAGCGCGTGAAGCCAATAACGAGACTAACTGCTCGAGAGCAATTTGGATGCGTCCAGAGCGGCATCCACACGACGTCCACTTACAGTCGGCCAAAGCGCCAGCCAGGCCTTGTGGCAAGTTTTTCACTCGCAGAGGCCAAGACAGCGGCTGGGGCAGAAGCTGTTGCTGCGACTTCGGCTTATGTGCAAAGTACTCGTAATCGCTCTCGTCACGCATTTGGCTAGTCGCCGGGGGCGTCCGACTGAAGCTGGTGAAGCCAACTGTTGTCGACAGCTGATGGGGATTAGCCAAATTTTGTGACTGCGCTGCCAGCTGAAGCCCATAATTAAGACACTAATAGCGGCAATTTAAAGCGCTTATGTCAACACCAGATGATATTTGGGCACATTTCGTTGACTTCCTGCAGAGGAACTTTTCCCAAATTTTGTTTGTTATTGAACCAGGTCAGCACAGGGGGGCCATGTCAATACCTGTCCACCTTGACCAGCAACGATGCCAATTTTCGATTCTCGTCGCCGAAAAAAGAAGTGGTTAAACCTGCGTGGGTACTGGCCCAAATTGTGCGCTGTGTGCTCATTTGGGTACGTCCCAGTTGGCGGGGATTTGACCAATATTTGAGCGTACCGTTAGACAGCCGGGCTTGCAGCTCAAGGTGGCCTGGTCGTATTAATTTATGCCTGGCCCGGACTAACTGCGTCGATAGATATGGCCAACTGAATGGAAACTGGTTCTGCACGCGCATTCAAGCCAAAATGGGTCAATCTTTAAGAATGCTGTTGTCAGAATCTTTGGCAACTGCAGCTTCAAACAAGTGACGGTCTTCGGCACAGCCCCACAAATAATGGATGCTGCCTCCTAGTTAGCTCTTCGCCTATTGCTTCTTGCTGCCCGCTTCTTCTCTTCCGTTCCTTTCTTGTACTCCAGGGAATTGTGTCAGTCGAACGGGGTGCCGCTCCTACCAGTTTGCTTGGAGGATTAGTTCGTGAAACTCAGACTCTTGGCAGCCTGTTGCTGGATATAGAAATGGGTTATTCTTAATTGGGCCACAACGTTGAGTTTACGGTCGCTTCAAATGGATAAGTTACCAAATATGGTTGGTTTGTTCAATGCAATGACATGTTTGCAATTAAAAGTTTAAGTTTTAAGAGACTTTTATAGCTCTTAAATTATTATCCAACAATTTTATAATATAAGCGCGAGATATATATGAATATGTTTAAATCTGTGTTCAAATTAATTTAAAATAAATTTAAAATAATATCTGTAAGGCTTTAAAGTTCAAAAAGTAAACAACGTTCAATTTGTGTCTGTTTAACCTATTCAAACTAAGCGCTCAGACTATGTCAGCCTGTCGTAGGCTGGCTGCTATGCAACTTTCACAGCACTAAACAGCCAGTGAAGCCAAGTGCAAAGTGAAAGAGTTCACAGCAGAGATGCGCATGTGTCGTGCTTTTTTTTTGCGTGACACGAGCTCATGTTACACGAATATGATAAACGATATTTAGGGAATATTAATAAGACTTAAGTAATCAAAATAAATTATAGACAACTTACAAATTATTAAATATAAAAAAGGCATTTTCGTGTCACGATGTATTTTATGGGCCGCCAATCTATAAAAATTAAACTAATAATCGACACCCATTTCACTGTTATCAATATCAACACTATTATCAGTAATAACATTTTACGCAGCTTTTGGCTGGTTATGCTTCAGACCAGCGGCAGTCAGAAGCAGCAATTGAAACTGGGCGAAACAGTTAACACCGCTATTTAAATGTTGCTAATCAGGATTTTAATCCTACTGCTATCCCTTGGCCCGTTGTGGGCTGCCAGGATTCTGATCGTGTTTCCCTACGACACCGCCTCCCAGTGCAAGCTGTTGACGCCCTACGTGGAGGCGTTGGCTGGGCGTGGACATCATTTGAGCGTAATTCATGCGTTCCCAGACTGCGCGGCATTCCAGGACATACACTCTATACACATAGAGGATCGCTATAATACAACGGAAGGTAAGGACTTACGAGAACGAGCAGGTGCAGCAGCTGCTGCGGCACTCGAATGCCAGCTTTGACCTGGTGATCATCGAGCCCTCGAACACAGACGCGCTCTTCGGGCTGGCGGCTCATTTCAATGCCAGCCTGATGGGCCTGGCCACCAGCGGGGGTGACTGGAATCTAGACACCCTAGTTGGGCACACGGCCACTCTCGAGCCCATCCTGCCCACGGGATATCGGCGTGGACAGACGCTGCTGGATCGCCTCTACAGCTGGATGTTCATATCGGAGGAGTGGCTGCTGCAGAAGCTCATTCTGTTGCCACGACTGTGCTCGATTCACGAGCACTTCTTCGGCCATCTTCCGCAGGGCTTCCACGAGATCCGCCAGAGCTTCTCATTGATACTGCTGAACCAGCACTTCAGCCTGTTCGAGGCGCGCTCCAATGTGCCCGGCATGGTGGAGGTGGGTGGCATGCATGTGCCCAGGCAGCTCCCAGCGTTGCCCACTCAACTGGCCCGCTTCCTGGACGAGGCACAGCACGGCGTCATCTACATGTCACTCGGCCTGGAGATGCAGAGCAAGGACCTGCCAGTGGCCACACTGGACATCATTCGCGAGACCTTCGAATCGCTGCCACAGCGCGTCATTTGGAAGTTCGTGGGCGAAGCGCCGTTCAATGTGAGTGGGAGTATCCACATGGACAAGTGGCTGCCCCAGCAGTCCATTCTGGTCCATCCCAATGTGCGGCTGGTCATCACACACGGCGGCATGCTCAGCATCATTGAGGCCGCCCACTTCGGCAAGCCTGTGCTGGGTCTGCCGCTGTTCTTTGACCAGTTCCGCAATGGGGAGCGCATGGTGGCGCTGGGCGTGGCACAGCTGCTGGACATCAACTCGCTCACCAGGCAGGACTTCGAGACGGCGCTCAGGCGGCTGCTGGAACAGCCCCAATACGGCCGCAATGCGGCGGCGCTCTCGAAGTGCTTTCGCGATCATCTCACACATCCCCTGGACACGGCCGTCTACTGGACCGAGTATGTCCTGCGCTACAAGGGTGCGCCCCACATGCGAGTGGCCGCCTCGAGCCTGAAGCTGTTGGACTACTACGGTTTGGATCATCTGATCATGATCGTTGGACGCCTTTTCTTTATTATGTGTGTGGTAATTTATGCCTTTTACAAAATGTTCAAGTGAGTCACTAAAGTGTATCTGTCGGCCGGACACTTTCCGCTAAAGGACTATTTATAAAGTTTAATAATTGTTATCTTAATTTATTATTTATCTATTTACTATGCAATCGGATTTATTAATTTTATCTATATATATGTGTTATTTAATTATATATAAAAACCCTTAATATTGTATATTTAATTATCACGTCTGTTGATTCTTACAATTCTTTAATAGAGAAATCTCAGACACTATTGCAGTTTGAGCACTGAACACAGGGTATTACTACTCGGTATTCAAAATAATTTAATATTTTACAAAAAAATGGAAATCTCACTTTCAACCATATCACTCAGCGTTTGACAGCGAATTGCAAAGCAAGCAGTGCAAGCAGTGTTTGACGTGATGAGCGCAGTTTCATATTAACCTGCATTCTAAAAGTATGCTATACTTTTTATATAGAAGCCACAGCTATATTTACCACAGGGCGACACGTCAGAGAAAAGGCCATTAATAAGCAGCACAGGGTGCACAGATGTAAAAATATTATTCAGAAGTGTTGCATACTTTGAAGCGCTACTCAAATTCAGATATTTCAAACAATTTAAACATTTCATTTATGAGCGTTATTATGCTTCATGCATGCAAGAATCGAATAGACCTCATTAAATTTCCCTTCGTGGAATGCAGAATCTTTTTTATTCACTTTATAATATTAGTTGTAACCATGATTATACGCATATACACGTATATATATATGTTAGTGTTTGTAAGCATAAATTTGTACTATTTACAAAAGCAACTTATTCCCGGACACCTAAATACATATCATTCGTTCAATCGCATCTATCGTCCGAACCGCATGTGGCCGTAGTCGTCAAACTGTTCGTCGTTGCCCCGCTTGCCGAATCGCATGTGGCCGTAGTCATCGAATCGCTTGGTACGCTCGCCCTCCTCGTTGTTCACCAGCAGCTCCAGCTCGATGGGTATTTTGGAACGGGAAATCGGGAAGAATCGCGGCCCGTTTCCGACGGATCTTTGATTGCGCCTGTTGCTGCTGAGATGGGTCGGGCTTCTGCCTGCCCTGTTTCCATTGAGCACGCCCGCGTCCACATCCAGCTTGGGTTCCATGTCGCGCAGCTGCAGCTCCTCCTTGGCGGTGTCCATGCTCTCCGCCTGCGAAGGACTCGCCACGTTGAGCAACAGGTAAATGGCCAGCACCAGCATCGAAAGGGCGCTCGAACGGCTCAAGGGATTCCTGTAGGGCAACATCTTGACGGTTGTCCGGCTGCCGACTGAATACGAAAAACCAATCGGGAGCCACGGCTTTTATAGTCCGCGGTCCTTTGGCATCTGTTTAGCTGCTTAGAAAACGGAAGCACTTGCATTTTTTTTCTTTAATATCGTGAATCTCAAGACAAATGAAATTCAACTAACGTGGTGTTAATTTGACGGCTGATTGACGTGATTGAATCAACAGCGCTAAGCCCACACAGCACTGGCAATAATTAAATTTAAAGAAGGCGAGAGTTCAGCAAAATATTATTGTCTTAAGCTCGCGACGTACCTGAGAACGCATTTAAATATTTAGAGAGGCAAAATGCGAATTGGCTGATGATGAAGTATAAAGTATATTATATATATAGATTTAATGAAGTGGAGTATGTGTGTCAATTAAGAAACGAAACGAATCGAATCGAACTCATTGCAATTATGAATAATGTTCAAACAGCTCATTGTTTATCTTAATTATGTTTAAATAGTAATCAAACCGCTTCAAATTCAATTCAGCTTGAAAGATTGAGCCCCAAAGTCCAACACAATTTCCAAACAGATCAATAACAAAGTTGTTGAAGGCGTCCGATATAATTATGAAGACACGACTTTTGGCCCTTTGGTGAGCCCATTGATGACAGCTTAAACATTAAACGTGTGCCGTCTGAAGTTGCCAAGGTGGGCTCCGACCGGGGCTCGGATTGGGGCTCCAGTCGAGCTGGCCCCGACTTGCGTGTCAAGTGGCGACTCCCTCCTATTGACCGCATTGAGCCGTTGCGCTGTGTCTCAGTCTTGTGTAAAAGAATTCCATTTGCTGACCGGATTGTCCGCATTCCAAAGATTCAATCGAATAGTAGGCACACACACACTCACACAGACACATAGTCACACTCGCACACACACTGTGGCACTGAGGTACATAAAAGACCAAATTAACAGCTATAGAGAAAAGTATCTACGAGTTTATCAATAAACAAACCGCAATCCAAAGCCATAGCCGCAGCCCAATGCAACGGTCTGTAGACTTGGACACAACACACACACACACATACACACACACACACACTCTCGCACACCTCTGAAGTTTGTCAATAGTCCACAACCAGTCGCAAAGCGACCCAGAGAGTCCCAACTCGAACCTCGAGTGCGAATTGTGAGCTCAACAAAAGCCTATGCCGAGAGACCCAGCGACAAGCATTAGAAAAACAACACGAGATCCACAAGCAACAACAACAACAACAACAACAACAACAACTTTGTGGGCCTTAGCCGGCATAGTCGAGTCCATTGGTAATATGGCCACGCTGGAGACCTGCTCGCCGTTACGGACAGCGGCCTATCAGTGGTGCTGGCGTGGAGCTGATGTGGTGCAGGTGTTTCGAGGTCTCGATAGCTGCTCACGCAACCCAGCAGAGCGGCTCTGCGGATCGGGTTTATGCGCTTACATTACCTCCGATCGCTTTGTCGCCACGCTCGTCACCTGAATATGCGCACACACCTATCTGCTAGACTGGGTTCTTCGACTGCTTATATAATATTTCAACATGCTTTGCATATCAATGTATGTATATATGGCAGTGTTCGAGAATCTATTTCCATATGCCAGCACATTTGTTACCCGGCATTGCTTGGCTCAAGTAGATTTCTTATACGTTTTCTTGATGCATAATACATAATAAAGATGATGATAAATATTTAGAAGTTTGACAAACAAAACTGATAGCTTATATGCATTTAAATTAAATTCTAAGCTAAACTAAAACTAAAAATAGTTTTAAGCTGATAGAAGGACATTTTTTGATTGACAAAGTTTTATATATTTTTTTTAAAAATGTTTTTCCTTTATATTCCCCATCTCAATGTTTACTAACATATCAAAAGCTAACAACAGTAATAAATAATCAGCTGCCAAGCCCCAACAATTTGGGCCGTGCATTGCTTACCAATTAGGCAATCAGTAAATTAAAACAGTTATATATACATACATATACATATATAGATATATAGATTGTTTATTTACCAAACAAATCGCATATGGAGCAGTTCTTCCAAACTTCTTATTCAATTAGCTTATCGCGTTTGCTTTTGGACGTGAGATAAGTCGAAATTATTTATCCGCTAAATAATACTCAATAATAAAACGAGTTCACTTTGGATAATTAGTCGAATTTTTTAAGTGCATTTCTGACGTAATCTATTGCAACAATTTCCTCGTGGCTGTGATTAAATCGAATGCTTTTTAAAAGTTTAAACGTTAAATTATATAGACCGATTTATAGCTCAGTAATTTGAGGCTGTGGAAAATGAATGCGATTCCAAGAGATTTTATTGCACCAAAGTGTTTTTAGCCCAGTTTACAGAAGCCCTCACGCAAGGGGGTCAAACGGGTAGTCCCGGCTAGACCAAGTATATAATATATATGTATGTACATATGTAAGACAACTGTTGACCACAATTTGCCTGCTTGACCAGCTGCCCAAGTCGGCGTTGGTATTCCAGTAAAACTGGAAATGGAAAACGCTTTGCTTGCCGTATTTTCACATTGCATAAATGTGGAATTTCCATAAAGCCAACGATGGCTGTGCCGCTGACACACACAGAGCTCGCGGCATGCGGCATGCGGCATGCCACAAAAGAGGGATGCCTGTACCACACAGTGAAGTCTGTGCATACGCGCTTTTAATTGAAAATCGCTTACGCAATGCCCACAATTCACAATCCATCCATTGAGGGGCATAAACTCCTGCAACTGGAACTGCCAATTTTTGATTTATAGGAGCCAGGCTAACTTGCAAAAATATACGTTTCGCGCCTGCCGGCAATTAGGTAATACGCACATAAAGGTAAATGGCTATAGGTGCAGTTAATAGGCATAAGCCGAGCCAAGGCGATGCCATCTACCCGTAATTATTGTGGCCAGCAGAAAAATCATAAAGAAAAACGAGGACACAGTCGGTCGCCAAACTGATGCAACTTGCTTTTGACTTGTGCTTCAAAATTAACCTGTTCACCTGCAATCGCATCTGTATCTGTATCTGTCTCTGTATTTGTATCTGTATCTTTGCATGTGTATCTGTAGCTGTGTTCGTATGTTTTTTAATATCCAGCTCACATGTGCTGGATGTTAAAGTTGAGCTTGAATTGCGATGATCTTTGCTTTCGGCATTATAAGTACAACAAAAAAAAAAAACAAAACTGGAAGTGAAATCGGAATCGAAAAGCTGACGCTGAAATTCTCGAGAGTCTCCGGCGATCTCTTGTCGATTTCATCACTCAAAATTCGAATATGTTTCGCATACCCTGTGTTTATGTTTATGTTTATTTCGCTTGCTCTCGCTTAATACAACTTTCGCTTGTTTTACCTGGTTACTTGTGCACAAATATTTCAACTATTTGTGTTTGAAAATGCCAACAAGCAACCTTCGCTGCCCTCGTCGCCAATCTCCGCATTCGGCATTCGTATGCAAATCATCCGCAGCCCTCGACAGGCGAAACATGCTCGGAATTTTTGCATTTGCATGCAACACATTTATGCAGCCAATATCCCAATATGCCAATTTGACAATATGCCAGTCTAGGCGTAGATCGCAGATCTGCATAAACGCGCATAAAACTCTGCAAATTCTGTTGCTGCTGGTGGGAGTTCAAGTCAAACGCATACACTGCAAAAAATTACCAAAATTTGTATAAATATGCTTGCTTTTCAATATGTTTATACGCTTATTTTTTCTAAGTAATAAAAGTGTCTCATCTTTCTTTTAATGTTTAAGCAGTTTGTTTTAAATTTTAAGTCTACCCCCTTAAGATTTTAATACTGGACTGAAATATGAATCTTATTGTAAAGCTAATTTTACTCCCTATTATATATTATTATATTTTATAAGAACTTCAAGTTAAATATATTTTTATCTATAAACAATTGTAATAAAACCACAATTCTATTTTCAAGAATTTAAATACCGCTTAATGACAAAGCAATGCTAAATATTTTTCAATAAAAGAGTAAGTAAAAAATAAAAGAATTATTTTTAGCACAAATATTTCTATTGAAATTAATGTTTTTTTCCATACTAAAAATCGCAACCCAACCAAAGCCAACTAATCATTTAAATTGGTATTACATATATATATTTTTCTCAGTGTATAGCAGCTGTCAAATGTGTTCGCTGACAGCCCCCACAACAGCACCCGCTGTGCCAATCAGTCCGACTGACTGACGTGCTGACTGTAAGAACAGATATGCCGTGTTTGTATTTATTATTTATGCCGGCCGTGCTGGCGCATGCTAATTGAGGCTGAGGTGTGTTTGTTGGGCCTACACGAAAATGTTGGGACAAACAAAGTTCTGGCTATACGAAAATAGAACTTGATTTATAGAGCCGAACTTAAGAATCAAGGCATTTTGTTAACATTTTATTATTATATTATATTTATTGTACATATATTTTTGTAGTTATGTTTAATCTGCGCTTTAAGATACTAATATGGACAGATTGAAAGATATATATTATAGGCATATATAATTACTATATATATTTACTTGTCAGGGCTGGTAGCTAGCTCTTTAACATTCTATTCGATTTGAAAATATATTTTACATTTGTGCTCGAAATTCCTTCAACTGAACTCAACTCGTTTTACAGAACTCGTTTGCCAGTTGTCAAGTTTAGTATTATATTATTCTACATTATGTATTATAATCGATTAAGTTGTTGTTGTCTTTATATATTTATTTTTAGCATTTTTCTCTTTGCTGCTGTTTGGATGCAAAAGAATGTTCCGTTTATAATAACATACTTAAAGTATAAACCTAATAAGGCACACATATTCATTGTTCATAATTGATTGATTTTCATATCGATGTCGATTCCCATATCGATTTCCATATCGATATCGATACCAGTTTTGGTCGTGGTCGCTTTCGAGTGCTTTTAATTGACGATTCGATTCGATTTCTAAATTGACCAGCATCGCTAAAAGGTTGCGTAATCCTACATACTATATAGTATACGATATACTTCTAGTCCAATCAGATGTCGGGCATATTCGGGCAGATCTATCTGCGCGGCTTGCCGAAGCTGCTCGAGGGACCCAGCGGGCCGTAGATCGCATGCGGATGTGGATGCGGTTGCGGATGCGGATGCTGGCCATGGGCATGGGGATGGGCATGGATGGGATGCGCCGAGTGGCCAGCTGCTCCGTTCACCATGGCGGCCTGTTTGCGCTGCAGCGTGGCCGGACCCGGCGCCATCTGGCGGCGCTCGCCATCGTTGAGGTCCAGGCCGGCGACCATTTGGGCGATCTCGCGCTCCTTCTTCATGTCCGGCGGATTGAACTGGAGGCTGGCCAGCGAGCCGTGGCTGCGACTGCGATGCTCCTGGCGTATGGAATAGCTGAAGGCGCGCTCGTTCAGATGCCCCTTGCGCCGATAGATGCCCGTGCCGCCCGGCGACGGCGACTCGGCGCCCGAGTTGCCCGAGTCGTCCAGCCCGTTGCCCATGGACGCGGCCATCTTGCGGCTGGACATGCTCAGCGGCCGCGGCTCGCCGATCATCGACTGGGCCATCGGCGGCGGCGGCACGCCGCCCATTGCCTGCTGGTAGGCGTAGATGGGCGGCACGATGGGCATGCCCACGGGCACGCCGCCGCTGCCGCCGCCGGCGCCGCCGTTCTTCTTGTCCTTCTTCTTCTTCTTGCTGGTGGAGCGCGAGGGCTGGAGCGTCGCGTACTGCTGCGGCATCATCATGGGTATCTGCAGGGGCGGCATGCCGCCCATCTGCTGGGCATGGTGCATCTGCATCAGGTGATGCTGGTGCTGCAGCTGATGCGGATGCTGATGCGGATGCTGATGCGGATGCGGATGCGAATGATGCGGCGGCGGCGGGCCGGGCGGAAAGCCGCGATGACTAATTGTGTGATATTGGCGAGCGGCATGCGGCCCAGAAACGGGCCCATAGATGACGCTGGCCGGTCCCTGGCCCGGGCCGGGTCCATTGGCCAGCTGGGAGCGATGCAGCGCCGCCGGATGCATGGGCTTTGGTCTGATCAGGGTGCCCGAGAGGCTCTGGCTGCCGCTGGACTTCGACGACTTCTTGTCGCGCTTCGTCTTGCGCTCCTCCTTGACGGGCGGCGGCGGCACCTCAATAGGTGCGCTAATCTGGCGCGCCCTTAGCGGCCTGCCCAGCGTGGAGCTGTTGCCCGCGTACAGCTCGTAGGGACTCTCGACGGCCCCAATGCTGTCCAGCTGATCCTGCGAGCCGCTCCACACCTTGTGGTTCTCGTCGCCATTGTACACCGAGGCCTCGCCATCGTCCACGGTCACGTTCAGATCGGCGCTGCTGCCATAAACTGCAAGAAAGTTTAAAGATACTTTAATCTTAGAATCTTACAGGTATGCATTATTTATTTCTTAAGTATATATATAAATATATATCTGTATATAGAAATTCTTATTTATAACAAACTTAAGAACACGTTAAAAGGTTTAAGATATCATGCGATCAATTTCAGTCGATACCCAGTTGACCTTCACGGGCAGTGGCTGCTGTCCGAATGGGTGGGGTAGGGGGTGGAAGGGGGGGCCCAAGCCCAGGGCCGCACTTGTCTCGCATTACCCGCTAAAGCGCTGATTCACGCGCCAACTGCCAAGTGGAGAGTGGAGATTGGAGATTGGAGACTTGTGGCCGGGCAATCGCATTTACATTAAGCAAAATGCTGGAAATTAGCCGAGCGCGTCTAAGCCAAAACGGCCAGCCAGAAAATGGGCCAAGACCGACCAGACAAGACACAACTCGACGGCGCTCGCATTCAAATGAATCGATTGTGAGGCAATTGAATGCGCTTCGATTTGACTTTGACGACTCTTAACTGTTCCCAGCGCACGTCGCTTGTATCTGTTGTGACTTGGTCAGTTAGGCAATGCGAACAGTTACAGCTACAAATATAAACATATATATATACATATATATATACATATATATATACATGTGTGAAGCCGTTACTATCAGCGTATTGCCTTTGTCGCAGCCGATGAAGGTTGGCGCTGTTCTGCAGCGCATTTGGGCCATGGCAGCAATGGCAAACGGTTTTGTAATAAATAACGGTAATTTAATAACTTGAGCGCGGCGACAAACACCTGCAGCGAACGCCTATCACCCTCCCCTCCCCCTCTCCCTCTCTCTCTCTCTCTCTCTGTCTCTTGTTGAGTGCCTGCCACAAAAAACCAGCCCAGCCCCAAAGTCGCAGTCGCAGCCGCAGACGACAAACAAAGCGACGAGGCAGTTTTTTTCTTCTGCGTATACCCTGTAATCATTGGGAATGTGCAAATGTGGGCAAAGTTGATTTTTGTATGAGTAGGCCGTAGGCAAAAGCAGATGTTTTCTTTAATAAATTTCATATTTTCTATATGTCTGTCTGTCTCTATATAAATGAATTTAAATAGAAAGATTATAAAATTTGGCAGAATCAGACATTTAGAGTCTTTGCCAATTTTTTTTTATATCAATATCAATATTAAGTTTAGCACCTGATTTTCTTTAGAGCTAAAGCTAGAGATGGCAAATTAATGAGTATGTTTTCGTCTACAGCCTAATATGCTTTGCTTGCATAGCTTCTGTACTGCGTATCTTCAAGTCAGTCAACGCACTGACTTTAATATTTTTTATGTCTCTTTTTTTTGTAGCTTTTCTTCTTAGCCATGCCATAATTTGGTTTGGTTCCGACGTTTGTGCTATTCTACTGTGTCTCTGTTGCTTTGTGGCTTTGCTGCTTTGTCGCTTTGTCGCTTTGTCGCTGCCTTTTGGCATGAGAAATCTGCGCTCGCTTTGGGGTCTATTGACCCCCGGAGACGCGGTTTCGCCCGCCGGCCCCGAAAAATGGGGCCGACCTTTTTGGGTCTTCCCCCCCCCCCCCCTCCTCCCTACCCCTGTTATATGGAAATTGTGGCTTAATAAGCGCGCTTTTCACATGGCCAAATGTCAAATGCATTACAGGCTAAGAGCTGGCCAGTTTGGTTCTCACTTAGTCTTCTCATATATCTTAGTCATATATGTATATATATTTGTATCTATGTGATTATCTGTGGATACATATCTTTGCTACTTTCGTTTTTGGCTTCAGCCTCAGACTGATTTTCGAAAGTGAATTTAAACGCTTTTAATTTGCCGTCGAACATAAACTGTTCTGCGGGTCAACTTGACCACCATATATCATTTATTAAATTAGCTCTGGCATTGAAAGTGTTCTTTTTAACTAAATTTTTGGGCTTAAATACTTTCAAGGCTTAACGTGAGTAGTTGAGTTAAACAGCTAAATAAAACAATTTATGTATATATGTATATGCAATATAAAGTGTTTATATCTGCATTCAATCCGGTGAAACTCACACCACGATTTCACTTTGATTTGGTCTTTAAACAATCGATTTGTAGCTTTTACCTCGCTCGCAGCATAATCTGCGTAAACGTTGTGCGGAAGTCAATCAAATTCCTGCTCGCCGGAGAGTTGCTTGGCTTTGATTTTAAATGCTCGGCAAAAATGCAAAGTGAAGCTCATAATTACACTTCCAGTTGCAATTTACGCTAATTTCGCGTTCAGCGTGGAAGTTGATTTATAATTAATAATTGTTTCGCATTTCGCTGGCTGCCATAATTGGCAGCAAAAAGGCTTTAACTGGACCGAGTTGGGGAGCTCTTCGTATACTTATGTCATAGGCACCACGCTAACCATTCACGAAAAGTAAAATGAATACTCTCACTTAATGTGGCGAGTGGCCGCGGCGCATGCGTGCGTGAAAATTGTATTTCCACGTTTTCCACGGCGCCGATGGCAGGCACTGCGTCTGGAGCGTCTGGGCCAGGTTAGTCGGTGAGTCACTCGAATCGATGGCAATCGCTAAATGAGAACTTCAACTCAAATGTACCTAAAGTTGGCCGAAAACAAAGCGTTGGCATTTAAGCGCTTTTTGCTGCCATTCAGCTGCCAAATTCCGAGCGGAAAGGGGAGTGCCAGAAGCCAGCCAAAGCAGCGCCTTCAATTTTTGTAGTTGCCGCAATGCGGCTTGGAATTTACTTTGCTGCTTTAGGTTTTTGCTTTGTCGTTGTTGTTGTCGTTGCCATTTCGTTTTCCGCTGAACCAGCGGATGGTTGCCCCAATGCAGCTGCAAAGCTCCGCTCCGCTCCGGTCCGCTCCGCTCCGAGCTGAACTGGGACGACGCCAACGTAGAATGCCAGACGGGTGACTAATGGAGGCACCTACGAGCCCAAAAAACATTGCCAGTTATTCGTATGCTCAAACCCAAATTGAAATGTATTGGGCACAAAAAAAAAAAGAAGAAGATGTTTGTGATTTTTGTTTGGCTTGTGTGAAAACTGTCACCCAACGTGACTGTGCACAACTTTATCTTTAAAGGAAAAGCCGAAAAACTCTTTTTGATATGGGAAAGTTGGCAAGCGTGCAGAAAATTGATTTGATTAAAAATCTTTCTAAGTTACTAACTACTCTATTATTACTAGACGGCAACTCTGACTAATTAATTAATTTAAAATAATTGCCTTTGCACAAAAGATTTTATTCATTGCAGGCACTCATAAATATAATAAATCAATTATTCCAAATTGCTTTCGATTCAACAATAATAACATTCATAGACGAAAGAGGAAGAGAAAAATAGAGAGAGAGAGAGGCGAATAGCAGTTATGCAAATTGGGTCAAAAGCTTAGATTCGCTTCAGTTTGATACACTTAGAAAAAATAACTAATTAAAATCAGTCCATAACAAACACTTTTTTAACTCGATTTCATATTCAGAAACATTTTCTTTGGCACAATTTCTACACCACTCTTATTGCTGCTAAGTACATTGTTTTTTCTCCGAGTGTATTTGCTCTGTTTGTCCGACAAATGCAACTCCAATCACTGCAAATGATCAAAATCAAATTTCTGTAATCGAGCTATGCCCAAATGCAATTCAACATGGCAACAAACAACAGCAACAGCAACAACAACAACAAACAACAAAAATGTTGCAAGTCAACAAGAAATTTTTGCCGAGTGACTGCAACATGCAACGTGCCCAAGTCATTCAACTGCAACTGGATTTCGGTTAATGTGCCTGCCACTCGCTGCCCCTTACCGCTTACCCCTCCCCCTCCCCCTTTCTCTCACTCTGCCTGTGCATCTATCTATCCATCTATATACTTTTCACGCTCAGTCTCTTGCCAGCTTCTTTGCATAATAATAATGCAGCAACAACAAGTTGCACGGTTGCAAGCGATGCTCGTAATAGCTGCAAAAAAAAAAAAAAACAAAAAAAAAATGTTGCACGGCCGCTCCTAGACGCTGCCACTGCCACAGCGGAAGTTGAAGCCGGTTGCCGCTGCTCCGGCTGCTGGACGCCCAACACTGTTCGATATTTCAGTCATGGTCAAGTGGTCATCCTGTTGCCGTTGTTGTTGTTGTTGTTGTTGTTGTTGCTGCATATTTGCATGTTAAGCGTTTTAGTTTTCCCACTTAACTGTTGCCCAGCACAGCTCATACATATTTAACAAATATATTTGATTTCATTATTAAAAATTTCCACTTGATTTCCCAATAGAATTTCCATCAGTTGATTACATAACGCCCAGCCCGAAAGATTTGTCCCCAACCCACCTTTTGAGCCATATGTAGGTCAAATATTTTGGTCAACTGTGCCGTTGTGTCGTTCCAAAACTGGAATCTGGTCTTCAACAAAGCGCAACTTGTTTTGGCTTGAAGTTTTTTTGGTGCTTTTTTTTTGTTTTTTTGCCATTTAAATGGTACCACAAATCTGTCGACAAAGCCACCTGCAAATTGGTTGGATCCACAGACTGGAGGCGCGGCCAGCGGATACGCTTAAGTGTGGCGACTCGAGGCGGTAACCAAATTGGTTGGCCATGTTGTTTATCAATGGACCTGAACGTATGCTAACTAACTTGGCCAACAATTGGCTGTTGAGGTCGCCGCATGGACTTGAGACAAAGGCGAAAATAAATGAAAAACAGATACAAATCTGGCAGCTGATTACAACGAACTATGCCATACTCTATAATAAAAATAATAATATAAGCATATATAAATTTTAAACATATTGTCGAGTGATGAGGAAAAAAATAGAGTTCAACCAATTGCATTTTTATAAATAGACAGAAAACTGCAAGGCAACCACAATTATACCCAGTTGCATTCTATAAACAGGGTATGTGTGTATAAAAAAAAACAAAGTAATTTCTATTGTTGCACTTAGCACACTTTCATGCCATTAAACCGCAATTGAAGTTAGTTTATTTAATTAAAATTAAACGACAGCCAAGAAAGATAAGCAGAGGGAGCGCGCGAATGAAAGAGAGAGAGAGAAAGAGATAGCTAAGCAATTATCTGGCTGTCAGAGATTCCTTCACAGATGCCACACGGCGACACAACCTCAATTCGAAGTGTGGCGAATAGAGATCTCGGAAAACAATGAGCGGCAGCAACCTTAATCTTGAAACCGTCTACAAGCAAATTAACAATGTTAATTAATAGAAAATCTACGACTTGGACAAAAAAAAAAATACACAAACACTCACACCTATACACACGCGTGTGTGTGTGTATCATACGAGATTTTATCATATCTAAATAAAGTTTCACTTGCTCACACGCTCAAATTTAAGAATTCCCCCCGCTTGCTCATTTAGTCACGGGTCTGGCTCTACTTCCAGTCGATTTCACACTTCCCAGCAAGCTGCCTTATACATACATACATACATATATATAAATATATATACACGTGTGTATATAACTTCCCACCACTTGAAGACAAGCGACTGCGACTCTGAGTGAAACAAGAAAGTGGCCAGCAGGGCAATAACCAAGCCGACTCGAGTCAAGACCAAAACCAAAACCAAGTCCAAAGTCAGGCAAATGGAAAACAGTCATAACAAAATAAACCCTAACCCAAAATTTTCTCACGCGTTCATCTCAATTTATGTACTCACTGGGCGCACATATAAATTTATATATGTACATATAAGTATATATATATATACGATCTGATGTGTGCCCCCAACTGGGTTGAAGCAGAAACTTGGCGTTGGCGGCGCCGAGGTCCGCTAATCTGCACGCGAGCCCAGTTCCTGCAGAACCCCAAGAAAATCAACAAGTTATTCTACCTGCACTTAGCGAAAAAAAGTGTTCTTAATCTATGTAAATTTTGAGCAAATTTAGTTTCAATTTCAATTCAACTTTTTTAATGAAAGTTAACAAAAATATTTTAATGATTTCTGAACGTTTCTCCGATTAAGTTTTTTATTTATCTTTATATATTGTATTAATATCTTCATAAAAACGTGCTGGAAGTAAATATTCTCTGCTTATGTTCAGAAATTCCCCCTTAACCGGATGTTAACAGCACTTAAATTTGATTTAAGTTGAAAATTCATGATATTTTTTTTTCTCTCTTCTACAGTTGCGTGTTTGTTTTTCAGTGTATGTAAGTGAGTGTGTGTGTGTGTGTGTTTGAGTAGATCAAGCAACTGCACTTAAGGAATGACAAGAGAGCTGTGAGAATGCCGCAAAATGTATGGCAAAACAATAAATTATATGCAAGCTCAGGTCAAGTACGCTGGATGGTTGGGATGAACCTTATTAATTAGCTTGGAGCGTAGTCCGCAAGTCATCCGATTTGCATACTTATTTCAGATGATGGGGCAGAAAGAAGGAGACAGTTACAAAATCATTTTGTTAACTGAGCGCTTAGAAAGTGGTTCGGTTTTGGCCATGTTTTTGGTCGCATTTCTACTTATTAAGCATGCAGACATTTGAGATTCGCCCGCTGCTGGGCGCAGGGAGGAGTCGCCGCCCGGGCTGGGCAAATGCGGCTAATTTGCATGGCATGACTAGAGATCGGGGCCGAAGCGGCGTTCGAAATACTTTTAAGTTGGCGGCCGCTGCTGCTTTCCACAGTTCCAGCGGTTTACATGCTAATTATCATAACTTTGCTATAACCAAAAGGCAGCGACAACTTCAACTTCAACTTCAGCTTTAGCTTCAGCTTCAAAGGCAGTCGTTGACCAGGCCAACAGCAACAGCCATAAAACGGCGATTTTGTGCCTCTGTCGCTGTCGACGAAATTTAAATAAGTGGAAAGTGTTTAAAACTCGACGAGACTGTGAACTGGCAAAAAAAAAAGAGAAAAAAATACCCGTAAGTGTTTCTCTTGCTACCAGACACCATCATCCATCCATCCATCCATCCATCTATCCATCCATCCAGGCAGGCAGGCAGACGTCCGTCCATCCGTTTGTCGTGTCTGGCACTTGCCGGGCCCTCCATCAGTCATCAGTCAGTTCCAAGGAACGTGCATATAAAATTGTCAATAACAAAAACAACAACAACAGCAGACAACAACAACAACAACAACAACAACTCAAATACCTGAACTGCACCCAAATACTTTCGACGCTGTGACAACATTTTCTATTTTTCAACAATGTCTGAGGCGTGTTTAAACGTTTTTTCTTTGCACAAATTGTTAGCCAGCTAGTTGTGTGTGTCTGTGTGTGTGTCTGTGTGTGTGTTTCAAGGTGAGGCTCATCTTTTGTGACTACTTTAATGATAAACAATAATAGTAAAACTTAAATTTGGCAGCTGTTTATTTTTATTGGCATTGCACTTCTAAGTATTTAAATAAACAGTTCAGCAGAAAGAATCCATTCAACATCAGCTTTAATTTAGTATAATAATATTTGCTTATAAAATATAGAAAATTATTTGTATATAGAAAAAAAGCAATCTTAAATGTTTGCAAAGACTTCCCGTTGAAATTAATTAACAATTTCAATTCAATTTAAATTTGAGTTCAAATCAATTTCAATGCTATTTCAATTCCATTATTATTCATATCTGCAATTATTTTGCGTCCATTTTAATTTATTTTCAAGTGCAGTTCACTTTTCATAAAATTGTAAATCGATTTCAAAATCATTTCAGTTTCAATTAAACTTTAATTAAATTTCGAATTAACTGTAATTCTCTCAGTTTAAAGCATCGACTTCAGAGGGGGGTTTCAGCCTATCCCATTGAATGGCCTGCGAAGTTAATGAGTTTTTTACAAGACCCTCTGGCATAGGGTATGGGTGCAAGTGGATGTCTCATAAAAGCCACTTGATTGCTGAGCTCATAGCCAAGATGGGAGACGAAGCAGTTTGCGTTAACGTTTCTAACGTTTCGTGCCGGTCACATGCAGCTAATTAGATGACATGCCAGCTATGGCTATATATATATATATATATATATATCTGTATATATAGCAACTGTACTTGTGCGAATAGCAGTAACTGATTGTGACTAAAGAGTTGGCAGAAGTTCTCAAGGGGGGCGACAATTCTATTGGGGGCATGGCAAAACGAAAGACTTAAGCAACGAACTCGCCGTTAGCTGTACTTACAATTCTTGACTGATGTGTAGCCCTCGGCGGCGCTGCCAGTGCTGCCTCCGTTCATGCCCAGACCAGATCCGTTGAGCACATGTCCATTCGAGGTGCGTCCCAGACTGTTCAGGGTGGTGGTGCTGCCGGCGCGCGATCTCCAGCCGCTCTGCCCGGCCAGATGATGATGATGGTGGTGGCCGTTACCATGGCCGTTGGCCAAGCCAACGCTGGTAAGGTCGCCATTGGACTTGCTGCCGGCGCCGCTCTTGAGCGTGCCATAAACGCTGCTGCCGCCGCCGCCCGTGCTGCCCGTCTCCAGCTGGCGCGCATAGGAGTTGTCCGCATAGGCGTGGAAGCAGCATCTGACTAGAGCATTGGCCGCCGCCTCGCGCTTGCAGATGAACACGTGGCACTCGAGCACCTTGATGCCGGTGGTGCGACGCAGTATGGCTGCAAAGATGGGCGGGTGCTGGGCGCGCGGCATGCGCGCAAATGGCGAGTCCAGCGGCAGAAACTTTGGCTCCGGGTTAGCATTGCCGCGCTCCGGGATCAGCACTTGGCGCACGGCGGCGCAATAGTGCAGCGACTCGATGGGAAAGAAGCGTGTGATCTGCTTCAGGTTCTCGTCCACGTTCTCCAGCAGTATGCCGTTCGACCAGACGCTCAGCCAGCTGTCGATGCCCTTGGCGCCAACGGCGCCCTCCGACGGATACAGGCTGCGCAGCGGCTCCTGTATGCCCTGCAGGCCGTCCTTGCTCTGGCGCGGCACAGCGCTGCCCAGATACAGGACCCGGCAGCGGCAGATGGGCGTGGAGTCGCCCATTTTCAAAACAACAACAACAACAACAACAACAACAACAACACGAACAGCAACGGCAACAAAGCGTCTTACGTTATGCGCGTTCGTTTACGTAGCGCAACGTAGGCAACGTAGGCAACGTAGGCGCGAACCGAGACCGAACAATGTGGATTTTCTGGTTTTGCTTTATATGTTAGCCACGTACATACACACAGGTATGTTAAGTGAGTGTGTGTGTGTGTGTGAGTATATTTTGTATTTTGTGCTGTATTCAAGTGTGGTTGGTTCTTAAGCCGTCGCGAGAGAATTTGTTCGCTTAGGTAAGCGGATATTTCTTACACTGACAGCAGTCGCATTCACTAACAAAACACGCACACGCAGACACTTCCACAGGCACAGGCACACACACACCACACACACGAACGCTGGGCATTCATAATATCGGCATCGGCGAGAAAAATAACAAAAAGTGATCAACACGCGCAAACTCTGCGAAAAAGTTGTCGACGAGCTTTTCAAGAATTTTGTTTTGTTTCACTTATTTAAATGAATAGATTTCACACAGATTCTTTTCGTTTTGTTTCGTTTCGTTTCCGCCTCGAGATGATTCTCTTTTGCACTCACAGTCACTTCGGAACACGACGGCCACGGGACGGGACGGGACGTTCAATCAAGTTGAAAAAACAAATATGGCGTCATGGGATTCTCAGTTTTGCGGTTCCCTTTTCGCACATTCCGTTGCGATTACATATAGTATACTATATAGCACACTTGTATATATGCATGTGTGTTCAGACACGCTCAACAATGCAATTGAATTTTGATTAAGAGTCGTTTGATCTGCGCTGTTCAAACTCTGCCAGCCTCTGCTCGATATTCATGAGTATTCGAATTCGCTCCGCTCGAGACTTGCGATCGCGACGGCGTCTCACTGTGGAATGAATGCCAGCAACGTGAGCGCCGTCTACGTGGTCTTGGCCACAGCAGACTTCGACTTGAACCCGCTCTCAACTCTCTCTCTCTCAAGTCGCTCAGCTGCGCTCCCTCAGGTAGAGTGCGAGTCGCATCAGGTACCTGTTGCTGCCCACCAGCTGGAGGTGCTGTGCAGGTAGACAGAGCACGAACACAAGCGAACGCTGTGGATCGCATGTTTAGCTCTCTCTCTCTCTCTCTTTCTCTCTTTATTCTCTGTTCTCTTTCTTGAGCAACTACGCGCTGAGAACATTTTCTTATACCAGATTACCGGTTTATCAGCTTTGCAGCAAGAAGTAAGTATATCGTTTTTGTTCTCCTTGTTTTTTGTTTGTCTCGCGAAACTGACTCGATCAGCCGGCCGAGTTCTTTGCCGATTGTAAGTGCATATAAACGAATAGTCTTGGTTAACATTCCTAGGGTAACCTAACTTACAAAAATTGAGCCCTCGAAAATAGTCAAAAGAAATAAAATCACAAAAATGCAGAAAATTTAAATGTAGAATTGAGAAAGGGGACAAACCATGATCAAAATGGTGTCAAACATAAAAATCGGTTAAGTTTCGGCTAAGTTATAGGCGATTGAAAATCAGGAGGAGTACTTTAATGGGGCTTAGGAACTTTACATGTCAATTTTTTTCTCAATTTTTGCATGATTTTTGACAGAAAAATTGACCCCCTCAGAAATACTTTTAAAGTTGATTTTAATACTAATTTTGGTACCCGCAATCGATTAAAAATAAAATGGGAAGATTCTAAAATTTAAAAATTTTTTTTTTTTCGAAAATTCACAAGGGGGGAGTACAGTGTTTTTTTCAAAAAATAGTCAAAAAAAATAAAATCAGAAAAATGCAGAAAATTTAAACGTAGAATTGAGAAAGGGGGAAACTATGCTCAAAATGGTGTCAAACATATAAATCGGTTAAGTTTTGGCTAAGTTATAGGCGTTTGAAAATCAGGAGGAGTACTTTAATGGGGCTTAGGAACTTGACATGGCAATTTTTTTCTCAATTTTTGCATGATTTTTGACAGAAAAATTAACCCCTATGATCAGTTCATAAACTTACCCTTGAATACAAATATATGCACATTTTATAGATAATACTTCATATTAATAATATTTACTTTATTTCACTAAAAGCTTAAATAGTTTTGTGTTCCCGCTAAAAGTTTCGCTCCCTTCGCATCAGCTGTGTAGAGGTTTGTGTCTTGGATAGATCGTTGCTTCTTTCGAGAATTTCCAACACTGACGTCGTTGCTATGGGCGGGAACTCATATTTCAAACGAACACCGACACCGCCTACGTCACGTTACTGTTAATTCTATGTAAGAAATGAGATTGTTCTTGGTAAAGATTATTAAGTAACCAGTTTCTGATACCAGAGATAAATTCTAAAAATGTTTATTTCATTAGTCAATTCTCTTTTAAAATAAACTTTTCGTCAGTAATAGAATTTAAGGAATTTAAGAGTTGCCATTATCGTCAGCTCTCACAGACGTCAATGCGACAGTTGTAATTATGCAAAATCGAATATTAAAAAAAAAAAGCTGTACTATCTGATATTGTATCTTAATCGAGTGTGCATTTATTGATGTTGTTATTAGCCAATAAACTATATGCTTGCCTAGCTTAATTATAATTTGCGTGCACAAACACGATTGCCAACGTAATGAGTAATATGGCTGGAAACTAAAAAGCCCCTTTATAAGTGGTAGTGTAAAAAGTGTTCTGCGTTGCGGTTGGAATACAAGTTGAGAAAACAAGAATAAATGTAGTTGACACTAGATTACAAATTGTCATTAGAAGATTTATGGCATTATTCTGCATACGGCCATAAATAAATAGTACATCCGCAAAAAATGTATTTAATTTACATAATTATACGCATATCTGTTCATCAAACTTTTTGGGGATTTCAATATGCAAACAAGACAAAGTCTCATTGGATATTTCATTAACCGAGGTTTGACAGCTCAGAAAAGAACACACAACACAAACAAAAAGAAAACAAATCAAAAATCTTGTCCACTCTGTTGGGCTTCCCAAACGTGGGATTTCCACGAAAACATATCGAAAATAAGTTTAGGAAGCCCGCGCAATTAGCCAAATGTATGGGGAACTTATAAACGCAATCATGAAGATTTCAATCCAGTTGAATTAACAAATAAAAGTACCCCAACAGACAGCGGAGATCGGAGAGCGGACAGCTGAGTGGGAGATCGCCAAAGAGGGTGCTAAACAGAGTGGGCGCGCGTCGGGGGCTTTCCTGGAATTTAAACGCATGGACGCGTTTGTGGCGATGGATATAGGCCCCATTATGGCAACCCACTCGAGCATTGACATTGTCGCCAACGACAACTGTGGGTAAAATCGAAGCTGTGCTACGTTCTAGTCTCGGCCACACACACGTGCTGCACTGACGCTAGCGGCAAACCTGTTGGTCAGTTGAGAGAAAAAAAAAATACAAACAACATGATCTCGTACCTGGGTAAATTATCGTTTATGCATTTTAATAAGCACCTCGGCCAGCACGCGAACTGACCGTACAAAAGCTCGGCACACGACGACGTGTGCCTCATTCACAGTTGAACGCGCGACTTGAGCTAAAGATCGACAAACCGATCGCATAAGAAAATAATTGAAGACTTCATCAGGATGCAGCTATTTATAGGCGCCTTGAGCCTAGTGCTACTGGCTGTACCCACGCTGGTCTTGTCGCGTAAGTGTCTAGAATACTTTGAAACCTTCGCGACTGAGTCATGGACAAGTTTAAAAATACTCAAACACATATATACCTAATATAAACAATATATATGCGAATATATATAGAGATATATATAGTATTATTGTTTTGAAATGGGATGCGTGCATAATTTAACTTCTCGATCTAACCAGTTAAACGAGTTATGTGCTGCTCAATGAATTTCTCGAGCCGCTAATTTAAAGATTTGTTTTTACCTTATTTTTTATTATTGTTTCAGAGGCAGACAACATTTGTTACACGCCCATCGGCGAGTTGGGCTACTGCGTGCCAGCCCAGCAATGCCAATACGTTCGTGATGTCCAGGCCACCTATCGCAACAATATCCCAAAAGTGATCAGGGATGAGCTGCGCCAGATGGTCTGCTATCCTGGCCGACGATCGGTAAATAAAGAATCGCATAACTAGCCAATTCTACGCAATGCTTAATAAGATATTTTCATGTAGCAGGTGGTCCACTTATGCTGTCCCAGACGTGCAGTGATCACGGCCCAGAGCACTGGCAATGCCAATCGTGACTCCTTCGGCCCACAGACTCCAACCAAAGGCGCGGTGACGATACGCCAAGCCAGCGACGATCTGAAACGGATCGATGCCAATGGCATGGCGCTGCTCAACTCAGTGACGAAGTGCGGCCAGAAGAGCAACACCAAGCTAAGCGGCGGCGATATAACCACACTGGGCGAATTCCCTTGGCTGGTGCTGCTCAAGTACGAGACCTCTGGCCGGCCATTCCTCTGCGGCGGCAGCCTGATCACCGATCGCTTCGTTCTGACCGCCGCCCACTGTGTGAAGAACGCGTCTCCACTGTAAGTTGCTAACGGGATCGATTCAATTATATTTTACTGATATGATATTCAATTTAACAGCATTGGCGTACGCATGGGTGAGCACAATCTGGACACTGAGGAGGATTGCCAGTTTCTGGGCGGTCGTCGCAAGGAATGCCTGCCACCCTACGAGGAGTACGGCATTGAAGAAATACGCGCCCATCCCAACTATAAACACAATCAGATCAATAATGACATTGCCCTGCTCAAACTGGATCGTACCGTCGAGTTCAAGCCGCACATCAAGCCCGTCTGCCTGCCCATTGAGCGCAACTCGCAGAACATTGCTTACGATCAGAGCTTCTTCATATCTGGCTGGGGTCAGACCCAGCGGAATGAGCCGTCGTCTGTGCTGCTCAAGGCGGTGGTCAGGCGCGAGAATCTGAATGTTTGCCGCAAGTTCTACGTTAATGCTCCGGTCACCGAGAATCATATCTGCGCCGTCGGAGAAGGCATCATGGCCACTTGCCACGGCGACTCTGGCGGCCCGCTCTTCTTCCTCCATCCCTTCAAGGAGAACGTGCGCTACGTCCAGTACGGCATTGTCTCGTTTGGCGGCTTCCGTTGTGGCAAGCGCGAGAATCAGCCGGGCGTGTTCGCCTCTGTTTTGGACATGTTACCCTGGATCACACAGAATCTCCATTGATGATTGATGATCTTCCCCCACAACTGACTTGCGTACTTGTATCTTATACTCATTATTATTTATTCCCTAGTTTAGTGCCCAATGCCATTGCAATAGTCACACTTAGAGATTGTTAGTCTTAGTTCTTAGTCTTGTTAAATATATGATATTTGCAGAATGAAAAGTATTTTCTTGAATTGTCTTCACTATTATCACAATAGCTGACCTAACCTAACCCATTCATTATTTGTGTAAATAATGCTCACATATTCATATTCATGTGTGTTTATGGGTGGAGATGAAGATGAGAATTTCATTTCAGCACAGAAATTATCATTTAATTGTTAAGAATTATTTCATCACAACTTAAAACTGGAAATATTAACATAAGTCAAATAAAGTGATTTACCTTTTCCCACTGAAAGCGTGGAAATTTGCGAAAAACGATATATCCCACTGGAGACAAAAAAGGTCTGAACTAAAACCTGGGTTCATTGATGTGGAAAAGCCGAATCTAGAGAGATGACATTTTTTCAATGCGTGATCTGAACCAAGGAATTTGTTTGATTATATATCAATACAATGGTGTATCTATAAATAATCCTTTATTCAAAACAAATTGATTAGAAAAGTGCATTAATCCTTACAAGTTATATGTATAATTTAGTTGTTTATAAATATAAATATGCACGAGGTACTAACATGATTAACTACGTGTTCTTACGAATTATCAGAAACACGTCAACATTAACCAGCTAACTACGCCATATTTCTAAATGGCCGATCAAGTTCAGAGTTATGAGAAGTTTGATTCACCATCGAATTCTACAGAAAATAATATTTTCTGGTTTATAAAGCAATTAGTTAATCTGTCGTCGAATGAACTCTTCCATTTAATTAACGAATTTTAATTGTTGCTGCGGTTAGTTGCAATCTCAGAGCCCAACACAGAGTCAAATGCCATGTGTCAATAATTTAGAGTAGTCATTGAGATCAACGAGTAATATGTCCAATCTAAAATCTAACTAAGCAGAGTGCTAATTTATTTATTTGGGTTTCATCCATGAGGCAAGGTACTTCACCGACTTTAACAGTCCCCCGCACGCTTTGTGCAACTGAAGAATATTTATTGTGCCATTACCATAAACTGGAATGATTCATATCGACCTCGGACTGGTTGTAGCTTTAAACTGCTCTACAAAGTGTGTTGCTTTCTTTGGGATCTTGCAAGCCTATGCGAAATTTAGTTCTGATTCAGAATGGATTTCATGGCAATGATTCATCGATAAGCTACTTTGGTATGCTTTAATTTGCAACTTAGTTTGTTTTTCTATGCCTCACCCAACAACTAAACATTGCATAAATAAAGTTCAGCAATTAATCTCCAATTGCGACAGTCTCAGACGATTGTATTACGTTAGTTGTCGTCTAGTACAAGGGAAAATCCAGTTTCTGTTTAAACTAAGTTTTTTTTTTCCTGTGAATCAATTGCAGTCCCAAATAAAATTGATGTGACCTATAACAAATGAAATGTTCACCTATTAATCCAGTTAGGGTTGCACTAAATACAAAATCAAGCAAGTGAAATAGGGACACTGTAGGTTACCGATGTTTTAATACCCTAGCAGAAGAGACTTGCTAGAAAGGTAAATAATAAATATATATATATATTCTTTCTGTATCAAAGATTCATATTCAAGATCGTAACTTTAAATATAAAACATGTTTTTATTCCTATACCTATTGATGACTTTCTGTTCCTAAGGGAGCTCTAAATTAGTTATTGTTCGTAATTAAAATGTTGTCTAAGTTTATTGACCACTAACTTGACTCAGGATATAAATATATATACAGCTGCGGCAAGAAAAATAGCACCATGGCATACATTTTTCTTTATTGATCATTTGTTTTATAACTATTCATATATTTAACTTGATTAAGGCTTTTATTTTTACTTTAGGCTCTAATTTATCGAAATACAATGCAACTGTCGTCGATAATAACATGAAATTGAAATATTTACATTAAGAATGTGAATGTTGAACATTTTAGGCGGCAACAAAAATAGCACATTTTTCAAAAATAGCTTGTATATATAAACCACACGCTTACACAAATCATAGAAAAATTAGAATACCCTAGGCAAAGTATACGACTGTAGACAGTATTAGCTGGCAAGGGGGTTGAATTCATTTGAAATTGGAACAATGGGTTAGATATTATCTGAAACAAAGCTTTAGCTTTGTGTCGCTTCGCGTGGTCAACCACCAAAAAAAAAAGCCGTAAATTTTGACTGGGGCCGCAGAAGAGTTTTGCCTTCGGTAGCGAACGCCTCGCGGAAAATGAACTGGGTCAGTTTTTTGTCGCTGGCACTGAAGGGGTAAGTAGTTTCCTGATTGACTATTATATAACATAGAATACCATTAACCCAATGGGAAACAGGTCACTTTATATAGCAACATTTTACAATACGCTGCCGTTTATAGGATCCTTGTCCAGATCGTTGATTGGGAGTTACTTCTCCTCGTCGGTGTCCTTCAACCTGGATACAATTTAGTAAGAGAATAAATATATAATAATCCAAATGATTGTTAAGCCCCTTTTAAATTGGCAGCCTCAATTGGAACACCTCGTTTCCGGCGATAACCGTTTGCGAGCTCTACAACTCGGAGAAGATCTGGGACCTGAGCGACACGCACTTTGGCATAGAGCACGACCTGCATATCGATGACTTCGTCAGCGAGATTGCCTTCTTCAGGGGCATCTGCATTAGCTGCGAGAACTGCCAGCAGCTGAACTGTCCGGACAACTTTACCCTGCTGCTGGATGTGGTAGGTCAAGAGTAACTCCTCCAGTTAACCTTCATAGTCTAAGCACCTGCTATTTATCAGTTTCGCAGCAAATGCCATGAACTGATCATGGAGTGTCGCTATCTGAACCAGATCTTCGACTGCTGCGATCAGTTCTTGCCCATACTCACGGAGTACGGCGTCTGCTACTCCTTCAATTCGCACCAGGCCCGCAAACTGGCGCAGGTGCAGTACAAAAACAATCGGATGACCGGCGCAGGCCATCTCAAGTTCCTGGCCACCGCCGACATTCAGGTGAACGTGCACGCGCCGATCGATGTGCCCTTTCACTACTCCGAGGGCATGATACGCGAGACTGTGCTGCTGGGCAACAACAAGGAGCTCATACTGAACGTCATCGAGGTGTACAATCACGAGAATGTCGAGGAGCTGAGTCACGAGCAGCGACGTTGCCGCTACAGCCATGAGCACGTCGAGAAACGCATCGGCATCTACGAGTTCTACAGCTACTCCGGTTGCATTGTGGAGTGCACCGTGGCACTGCATCTGCACTACTGCAACTGCACCAGCCACTTCATGGCGGTGCCGAGCAAGAACTCGCTGCCCATGTGCGACTACCGCGGTCTGCTCTGCTTGACGCACATCCACGAGAAGCTGGTGGCGGAGCGAAAGACCTGCGATTGCATGAGCTCCTGCGAGGAGCCGGAGTACAACATCATCTACAATACAGCAGACGAGTAAGTGGCTGGAATTAACCACAATATATAATAGCTGACTTAAGGATTCACTTCCCTTAGCAAGCAGGACGCCGATAAAGACTTCTCCGATATACACGTGGCTCTGGTGGAGTTGCCCACACAGCGCTATGTGCGTCGAGTGGCCAAGACCCCGCTGGACTTGCTGAGTAGGTTACAGTAACAGGTAATCGTTAATTCTACGTTTAGTTTTCTATACATTTCAGTTTCTTTTGGGGGCCTGATCAGCCTCTTCTTTAATGTGTCCGCGGTGCGCGTTGTGGAATCCATATTCGTATGCTTGGAGTACAGAAAGGAAGTCTTTAAATGGGCAAATAGAATCTACATTGGCACGTTAAAATATTTACAGATTTTGATACAGTTAAAGTAAATCACAAAATGTTTGCATTAAATTCTAAATGTCTTCCAATTTGGGAAAGTACTATGCACCATATCTATATATATATACACATATATATTGCTGTTATTAGAGTATTGCATAGTCTGCGCAGTCCTAAAAGCTGCTGATTCGTTGCGGTGCATAAGCCGTGTTTGCGGCCTTGTTGGGCCACGACTTTGGGGTAATAACTTCTAGGAGCGTATCCATATAGCTGGGCAAATAGACGCAACTGGAGAATATCAGGAGCACAAACATGAACAGGACAAATCCATCTGAAAGTAAAATATCCTGTGTTACTGTTGGCTTTGTATGCAATGTTATGTCATGACCTACTTATTAGTTTCTTCTCCCAGGGCTCAAACATATTAATGCATGTAACCAGCTCATATTGGCGATAGAAATGTGCCGCACAATGTTTTATATTCCACATCTTAACTGAATGCGTCTTTAATGGGTTTACGGCGGTGCTTCCAATTTATAACAAAATTACAGGACACACAGCAATTTACGCAATTTATGCTTTATTTATTTACTCAATTACTTGACAAATATTGGTAAAATTGCAATTCATTCGGTTTTGTGCCACAACATTTTATTGTTATTAATTATTTTGCGAAACGGCAAAACAGCTGCTTGCAGTGTGACCATAAAAGTAAATTGTTGTACGATTGAGTGCTGTACAGCGCCGAAAAAGTTTTGTAGCAACGAGCTTTTGTCTGAGCACGCATCAGCTGTGTTGGCGCGTAGAATTTAAATGCACGTAATAATCACATTTTTCACTCTATTTTTCGTAATATATATAAAATAACTAACGATATTTCCTGTTTAATGTAATAAATAAAACATAAATACATCAACGATTAACAATAAATTATACATGAAACGGGCTACAGCATACATTTTAAGCCTTAATAAAAAATTTGTATGCCTAATCTAATTGCACAATTGCTTATCAAAACTTGTCTGTCCACTTGTGGATAAAGCTAATTGCAAGCGATAAAATGTACACTTCACTGCTTGCGAACCTGCGCATTAGCAATGTATGTAAATGCAAGTCTACAAATGTCATAATAAATCGGAAAATTCATCTATCTTAACTTGACAACCGGAACCAGCTGTAATTAATGGAGATGATGTCGAAGTGCTTATTCACAGCACGAGCTGAAATCAACATTTCTAATTAGTATTATTAATTATTGGCTGTCTACTATCTATTTTAAGTAAAACTTGCTGCAATTTTTTGTTGACCCAAAATATGTTTTTAAAGTTTTGAACTTAGACCATAAATTTACCCCTCAACGAGTGTCTGGAGCATCTTCACACAAAGCGAATAAAAGAAGAGCAATATAAACAGGATTCGAAGCCATTGCGCCATAATTCGCACTGGGAAACTGGCACACGGGTGCCCAACTGCCACATGTGGCCAGCTGTATGCGCTCGAGCACTTGCCCAAGAGCAGCCATGAGCTGGCCATGACGACGACGACGTCGACGCTATCAATGCTGCCGTTGCGGATTGACAGGCAAGCAGTGTCTTGATTTATGCGCGCGGCAGAGGAATGTGGCAAAGTGTAAAAAATGTTTACACACACACGAACACACAGACACACGTTTGTTCTGCGACACCCAGTCTCAATCGATGTCTAAGCCGAGTCCAGACCAGACCGGACTGGACCAGGCCGGGCCGGGCCGGGCCGAACCAGGGCTGAGGCTGAGCGCCGAGTCACGCATATGCAGCGACAACTAATTCAATTTCCAGTTGCCAAACAGCCAAGTGGCGGACATGGCGGCTGTTTAGCCAAGTGTGCACGCCTAATTGGTAATGCGATCGGCTTTATTGAGGCGCAGGCGCTGTAACTAAAGCTGTAGTCAAAGCTGTAGCTGTAGCTGAAGCTAGCTATCGCTGTCGCTCAGCGTAAATCCCATTACGTGCAATCCGTTTCGAGCCATAAACATGTTGCCGCAGCTGCAAGCACCACCTCCGCCACCTGCTCTGGCCCGATCCTATCCAGGCTTCCAGCAGCGCAACTTGTCGCTCGAACTTAATTGCCTTGGCTGCGCTTATGACTTTCGTGTGCAATGCATCCACATCCACATCCACATCCACTCTCACATTCACATTCAGAGCCGCAGCACATCCACAACCCCTGCCACATTCACGTTGCTGCTGTTGCTGTTGCTGTTGCCGTTGTCTTCGCTGCATTATTAGAAAGTAACTTACAAAAAGCTATCAGCAACAGGCTCGTATCGTCGCCGTCGTCGTCGTCGTCGTCATCATCCTTGTGCTTATGGCCGTGGCTCGCTTGTTGTTGGCGCTATTTTCGACACCGCTTTGGCCTGCCATAAATTGCCAAATGCCAGCGTCACGGGCCCTGAAATGCACTCGACGCGCTCTCAGCCGCAAAATTAGAAAAAGTCGGTTGGCTAATTTAGTGCGCTGCTTCACACAACCCATCTGCCCAACATCCCCCCCCCCCCTCTCTCTGCATCCATCTGCCCGCTGCTGCCTGCCTGCCTGCCTGCCTGACTTGAAAGTCCATTTTCCATTTCGTACGGTTTTCAATTAAAGCAACTGAAGCAACATGCGGCTGCCACGACCTCGCGCGCCCAAAGTTCAGGCCAAACTCTAAGCCAAACCCCGAGCCGAAGCCAGAGCCTGTGTTGAAGCCTGTGCTGGAGCCTGCGCCCGAGTCGAGCAACTAATTCCGCAACACCGCAACGACGATGGCAGCCACCGATAGCGTGTTCCGGCTCTGAAATGCACTTGCCCCGAGATAATCTAATTTTGGGTTCGTTTTTGTCTTTGTCATTTTGGGTGCCAAAAACGGACTCGCAGTTTGCATTATTGTTCCGAGAAATTGTTATTAATTGAGTTGTACAGCATTGGCTCTTGTGAAATCAAAAGAAAGAGAAGGAGAAGAAGAAGGAAGGAGGAGGAGGAGGAGCAGCTGAATATGTTGATTTTTAGTTGGCCAGTGGGTGGTCCGTGGCTCTGATATTATTGAGCGCTGCTCATTTGCCCAATTTAATTCAGTTTGGCCATCAATAAGCGAGTGGCTCGCCTCGAGCGCGCCGAAGATCGCGCCATTTGTGGCCCATGCGGTTAATTTGCATACGGGTAATTTATGCTCATCAATTAGCTGATTAATTTATTTGGCGTGAGACGCTGAGCCAGACTCGCACAACTCTCAAGACTGGGTTCCTAAAACGCTTGTCTAATTAGATAAATGCGCTACATTAATGTCGCGTCTGACATTTATAAAGCGTTGCCTCTGACCGCTGCTTAAATGGCTTTTTGAGGCATTTCAATTAATTACGGGGGAAATTTCGCAGTAAGCTTAACTGTAAAAACTGTAAAAAGAAAAAGCAGACAGCAACATGGCCAAAGATTGTTTTTGGGCTTTAAAAAAAATACAAATACAAATAGTTTACCCACTACTGATAACAATTGTCTCTTCCCAGGCTCTCAGATCTATGTGTGCCAATCAATTGGCAACCAAATTAGCTTTTAATACTGTTTATAAATGCCACCTGTCCAACAACACGGACATGACTCGATCTCAATCCGGCCAAACGAGGGAAATGGAAAATATTTTAATTAAAATACAAACTAAACGTTTACTGTAAGCGATGTTATCCGTTAGCAAGGCGAGTCAGCAGCTAACAGCTACTGGATACGTGGCTGCGTGTCTGGCGCTAGGCGAATGCAACAAATGCAGCAATTGTTGCATGCAACAACATCAACATGTGTCGCACAGCGCCTATTTGAATATATATCAAATCAGTTTAAGATAATTTTCTATAACAGCGCTACTCGCAACACAACACAACACAACCACAAGACAACATTTGTACAATTTCAAGTTTGTTGCCTAAGTCTTTCGTATTGGCAGTGCTAGCTGCCTGGGCTGGTTTAGCTGGCAGTGCATATTTTACGCGCTGCATTGTTGCAAACGTTTCGCGGCTCGAAATTAAGTTGTTTTGCATAAAAGCACCATAAAAAGTCGCAGCGGCTAACGCATGGCCCACAGAAGGCAGCCAGTCCGACGGAGGCAGCAACAATTGTGATTAGAACGACACGACAGGCACGACATGAGCGCAGGGCAAACCAGACACCAGACAACGGACTAAGGACACCAGACATCAGACAGAAGACACAAGACATATGACGCTGTTGCTCTATACGAATATGGACAACAATTGCCCCAGCAGCGACAGCCCGGACAGCATGGACAGCTAGGACAGCCAGGACAGTCCGGACAGCGACGAAAATTGGCAAGTCAACACGAGCGACGTATGTCAACAAATGGCACTGCCATTAGCGGGCAATCCGAGCGGGGCAACATGGGATTTGGCTTCCTGTTGCAAATGGTAGGCAAATGGCCAGGCTAGGACAGCGATTCGGGCTGCTGTTGGGAGCTGTTGAGCCGTTGGCCAGTGTCGGGGCTGCGGCAGCCGCAGCTTGTTGCAACTATTATCAATTTAAGTTGGCTAATTGGTTTCAAATTTATGGACCTGTATTTGATATTTATGTCGTCTGCTGGTAGCGACCGTGAGCCGGACTGCGACGATCGGGCTGCAATTTGGCCTGTTTGCCTTAGCCGTGGCATGCTGCAAACAACGTAATTGGCTTTCAATTTGCAGCAAATTGTTGCAACAGCCACGACAACGGCGCAAAGCACAGCGCTCAGCTTCGCTATAGCGAAACATATTTAGATTATAGACGGATAAACTTTATGTACGTTCTGTTCTGGCTACAGACAACAAGTTTGCTGCCGCTCCTGCCCCCACCCCGACCAAGTGGCTCACGGCTTGGGGTGGACGTTACTTTTGCCATCCGCTGCCTCTACCATAATTCCAATGAGTTATATGCCCATCATGTGCACTCGGGACCCTTCAAAGTTGAAAACGTAGCGCGCGTTAATTAAAAAGCCCAACAACAACAACAACAACAATAGCAACAACAACAACGGCAACTTGCAGCGAAGAGCGCCAAAAATGCTGCTAAATTTTCGCTCTTTCGACCAAAAAGGGCGACCGCCTTGCTGCTGTTAGCCGTTCTGGCTGGGCTTAGCTGTTCAATAACTAAATAAAACACTCCGGGCCCGCTGTCCGCGAAAGCCGCCACGTCGATCGCCGTCGCGACAGCCACAATCAAGCGAAAATTCCAGGCATTTTCTGCTTCATTAACAACGCACAACGCGGCCATTTCGTTTTGTTCGCGCAATGCTGACGAAATTTACGCACACACACACACGTACGCACACCATGCAGCCAGTTCCTCTAGAGATCGTAAGGTACCGAAAGGCCCACGTTTTCGAACTCGCTCAGCAATTGAGCTTAGTTTTGTTTTGTTTTTCTGTTTTTCTGTTTTATTTTTTTTTTTTTGGTCTTTTGGTATTTTAATTAGAAACCGAACAACGCAAAATGCATTGCTCTTTGGCCATTTCGCTTTCTTTCGGGCCTTTTAGCCAGTCGACCCGTCTTGGCCTTGTCCGCTCTTGTCCTGCATTCGCAGCTTGTGTTTCGTTTTCACATTCAATTAGCGCATTTTTCAAATGCGATCGCAGCAAACGCAGCGGCTGCGAATATGCCAGTTATGCCTTGAGAAGCTCACAGGAAATGGCAGCGATAGAAGCCAAATCGAAGAATACTGTTAAAAAAAGGATTTCGAAATCTTGGTCCGGCTGGAATTTGCCTTGCGTTAAATATAATGATGCTTATGCTGAAATGCAAAATAAATTAACGAGAAATATTAAAAGACAACCGAAAAAGTCCTTTCGGTATCAAAAGTAAATTCATTAAGATTCTTCAATAACTATAATTGTAAAAATACCCAGATTTTAAATGCAAACTTTATGAATTAAATAAAGCTTCTATTTAAATGTAAAGTTTATTTTATTTTAATTAAATTTTTTTTATTAATCCCCATTTACTTTAATTAAAAAGAGTTTTCTATTTGCATAATTCTTTTTTTTTACTATCATTATTGATATTGCTTTATTGCTGCTAGATCAAAATTAACTGCTTACAGAGTGCACTGGCGCTAAATTAGAATAATAAATAAATATTACTATATATATAATACATACAGTATGCGAATTAATTTGTTAAGAACTTTACTTGAATACACAAAAATAAACAATTTGTTGCTGTTGTTGTTATTGCTGTTGTTGCTGTTGCTTTTCTTTAAGTCTAACTTAAGCTTTTATTTTTCGATAGACAAAATACAATAACGGTAACTACAACTTTACAATTATATACAACTTAAGGGCTATATTTATGTATATATATATTTTTATTATGGTTAACTACCTCTCTGGGCCTAGAGCTATGCTATCTATGTACAGGCGTTGTGCGGGCCGAACAAAAATTAAGTATAAGCTATATACTTAGGAGTATATGCGCGTCTGGGTTATACTAAATATCACACTGTGTAGGATGTTGCTTAGCGTTGAAGAGAAGAATTTGAAATTACACTAACAAAGAATGCAACACAAAATGCTAACTACGCAGCCAAACTAACTAAATCTAATCTAATCTAACTAACTAACTAACTTAGATCTAGTTTAATTACACTACTAATGCACTTGGATATCGCGCCCGTGCTGTGGCAATGGCTGGCGGGGCGCATCGAGCGGAAATGCCAGGAACTTTAAGCGGAAACGTTGCCTTTGGGGCCTTGGGCCATGGGTTCGTGAGATCGCTGTTGCCCAGTCGTCCCAGCTGTGGCCCTAGACGACCACGGTGGTCAGCACATCGCCGCTCTCGTCGCTGCTGGCCGACGGCGGCAGAGACTTGCAGTTGATCGAGCGCTTGCCAAAGTCCTTGCGCGGACTCTCCAGCGACCCAACCGTGTTCTTCTTCATGTCCGAGTTCTGCGTCTTGTGCAGCAGAATCTGGGAGCTGCGCTTGTGCGCCTGCTTCAGGCCCGTGCTCGCGTCCAGCTCCCGCTCGAAGTCGCAGGGCGGGAACAGCGGCTGCGAACGATGCAGCGCCGAGCTGCTGGCCGCTGTCGCCGCCAGCTCGGGCGCCGGATTCAGGCTCAGCTCCATGCCGGTGGCGGCGCGCAGCGAGCTGGTGCTGCCCTTGAGCGGATTCGTATAGCGTCGCAGATTCTCCTCGTTCTGCAGATTGTTCGACTTCTCCTCCTCGTGCCGCAGCGCGTCCAGCGGCGGCGTCAGATTCATGCCCGAGCTGCTGCGATAGGCCAGCCGCTGCTTCCAGTACAGACTGATGAATATGGAGAAGCCCACCAGCACAATAAACACGCCGCACAGCACGCCTATAAGCAGACTGTGGCTGTTGCCGTCCGCCACGCGCGCCGTCTCCAGCTTCACCTCCAGTATGGACGTGAGCGCAGCCAGCTTGGCGTGCTGCAGCTGCAGCTCGTTCCGACGCTGGATGCCGTTCAGCTGGCGCGAGCTCAGCAGCTCGCCCAGCAAGGATACCGCCCCGGGCAGCTGTGCATCGTTCAGCTTGCTAGAGGACTGCAAAGTGGGAGAGAGAGAGCGGGAGGGAGAGATTAGGTTGGCTTTAGCTCATCCCTGCTGCTGGTGTTGTTATTTACTTACCACAGTCAGCTCGATGGTGTCGTTGGTGCTTGTCTTCAGGTCGCACAGCACCATCAGCATGCCCTGCTCCTCCTGCGCGGGGCTGGCCAGCGGCGCCACAGGCTGCTTGATCAGCCGGGCAGCGAGCAGGACGCGCACCAGAGCACACAGACCCTCAACGGTGGCGCCCTTGCCCACGCGCTCCAGGTCCAGGAGTATGGTTAGGCGGGCGCAGTTCTCGTTGACCAGCGCCTGGTTGGGCCAGCAGCTGGCCTTGGCCGGCAGGCGGGGCGGTGCCACACGGCGCGAGGGTTCCAGGGCGCGACAATCGCCGCGCACACCGCACGGCGGCGAGAGGCAGGTTTCGCTTAAAGCGGGCACGCAGACCTCGTGCTGCCTGCAGACGCCGGACAGATTGGAGGACTTGGACAGCGGGTCCAGCTTAAAGCAGTTGGGCAGACCGCACCACAGATTCGTGCAGCGCGAGGTGCCGTTCTCGCAGACGCAGGCATTGCAGTGCTCGTCCTCGTCGCTGCGTCCGTTCAGCGCTGTGTCCAGCCAGCTCTGGCTCTGGTTGAGAGCGGCGTACGGCGAGATCGTGTTGCTGGCATTCAAACAGGCGGACTTCGGATCAGACAGCACTGCACAGAGAGTAAGTAAGAGAGAGAGAGAGAGAGAGTGTGAAGTGTTAGTAAAGTTGGAGTTGAATCGCTTTAACATGCCACACTTACATATCTCGCAGCGCAGTCCATGGCGTCCGGGCGGACAGATGCACGTGTAGCCGCCAATGCCATCGATGCAGGTGGCGCCGCCCTGGCAGGGCTGGGGCGAGCACTCGTTGACGTTGATGCGGCAGTCGGGGCCCGAGAAGCCTGGCGCGCAAACGCAGCGAAACCAGCCGGCGCCCGACTCGCAGGTGCCGCCGTTGTGGCAGGGCTGGCCGCGGCACTGGTCGATCGCCTCGGCGCAGAAGAGGCCCGTCCAGCCGGGCGCGCAGCGGCAGTGCGGCTGCAGCGCCTTGTCCGGTGCGCCGGGCATGCAGGTGCCGCCGTTTTGGCATTGGCCCGCATAGCAGACGGTGGCCCGCTCCGAGCAGCGTTTGCCTGTGCAGATTTGAGTTGAGCAAAACAAAAGACTTAGGCAACGAACTTGACAAAAATAGCAAACTAATGCAAAAACAGCGACAGGATGTTGAGCGTCATGGCCAATTCAAGGCAACGGAGCAAAAGTAAAAGTGCGCTGACATAGATCGATGTAGCTGTGCCTATTAACGTATCTGCATTTGTATCTGTCTGTGACAAAAAAAGCGAAACGCGTGAAATATGCAAATCGCCTATCGAAAACAAACATAAATCATGCGAAAAAAAACAACAACACACAAAAAACAAAAATCATGCCCGGTTGTTTGGTGTAGGTAATACACATCAAAGCACGCCACTGCCCGCCCCACGGCACTGTGCCACATGTGGCAAACTGCGACCAATGCGCAGATTATTGCCGCTCACAGTTTGCCGCATTCGCCACAAATTGAAGCTGTAATGACTGCCGACTTTCAATGTTCAAATAAATGCGACCGACAATTCGAGACTATGTGTGTGCAAGTGTGTGTGTGTGTGTGTGTGTGTGTGTGTGTGTGTGTTTTGCTCACTTAACGTGCTCAACTCTCGTCTCGCGCTCATTTAAAGCTCCCAAAGCGTTGATAATACGCCAGTCAGACAGTCAGCTTATAGCAGGTTTTCGTACGCTCACAAAGGGCATATCAACTTTGCCAAACTGTTTGTAACAAGCATAGCTGAATACTAAAGGAAGCTGCCTTAAATTCAGTTATTCCCGATAAAATAAAATATAAGAGTGTATTTAAGAGTTCGCTATGCAACGACTACAAATGTTGTTTGGCTGCACTTGTTGTTGACGTTCACTTAAGCAGCGGCTGCGCTGCAGCGACGACTCACCTGTCCAGCCCGACATGCACTCGCATGTAAAGTCGCCGTCACCGTCAAGGCAAATTCCACCGTTTCGACAAGGATTCGGCGAGCATTCGTTGAGATCTGCAGAAAGTTAATGAGTTTGCTGTTTCTTATTTCTGTTGCTGTGTGTGTGTGTGTGTTTGTGTGTGTGTGTGGATTACTTACTGTGCTCGCAGAAGGTGCCGGTGTGGCCCACATGACATTTACAGAAGGTGCCCACGTCGCTCATCTCGCAGCTGCCGTGGCCGCTGCAGGGCTGCCCGCTTGGCGTTGTCGTCGTCGTTGTTGTTGTCGTTGTTGTTGTCGCCGTCGTCGTCACAGCGCTGACATTGGCAAAGCAACCCTCTGAGACAGACAGAAGTGGATTAGGCTTATGGCTATTTGGCGGCATTCGGCTTGACTGCTCACCGTTGCACGGCGGCTGCGAGCAGAGCGGACGCAGCTGCTCGCAGTGTTTGCCGGCGCGATCCGGCGGACAGTGGCAGTAGTAGCTGCCGGGCGTGTTCAGGCAGCGGCCCTGCAGGCACGGCGAGGGCGTGCAATGATCCTTGGCCTCCTCGCACAGCGAGCCCGAGTAGCCCAGCGGGCAAATACAATTGAACCGACCCACCATATCGACGCACTCGCCGCCGTTCCGACAAGGCGACAAGGCGCACTCGTCGATGTCCGTCTCGCAGTCGCGGCCCGTGTAGCCGGTGGCGCAGGCGCAGCGATAGTCGTTGACCAGATCGATGCAGCTGGCGCCGTTCTTGCACTGGCCGACGCAGTCGTCCAGATTCTCGGCACAGGTGGCGCCGCCCCAGCCCTCCAGGCACTGGCACGAGAACGAGCCGGGCCGATTGAGGCACTCGCGGGCATTGATGCACGGCCCGTGCGCAGCGGCCGACGAGCTGGCGGCCTCGCATTCGTTCACGTCCACCTGGCAGACATCGCCGCGCCACTCGGGCGGACATTCGCAGCGAAAGCCGCCGATTAGATCGACACAAGTGCCACCATGCTCGCAGGGACCCCCAGCGCACTCGTCGATATCTGCAGTTCAACGGAGAACAAGAGTTAAAAACCAAGAAGAGAGACAGAGAAAGAGAGTCAAGTGCAAATGTGTTGATTCTGTTCTTGAGCCAGCAGGTGGCTGCTGGCCACAGAGTCATTGAACTGCAGCCGAAAACTGACGTGCGGATTGGTAGCTGCGTGCAACGCTTATCACTTGCCTGAAATCGCCAGGCAAGTTGCACGCAACTCATTTGTTTGTTTGCTGATCAAAAAAAAACAACAACAACAAAAAACATCCGATAAGGACTCCTCATAATTTGACCCTTGGCCCAGGTCTTATTTATTTTTTCGAATGAGGTCAACAAATTTCTCACATGAGCTCGTTTTGCAAGTTATTTCAATAGTTTAGCATAACTTTTTAGTTGGTCGGCAAGTTCGTTGCCTAAGTCTTTTGATTTTAGAGCGGCAACTTAATTAGCTTATGGCTGATTGCAGTGCCCGGCAAATGGTTCGAAAAATTGTGAATGTGAATGTGTGCTTCGGTCGTGCTCCAATTGGAATGCAAAATCAAATTTGCCAGACCACCGTGGCAACAACAGCAGCAACAACAACAAACATTTGCTCTGCGTGCGTGCTACGTTTCATTTCATTTCATTTCATTTCGCTACAGTCAAATGCGTGTGTGCTCAATTGCATGATCGAGTGGTAACAACAATGTTGTTGTTGTTGTTGTTGTTGCTGTGGCTGTGGCTAATCGCGTGCTGCAGCCCGCTGGCAAATGCGAAAAATTAAATCAAAACTCACTTATTTCACATGTTGGTCCCGTCCAGCCGGCCGCACAGCCGCAAGTAAACTCAGCGGAGAGTGGCGGCATCAGCTGCTGTTGGTTGCTGCTGCCGCTGCCGCTGCTGCCGCTGCTGCTGCTGGCATTCTGGGTCTCCTGGAGCAGACCCGCCAGGCTGCGTATTGAATTGCGACGGCTTATCGGCTTGCCCATGGAGGAGCTCATGCCACGCATGGCGCGATACGTTGACGGCCTGGTTGCATTCGTTAGCTGCAAAGCACAAGTGGAATATAAATATATATTATATATATATATATATGTGTGTGTGTGTGTGTGTGAGCTGGGCATATTAAATTATTGGATGGCACTGCGAAAATATCTATAAATTGTGGACTTACCTTGAGCGTGCATGTGCCGCCGTTGCGGCAGGGCTGTGTGGCACATGGATGCTCGACAATCTCGCACTGCTCGCCGGACAGTCCCTCGGCGCATGTGCAGCGATATTGATCCGGTGCGGTGTTCTCGCAGGTGCCGCCATGCTTGCAGGGTTCATGGGTGCCACAGTAATTTAAATCTGTGCGCGGAGAATCGAATAGTTTTTTTTTCGTTTTAGTACATCGATACTAGCAGCCAGGTGTTGCCTGTAATTGGCCAGCCTGGACGCGGGTCGCTTACCTTGATCGCACAAGATGCCACCCCAGTTCGTATCGCATACGCACTTCCAGGCGCTGCCATTGCAGGAGCCGTGCTTGCAGCCCGGATAGACCATGCACTCATTGCAGAGGGGACCTCGCCAGCCGGGTCGGCATCTGGTGTAGATTGGATTGGATTGATTATATTATTGGGCGAGCCGAGCATGTGATTTGTTTTCAAGCCTGATCAACTGATCTATATATGTTAATCTTAAATTGGGCATAAAAGGTAATTTAACGCAAAAGGGTTTCGTCTCACACTAAACTAGAAATAATTCTATGGGAAAACTAATTTTGGTTTAAATTTTAAATAAACCATGACAAACTTAATATTTGAATTATGGCAATTTTTTTTTTTATTATTTTTAAAGTGAAGAATCTGTACAGCATAAAAAATGTACCTTAACAACACATGGATAGAAAGTAAAAAATAAGCCAAACCTCAATACAAATATTAAAATATGAGGATTTAATTGGCGTTGACCAGAGATTACTTTAAGTTATTATTATTATATGGAATCTATGGGATCTGTTTCATATTGCTTAAAGACTTGTTCATTTTAATATAATAGTCTGGGATTTTAGCTGGAACTCAAGTTAAGTCCTTAAGTGATTGTTACAACTGTTAACAGAGCATTCCCTAGTCGGTTGCAATCAACCTCAATGTTATTAGCCCTGTTTTCAGCATTTATCTGTTGCATTAAGTATTTCATGGAGAACCAATCATTTTATTTTTTCTTTTTCAAGCTATGTGTCAATTTGCATGGGAACGCATGTCAGGCTGTGCTAATCAGTGAATTGGGTCACTTTGAACTCTTGGCCTTGGCCAGGGAATGAATCCAGGGAATGGGCCATTTTCATTTGCAAACTGCGGCGAGCCCGAATGGATTCTTGTGTTGGCTGCGATTTTATCGCTGGAACACGCCAAAGTGCAGGGATCAAAGTTAAATTGGCCCGGCCAACGAGCTATCGCCGCCAATAGGCAACCGCCGGCCGTCAGTCGAGGTGCTAACTCTACAAGCCCGGCCTGACGTGGCCAAGAGATAGGATGGCCGTTTTGGCCAAACGGTTCGGTTCGCGTTTGGAGCAGCGGCGACGCCGTTCGATGTCTATAATTTATGATTTCATTAAAACAGCAGCCAGTTGTTATCTGTAAACGAATCTATTGCAGCCCGGGCCAGCCAGCAAATGGGTTAGCAACGTGCAAACAGCAAAGTAATTTTTCTTCTCGCTTATAATTGTTGTTGTTGCTGTTGTTGCTATTGTTGTTGCCCGTTGGCGAGGCTGTGCGAAACAGAAAAAAAAAACCGAAGCAGAATCTTTGAGTGGCGGATATCTGCTGCAAGTTGTTGCAACATTTGACTGGTTTCTTTGATGGTTTCTAGGCCACGCTAATTATTGCTATTTAGAATCAGGACCCAATGCCAAGGCGGTCTCAGCGTGCTCTATCTAGAGTGTAGGGGGAGGGGCGGGGGGAAGGGAAGGGGGAAGTTAGCTGACTGACGGGCGCATCTGGCTGCTTGGCTGAGAAATGCAATCATGGCCGCTGGCTCACGTATTCTGTGTTACGCTCAAACATTAACAACGGCAACAACAGCCGCAACAACAACCAAAACAACCAGCAACCAGCAACAACAACAACAATTCGACAAAACCACAAACGTTTTTTCGTGCCGCTGCCGCCTGCGGATGCAACTGCCAAAAGCCGCCACGGCTCGGCAAAGCGTTCATGTCGTATTCTGGCAGCGGGCATGACCATTCACTTGGCGGCCACGGGCACTCCAAGATGGCCAGCAGGGGGCCGCCGAAGGGGGCAATCCAATGCAGTGCAGTGCATTGGCCATCGTGCGGGTGTTTGATTAGCAGCCCCCCCCCCTCCCCCGCACCCTGCACCACAGAGCTGTGGCAATGCACTGGAAAGTGCAACATCGATGGCTGTTGATTGCAGATTATAGCTGCTTACAACTTCATAGCGATAGCTCGCTAGATTTTATTATGGGCCCGAATACCTGGTGGGGAATTTTGAAATTGTTTTTGCGGGCCCAGCTCGGTTTAAGTGTCATGTGAATTTGGTTCCCATACCATTTGAAATATATTTTATTTTTTCTACTCTTAAAATCTCTTTAGTTAACTATCAGACTAATTCAATAGCTTTATTTGCATAATTGCTAGGAAGTTAAAAGTAAAAGATTTTCCTTTAGCCAAATAGGATTGAAGATAATTTAACTTAAAAGTCACACAATTGCTTGAATCACATTTTTCCCCTATTATAAACCAATATCGGACTCAACTAACAGTTTTAGCTTATTCACGTTAGTCTCTGGCTTTTTCACACGTCTGTCAGCAATTGCAAAAATTGATGCATAAGTTACTTTCCCAACTAAAAAATGTGGTACATGCGCTTGACAACTATTTACACATCCGCTGGGATTATTGTGATTGTTGCTCGAAGCAAAAAAAAAAATAAAAAAACTAAACCTACCCAAAGAACCCCATTTCTCTGATGTTTAATCGTGCTATAAAAAGAAAAGCAGCCATTATAACTGTCTGTGTGTGTGTGTGTGTGTGTGTGTGTGTGTGTTTGTGGATATGTCTATGTGGCTGGTCAACATTATGGCCCAGCTATGTGCCCCAAGGGGGCCAGGCCATTAAGCGCCCCAAAGTTGTTCGACACACGCAGCCGCAAAAAAAGTGTCATAATCACATCGTTAACGGCGCAAGAGAGCGAGTGAGAGCGAGTGAGAGAGTGAGAGAGAGAGAGAAGTGGAGGTCTTAAGTAAAGATAATTACAATGTTGAGTACTTACTCGCATTCGCCGGGTCGATCACATTTGCCATGGACGGGATCACAGCCGGGCTTGCAAATGGCCTCCTCACAGTTGTCGCCCTGCCAGCCATTCAGGCAGAGCTTCTGACCCTCCGAGCCGCAGGCGTAGTGGCCAAACTGATCGTCGCGCGGCCGGCAGAAGGTCGTGCAGGTCGTGTTGTAGTAGGTAACGGCGCATTGCACCCGGACGCGGTAGGTGATGCGCGCGTTGCGGCCAATGTGGTCCAGTGTCTTCCACTCCGGCGACGGCAGTATCACGCCCGAGTATGATGTTTCTTCAATTAACCTTTCCGCATCTGCATTTTGGCATTGTTGTTGTTTTTTTGTTGTTTTGTTTTTTTTGTTGTGCATGGCAATGACAATTGTTGGCAACGATGGTGGCATCAACGTTGGCGTTCCACAGGAGTCGTCAGGAATTAACGAAGCGTGGGGGGGGGGGGGGGGGGAATAGACAAAGCTTTTAGACATGGCTGACAACATTTTGCGCTCAATTGGGCGGGCAACAGTTGCTGTTGGCTCTTATTGTTATGTGTGTGTCTGTGCTAATTAAGCCAAATGGTGTTCACAACACACGACCAGCAGCAGCAACAACAACAACAACAACAACAACGAGAACTGCAACAAGCTGGTTGGCAATTGCCACCGCACTTACCTGGATAGGATGTGTTGTACATGTCCAACGCCTGGAGTATCAACGTAAACGACTTCTGTAATTGAACGTGCCACAAGAAAGAAAAAGAAGTATAAGAAAAACAAAGAAAAACAAAGAAGAAGAAGATGCTGGGAGTTGGAATTGGAGTTGGCAGTGCTTTGTTTGGCATTCGTCGCGGCTCAGTGTTGACGCTAATGGACAGTTTAATCTGCCGTTGCCAGCGCACCGATGCAAATGAAGACAACCGACAACAAAAACAACAACCAGACAACAACAAAGCACAAATGCACAAACAAACACTTTAATTTCACGCAAAAACAGGCAAAGACAAACAAACTTTCTAAACAATGGCCAGGAAAATGGGTAAGGGTTGGGCATGCCCGTTCAGACCTAAATAAACAAATACGAGGTAGTTTATAATAGTAATATTAACTAACCAAAAATTTGTCTCGAACTCCCTACAACTTTAAGCTACTCCCTAAAAATAGTGTATTAAGCAGTTGTTTATAGCCGGTTCTAAGTTGTAAAAATTGAAGACTCTCTGTTGGACAACTGGGCAAATGAGAAGCCGAGAGAGACTGAAGAGCTGAGGAGCTGAAGATTTCTCGTGGCGCAAAAAGCAATTAAACGTCGACGACGACGACGTTGTCGTCTGCGCCGCTGGATGCCAGGAAATGCTCATTTAGCAATCGAAGGAGGCGGCGACTCAGCTCGACTCAGCTCGACTCGACTCGGCCTGTTCCCATGTAATTGGCCCGGCGACGCGACGCTAAATCAGTCCAAAGCAGACATTGGCTAATTACAACAGTTGAACTGTTGTCGCAACTTGACACAGTTTATCAAAATCCATCCAGCAATTGTCCACAGCCCACAGCTCGAATTTCCATTCAATTTCCCGCTGTCATCATTTCAGTTCTGTCGCATGCCAAAAACGAACAGAAAATCTTGACTTGGCCGCACGCACAACTAGCCGGAAGTTTTTCAATTGAAAATGGCGTTGAATTGGTTTCGGATTTCAATTTTCCGCCCACAGACACGCGCCAATAAAACCAACTGTCAATTGTAGGAGGGGAGGGGGGGGGGGAGGCTATTTAATATAAAGTTCTCTGATATCTGTTTGATAGATCAGACATTGGAGACAACAATTAAATATTCAACCTTTTACCATAAAAAAACTAACAAATTAGAAATCTTTTGTATGCCAAAAACTTGTCTATAAATAAATAAACATTTTCACTTAAATATATAAAGATCAATGCTTGCCAAAATCAAAATCAAGTAGCAATCAAGACACCATCATTGAGCTTTCAATTGGCCACCGAAATGTTTACAAACTGTCAAGAAGCCCAACCATATTTGGCAGCTAACAACAACAACTGAGCTGGACAAATAGCCTGCCCACTTTTAAAGCCAAGTTCTTTTTTCAAAACTACTTATTTTTTTATCAATGACATTGGACCATAAACGAAAGCTTTCGAGTTGAGTTCGCTTTTTTTTATCTATTTCTTTTCTTTGCTTTCAACGCCAAACATGGCCACAATGTGGGGGCAGTGCAGCTGAAAATGGACGCTGGCCAATTCTATGGGAATGCCATTCATCTGGCCTAAACACACATACATCTGCATACACATATACACATAACTGTGTACAAGTGTGTGTTTGCATGCTTAAAAGTGGAGCAAGAGCAGCAAATTCCACTTGAGAATTTTGGATGACTCCGCACGCGCACTCCAGCAAACAGTTGAAAAATATTGTCAAGTGAAATTCATAGAGTATGTATTTTACATACTCTATAATATGTACATATGTATATTCTTTTTTTTATTCATGTTCGATGGGCCTGTCGGAGTTTGTATTTGACAGTTACATTGAAGCTCTGAGCCGTTGATGATGTTGTGTTGTGGCTGCTGCTGCTTCAGCTTGTTCCAAGTGTTTGAAGTATTTCATAAGTCATGTTTATAAGTTTTAACGTGCCATTCACTCAATCAACTCAGTCGAAGCCCAAATATAAATATAAAAAAAAAAGAAGTCATTCAATAAAAAGTGGGACAATTGCGACGCATCCAACAGAGACAACAACAACAGCAACAACAACAACAACAACTAAAGCAACAACTCGCTTATATCGGCAGCTTGATTTTTGAAGATTTCGTGATTTTGTGAAAGGCTTCTTGAGATTGTCTCTGCGCGCGCCCCGTTCAAATATTGCCATTGTATATGCAGAATTTGCCAATGCCGCCAGGGCAAACATTTGCCAGCACACATGAGTGTCTGTGTGTGTGTGTGTGTGTTTGTGTGTGTGTGTGTGAGCTGCAGGCAGGCACTGGCACAGGCAGTCCAAGATTAAAGCGAAACCATAGCGAAGCGTAACGTATCGCCATCGGGCAAGCGACAAGCGCGACAAGGTAATGTTCCCACGAAACAGGTTGTCCGCACTTCAGGCCACGACCACGACACTGCGCCGGCACAGACTTAGATTCAGATTCAGACTCGCGACTCGCAACTCGCAACTCGGACCCAGCACAGAACCCAGAACCCGAACCCGAACCGAACAGCGGCTCCCTCCCTCTGAGCCGGGCTCTGACGCATGCGCGCCGGCTCCCTGCAGCCAACAGCCATCATCAGCCATGAGCCATGAGCCATGGGCCATAAGCAACTCGGCGAGTCGCTTAATGTAAACGACGCGGCGCGGCATGCGCATGCCGACGTCGCTGCCGACGTCGCTGCCGACGTCGACGTCAACGTCGCTGCCAGCAGTTGGCTTATGGCCATCAGCGGAATTAGTTGGCAGTGTCGACGAAGGCGTGTAATTGTTAACCAAGTTAGTTTTGTGTTTGTACATTACCAAAACATTGCCGTTTCTTTTATAAAGCAACCTAACATGACCTTTATGGAGGCTGCTCGACTAAGAGTTACTCTGTAATTCAAACACTTTTCAGTCAGAGCCATTTTCCTGTTTATACTTTTGTATTGTTATATTTAGTTAAGTATTTATTTAATATATATATAGGTAATAAACCATACACCTCTTCTCTTGTACAGGGTATAAGCAACTTATATAAATTCAGCTGGCAGCTACGCCCAGCCAGCCAGGTTACATTTGCTGCTAACTTGGCCAACTGCAGGCTGTCTTTGTTGACTGCCTTTTTTCGTGTTTTATAGACGGAACGAGAACAGTCGAAATAAAAAGAATATGCCACGTTTTAGCAGTCATAAGCCCGCATTATGCGCACTTAATTAATGCCAGGCCCAAAAGGTGAAGGCGTTGCTAAAAGAGGCTTAAGAAATATATATCAAAAACCAAATATAAAAAAAAGGAAAAATGAAAGATAAAACATAGTTTTTAATTGCTTTTATATAGCGGCTACCGCGGCGAGTAAGCGGCTTTTTTAGAGCGAGCAGTCCGTGATTTATTTGCCACATACAACGTACAGCATTTGTTTCATAGGCCAGGCATGAGTCAACATTTATGCCAGCTCGGACCAAGAACCCAAGTTCTGGCCAAGTGAACGCGGCCCACGCAAGCGTCTCCATAATAATTATTTCTATATGCCTGGCTTTTTTTATTCTTTTTTTTTTTGGGGTTTCTGCGCTTGCCGGAAACTGCGATAGACTCTCGGGAGAGCACAGTGGCAATAGACTACGCTTATCAGCGCTGCAGTTGCCGCCGACGGTTGCCAGCGCTGGCGCTTATCGCGTTTAGAAATTCCGCGATGACGCCTTCCATGCGGAACAGCCGCAGCTACCCGACTGGCGACTATCAATGCGCCAGCTCGTGCCAAAAGTGTGCGTTGCTTTTGAGTGTGTATCAAGGAGCTCGAGCTGGGGCAGGGGCAGCGGCATGGGCAGGGGGTTGGAGAGTTGAGAGGGGGTTTCGGTTTCGTTTCGCTGCTCAGCAACAACAAAGCTAAGTTAAAGAAGAGCAGCAGCAACAAAAACAACGACAACAACAACTACTTACCGTCCAACGAAATGTGAAGGGCAACACAATGGCACCCACGCCCGGATCACTGAGCACAAAGCTCGAGCCGCCAAGTATCTTTGTCGTGGAGTTGCCAAACGAGCAGCCCGTCGATATGCTGGCGCCTTGTTCCGTGGTCTGATACTCCTTCAGGCACAACCTGAACGCCGTTGTGCATGGCGAGCAACCTAAGAAATTTTGGCGAAAAAATTAATACAAAGTGTTAATCTTGGTAGTTGAAGATAAGAGAGTGGGAAAAGCAATAAAAGTTAGTAAATGCAATAAAAAATAATTAAAGTAAACTATGAAAATATCCATTGAATTATTAAATTTATACATAAATGTTATTACATATTATCATTAAAACTTAAGTAGACTGCATTATTTATATGCATATAATTCTAAATAATTCAGATAATTAATCAAGAGAGAGAGAGAGAGAGAGAGTCAAGTGTAAGGCTAGTGTAATATCTTTAAAGACAGCTTCTATTACAATGTAAACCTATAATACAAATAATAATATATAGTAAATATTTCCTTAACATTTTTTTAAAATATATTATACTTATATTTTTTTGACTGAGGCTGTGTCACAAAAATCATCTCTATGTTTATTATCCAATCATTTTAAGTTCTTAGTTTTTTTTTAGTTTACTTCCATTTATATTTTGACTATTTAACAAAACAGTTGGGAAAGCAATATATTTTTTTTAAGTAAATAATCTCTGTTTATTTATTCATATACTACATTTTTATACTTATATATTTTACTATCAATTTCTAGTTAATTTTGTATAATAAATATTAAAAAATGTTTTCACAATTTAATTGCCAACTGAAATAATGTACGTCAATTTTAAGAAATATCAATTTAAATTTTTAATTTTAGTTTTCCTAACCCAAGTTAGTCAAACTCAAAATATTATTTTAATTATTTAAAAACCAAAAGTGAGAGCACTTTCTACTCGGAAATAAAAAAAGAGCTCAAGCCCGAGCCTGATAAAAAACTCGCACACATGACCTTGAGTACAATAAGAGAATTATAAAGATAATCAAAAAAAAAAAGAAAAATACGTTAAAAAAATAAAATATATAAAAAAGAAGTATTTGTATATATATATATATGTCAGATAAAAAATTAAAAATGTGTGTCAGTTATGCAACGACTTTTAAACCGAACAGCTTTTTATAGTATGATAATGATGTAGGGTTATATTTTATTTTGTTTAATATTGGACTGGGCGTGACTTACCCATCGTTTTGGTGGCGCGGAGTTCTGTGGGTACGCCGCAGCAGTAGCCGCTTAGGAGATGGCTGTTGGTGTTTGAGATTTCTAATATTTCGAGCTCGAAGTTGCCAGCTGCGGATATCTGTAAAAATCGAAAGGTACATCATCAGCAATAAGCCGCAGCCAAAAACACAATGAAACAAACCGAAACAAGCTAAGGAAAACATGTAAACACAAATTTCGAATCGTTCAAATCAATCACGGCCCATAACGAAGCCATAAGCCAAAATAAGCGTACAAGACCCATAATCGGTTGCCCCTCCCCAGCCCCCCTCCCGGATCCATCAATGTGCTAAGCGTACCAATATCAAATAATATGCTCAACACCGCCGCCGACGACGTTCGCAAGAGTTCGTTCGCTTGTTGTAAAAACTAATAAGCCACCTAGGGCGCTCTGATTGGGCTACGGTAGAGGTTTTAATTAAAAAACACGAGAAAGAAATTCAAAATGGATGAATTTATTTCTGTTCACTGTTCACGTAGTCAAATGAAAGGAGCCCCAGACGCAGATTGGAAACGGGAATGGAGTCTGTAGTCGAGTGTAGACTATGACTATGGGCTGCTGTCTTGATAAATCTGCCGGCAAATGAAACATGAAAATAATGAGAAATATTTTCAAACACAACAACACAAAGCGCTTTAACTGTACACAAGATTGTTTGGCTATTTTGTGGTTCAGCTCACTTAATCAAACGAGATATCCAACTGGCTTGTATAATTTAGAATGCCTTTGTTGGCCAAACCTCAACCAACGGCCAACGGCCAACGGCCAACAGCGAGAGCTGCCACTTGCCGCTTGGCCAACTGTGGCAGCCAGCCAACATTGCGGCCCAATCGCCTATCGATAAGCCAAATTTGCCATAAAATTAATAACACATTAGATCGCCAGTTTTTGCAGTTGCCAATCGCGACTTACGAATCGCTACACTGAGAGAAAAAATGACAACCATATCAGCTATGAAAATATGCTAATTTGGGTAAGTAAAATTAAAAATTCAGGACTGTTTTTTTATGCTCAAACTTAATATAAATATAACATAATAAAAGCATAATTTTACTTGTATAACAATTAATTTGCTGTGTTTTATATGTATTTAAATAATTTATTATATTTATATTTTTTCCTATTTATTTTAAGTACGACTCGGAGTTTCGCTCAGTGCACGCCTAGTGCATCCATTGAGAAATCTCGCATTTAGGTTTAACTATTCCTGCATAATGGCCACTCATAATTTAGCTGCTGCAGTTTTGCCCGCTTCCCCATTGGCCATCAACTTTGTAGTTTAGGGTTCATTACAAGAGTCCAGCTTTGAAGTAGTCGCTTGGCAGACGCAAAAAAAAAATATATATATATATGCTAATGAAAACTTTTAGTTGGCTGGCAACTTTTATGGTTTCATATTTCACTTAATTTATTGTCAAAGGCGAAGTTGTTGCCTGTTGGTTTTTGGTTGCTGGGCCTGGTCGGCTGGTCGGCTGGTAGCTGGCAGCGTTGATAAGTTTATTAGAAATAAATTGCAATTTAGCCTTAGGCCTGTCACTGCCTGCGACTGGGCCCGGCTAACGGCAATTGCCAGTTTGGCCAGACGCACTTCTTGGCCTGCACCTGTGCGGCACAAAAGACTCCGCAAAAAAACCAAACAGAATCTCAAGCATTAAAGCTGCAGCTGGAATGGTTGTTTCTCTTTTATACCCAGCAATTTATTGTGAGAAAAGGGTTGACTGGTTTTTTGTTGGTAAAGTTCAGAAAAGGGTACTTTATTTTTGTATATTTTTTATTTTATTTTAGAACACCTAAAAAAAATATTCAAAAGAGTTCGGAATTCGAAAAAGGGTTAAAAGCAGGCAGCTCAAATTTATCTATACTTTAACAGCTAAACAATTTTCTTAGAAACCATAAAAGTGTTTTTTATTGGCGCATCTTTGGGGTTAAATAAGATGGAGCTATCAAAAGTGATATATTGATAGACATATTTTTAAAACTAAGAAGAAGATCCTGTGTTTTTTTTCATATTAAATTAACAGAGTATCTGCTGGTCTAGCAACCTTGATCAGCATACGGTAAGTTTTTGTTGCTATCGCTGTGTTGATATTCAAGTTAAAGTTGTCGGCCAGCCGGGCGCATTGTTGATCATGCCATAGATCAATCAATGCAGTCAATGCCTGCCACATGCCGCACTCCTGCCTTGATTCTGTTCAGTTGAGTTGAGTTGAGTTGAGTTGAGTTCTCAGTTCACAGTTCTTAGTTCTCAGTTCTCAGTTCTCAGTTGTGTCTTTTGTTTGCCGCATTCTGCTGCACATTTGGTCAGTGCCCCAGCAGCAAGTTGATTGGATTCTTCGATCAGATCTCACAAACCGGTTTGACTGTGCATCAATATATTTATATATATATATACACACACATATATATATATATAAATGTGTTTTGCCTGCTTACTATTTATTTATCACATTTCTTTTGAGCCCGTTTTCATTCATGAGATCCCGCTGCCAGTGGCAAGTGGCAAGTGGCAAGTGCAGCTGCCACATTCGAGATTCTCGCAATCAAGCGCTAATACTCGAGACAAACCTCGACGTAATCAATTCGATTAGATAATGCCCATGAAAAACTGCACCGAAGCGATTTGTGATGCGGCGCCCAAAAAGAGAATCCTATCCTTAATTACAGTGAAAACTAACTGAAGCGAATACCAAAGATTTCATTTGTTTGTTCTGCTAAAGTTTCTGTACAAAATTTTAAATCAAATTTTGTTCATTTCTTAGTTGGATGGAAATCGTATAAGATGAAAAACAACATTCTAAAAATTGTTGTTCTTTGTCCCGAAATGCCTACATATATGACTTGAATATGTATATAAATTATACTAGACTCAAACATATTTAAAGAATATTCATGCTGTTTACACAAGGACATAGACTGGGGATATTTTACAAATTGTATTCATAGATTTATTTATATTTTTTTTTTCTAACTTTAATAAATCGTTAAAATGATGTCAACAAAATCTCAACTCGGTTTTACTTTCATTTTATTTAAAGGTTAGATTTTAGTTAAAATTTATCATTGTCGTTTAATCCGTGTTTTGCAGGAAGACATTTAAACGAAATAAATTAGATGGCTTTTAAAATAAAACAAACGTGTTTAGTTTAAGTTAAACACAAAAAAAAAATATAAGTAAATAATAAGAATAATTGATTAAGATTTCACTTAATTTGACAACATATAAAGTAACTGCAGTAAATGCAGCTGCTAATGAAGTTAAATAAAGTTAAAGCTAAATGCGATATTTACGTAAAATTGCATTAAAAACATCGTGTAATTATATTTTCATCAGCTGGCGCCTGTTACAATAATTTTGTGCCCTAATGAGCGGCGACTGCAGCGCGGAACGTTTTGTTGATGTTTAAAGCGTTGCGATAAATTCCAGCAACAACAACAACAACAGCAGCAGCAACAACGAAAGCAACAACAACTTGTATAAACAAAACGATCGTGGGAGCTCATTGCGAACCGTTTCGCCAACTCATTTTGTTGGACTTTCGAAAGGCAACAACAACAAAAAAAAATGAGTAAAAAAATCTTTATGAATATCTTTTTTAGCTGCCGCCGCCGTCGCAGTTGCTGCCAGTTTAATACGCAGCTTATGATCAATAAACGTCAGGCCTTATGAGGGGCTTTAGCATTTAACGCATGTCACTCGCGATGGTTCCTGGCTGGAAGCTGCAAACTGGGTTAATACGCCCTGACCAGTGACAATCACTGAGCAGCAGCAGCAGCAGCAGCAATCACTGCAGTCAGCAGTTAGTTGGCAGTTAAGCCTGTTTCTTGGAAGCGACCATAAATCGCTAATACACTTCAAGAAAAAACATGCTCTAAAACTGTGAATAAATCCTGATTTCATAATTAAATGTAAATGCTGCAAAGATGAAATCCCATATATCAAATTAAATAAAATCTTCTCTTATAACAGAATTCAATTTATGCTTAGACTAAGTGTTGGAGAGAATAAGAAAACTTTACAAATTTTCAACATTTTTCTATAACTGACCTTAATTAAGGCACAACATTTTTGAGTATTTCTTTTAGTGTAAGAAAATGTTTAAAATTTTTATTTACTTAATTAAGAACTAAATAGTTGCAGCGCCCCCAATTTAGGTAAGCAGTTGCAGTGCGCCCCTTTAGGCCCATTGGAATGCCCATTTAAGCAGCCATTTCTCATTCGCCGGCGACTTTTATCGCCAGTCTTAACCGAAATCAATGCACTCAACTGCTGCTGCTGCTGCTGCTGCTGCTGCTGTTGCTGCTGCTGCTGTTGCTGTTGCTGTTGCCGCGGGGACTCAGATAAATGTGTATAATCAATTTGATAGCCCTGCGCGGTGGCTTAGGCCAGACTCTGGGCCTGGTTCATTCTAATGCCCGCCGTCGTATTAATCAAATTGTTGTTTGTGTTGTTTTATATACGAATGTATATATAAATATATACATAACTTTATGTAGGTATTTGTGATCGCTGGCAAAGCGATTAATTTTATGTATCTTTGACCGTTGCTGTTTAATTGCCTCGCAGGCATCCGCTGGCAACTCAATACATGTTTAGGCACTTTGTATAACACTTTATGATGTCTACGCCCCTTAAACACACAAAACCAGCAAAAGTGGCCAACGACTACCGTTGCCACCGTGTGGGAACCTCCAAGAATCAGCTGCGGCCAGCGGCAAGGTTACCGCATTCTGTTGACCAAACGATGCCTTGATAAATACTCGCAGCGTGTAGTTAAACAGTTCCGAGTATCCGTCGCCCAATTGATTAACCGATATGTTTAAAGATCGCTTGTAATGTAAAACCAGGCTTACATGCCTTCATTACCGATTAGCATCGATTGAACAATTAAGTTTTGGTTAAGAGAAATTAAAATTATATTCCTCTGTATCTATTTTCTAGCTACAAACCAGAAGTTGCTGCTTATTAAGCTTTATGGCTTTATAACTGTAATAAAAGCAGTATTACCAATTTTGGGAAATTTGATTGGTTTCACCAAGTTGCATTTGGTGTCAAATTAACACACAATCTATCTAAATTTTAATTTGGATCTAAAATTTTAACTGCCCAAAATAAGTTCATTAAACTTAATAAAGTGACATAAAAATAAACTCTTCAAAAACTTTTCACAGACAGTTCCATTTGTGAATTTCACAATAATGGGAAAAGGGAGACAGTTATATAATATATAATATAATATTCAAGATCAATATAAATTGAATAACAAATTGGGGTTAATTGTTTTAATAACTTCAATTTAAATCGACGATATTCGACAAATATTCAAGGTCTATTAAAAATGATTATTTCATCGACTGTAAGTTTTTTAGAATTTTATAAGTAAGAACAAATGAAAGTAACTTCTAAAAGACAATATTTAAAATAGTTGTGAAATACGTTTTTTAAACCAATTTTGTTATTTTTTAACTTCGAGTTTTTACCACTTTTACTTAAACTTTTTTGTGAATAGTCTAGAAAAGAAAAGCTTGTCTGTGTTTTAACTTTTTAATACCTGATTCCATATAATCGAAAATAATTTGAATTTTCCCCTTTTTGAATTTAATGCTTTAATAAACTGTTCTGCCTATTTTTAACTTCCTCTCATTTCTGCTGTTGTTGTCTAACTTTTTATTAGCAAATATTCATTTGGATAAGTCTATATATGTATAATAGACTAAAAAACTGACAGCCTGAGTTTATTAAAAAGCACTTGACACTTTGCGAGATTTACTAATTAAATGCCACAATTAAATCAATGCACTTTCAATCCAAATAAACGCTTTGTCATTTTTGCAATTTTTCAATTTCAGCGCCCTCATCAATCGATTCCCACAAACACACACACACACTCAAACAAACACACACACACATGAACGCTGTTTTTGCCTTGGGCACTCAGCCAAGTTTTAATCAACTCCGTTTTGGCTAACGAGAATCAAGACGGAGTGAAGCAACACCCGCATATTTGGACAAAAGTTGTTTTGTTTTTTTGCATGTGAACCATTTTTGATGGCTGGTGAATTCTCGGGGCTGGTTGAAGTTGTTTGCTTACCTTATGGACTAACAATATTAAAATTAAAGCAATTAAGTTGCAGGCAGACTTTAATGATCGACAATCGCTGATCAGCGCCGATCGCAGCGCTGTTGACGGCCGTTGCCGTTGCCTTTGCCTCGTTGCAGACATTCTCAGGCTGCCAGTTGTCGTTGTTGTTGTCGTTGTTATTTCTTCTGTTGCTGTTGTTGCTGTCGTATTGCCTTTTGTTAATTTTCGGCGAAAATGTTTTCTAAACATTTTGTACATTCTGTGCGCGTTTTCAACGTGTCGCCGCCTGCTGTTGCAGACGATGCTGGTTAAGTTCCTTCTACTGGTTGTTGTTGTTGTTGCTGATTGTTGTTGCTGTTGTTGTTGTTGTTTACCCACAACTTTTTGGCACAAGTAACGCACACAAAGTGGCCATTAATTAGCCCATGCTTCAGTTTAAAACTATTTGTTTTGTATTCTCGTATTTGTAACTTGGTTGGTGTTGTTGTTGTTTTTGTTGTTGTCAGCGCATTTTGTTTTGTTGTTAATGTTGTTATCACGAACTTTTATTGTTGCTGTTGCACATAATATATATTTTCTTTTTGTATTGATTTCCACATTCGTTTTCTATACACTTTACACTTCCACTTGATATGCCGTTGTTATTGTTGTTGCTGCTGTTGTTATTGATATTAGTATTGTTGTTGTTAAAGCAATTGTCAAACAAAATGGAATTGAAACACACTGACAAGTGCCTGTAAAATCCATTTCTCATTGCCTTTAAGCACGCATCATCAACGCTAATTGACACGCATTTGTTGTTGCTGCTGCCGCGGCAGCAGCAGCTGCTGCTGCTGGTGCAACAAGTGCTGCCAGCGAAGCGCAGCAACACATTTGCTTTTTGCCTGCGCAACCGCAGTAACCGCAAAGCGGCACAACGTGCAGCAAATGCAAATGCAATTCAATTTATGTTAATTTAACGCTGCTGCTGCTGCTGCTGCTGTGGCAGTTGCAAGTTGCAAGTTGCAAGTTGCTGCGGCCGTTGCTGCTGCTTCTGCAGTTGCTGCCGTGTCTTTGGCCACAAGTAATTTGCATCTTGTGCGCATATTAATTTACAGATATTTTCACTCTTGCCCACATTACTCAAGCTGGCCGCCAATTTCCCCTCCCCACCCCACCCGCCGTGCCGCATTTGTTCTGCCACCGGTCTTGGCCTGTGCCATTTTCCCCCCTGTTCCTGCGGCAAGCGCCTCGTGTTGATCGGGTGTTAATTGTCCATTTAATTAAGTAATTTGCTACGCTTCCTCTCGCTGCTCCTTGCCCCCATTCTCTCTCTCTCTCTTACGGTCGCCCCCTCGCCCTCGCACAAACGGAAGTCGTTGACTTTGAGGCGAATTTGTGCATTTGTGGCACCACTATGTGTGTGTATGTGTGTGTGTGTGCGTGTGAGAGCGACGGCAGGCACGACCGGAAGTGGACCAAAGGGTGCACTTGACAATTGGCGCAATTGAAGTTGCAATGAGAGGGAAATGAAATATGCAAAACTAAAACACTGAGTATCAAGGCTGCTGAAACGGGACTTGAACCCGGCCGGGTTGAACCTGGAATATTAGCTCTTCGATTCAAATACCCAATAATATATTTTATTATATGTTATACCATAAAATGCTATTTCTTAATTCACACAAAAGTCAATAGTAAATATGTCTAATTTAATTTTTAAATGGAAGGAATGAGTATCCAAACCCACCTAAATGAATGGTAATTATTTAAAAAAGCTTAAGCTGCAAGCTAAATTTATGTTTGAATAATAGTTTTTAGGCTTTTAACAGCACTCCTGAACCTAATCTAAGTTGAATACCACGATCTGTGTTTATCGACTAATTAAAGCAAAGCAAAGTCTGTCTATAGTTTATGTAGAAAAACGCCAAATGAAAGCTCGACTCAGACTTCCTCTCACTCGCCCCCCTCTCCCCCCCCCCTCTCGCACCCCCTCGCTGAGCATCGCTCGTCTTTTCTTATTGTCAACTCGTATGTAAGCGTTGCCCTCGTTCTGTTCTCGTGCGTTTCCATTATCACCGCTTCGTATATTGGCTTGTTGTTGTTATCGTGCATTATGCGCTATTTACACATTATTATAGAGTATATGTATATGCAACTGTGTATGTATTTATTTATTGTACTGCTATTTTCTTTCATTCTTTCACGCGGCGTGTTTCAATTCCATTTCGTTGTTAGTCTGCGTTATCAATGAAATATGTTGTGGGCAACAATGTGGACTCTGACGGGGGCGGGGGCGGGGCGGGGGGTGTAGCCGGAGGCAGGCAAGATACACAATTCGCATTGTTTGCACTTTTACTTTAGCGCTTTTATTAACAAATTTACAGTGTGTGCTTGTGTTTGAGTTCGCGTAATTGAGCGCTATTTCCGTTTTTTATATGATTTCTTTCATTTTATCATTTCTTCATTTTCAGAGATTCTCACGGTGAGTCAAAAAATTTACGTGGCTTTGATTTATGTTTAGTTAAATCGACAGCAGAGCAAAAAATATAAATAAATTCATATAAATTACACATTCACACACGCGCACACATCGATTATGGGGCTGTCGATTGTTGATGTTGATGTTGTGCTTTTGTTGTATTTGTTGCTATTGTTATTATGATGATTACTCGTTGGCTTTCTGCTTTGCCGTCATTTGTTGTAATCAGCAAGCAATTCAATTTAATTGTAACACATTTAACACTTTCACATCATTTTCATTGATTATTGTTGCCTGTTCACTCTCACACACACATACGCTCACAATTATTGATAGCACATAATCCAATTGGCATTTAGCGTTTACCGTTTGCACTGCTGCAAACTGCTCATCACTGCTTGACGCACGGCGCTCGACTAAAAGACATCGCGTGGCCGCGTTTAAGCGAGTCCTGCGGCGTTTCTTACCCTGCAGCGACAGCCGCAGCAGCCGCCGCACGGGGCGGAGCAACTCACGCGAGAGCGCTAAACAAAGCTAAGCTAAACTAAGAGAGGGAGAGAGAGATTCACGAACGGCAGCAGCAGCAGCAGCAGCAGCAAACACACCACCAAACAAAGTTACGAACCGGCGAACGCCAAAGCTGGCAACTGCTCGAATCCGTTTTTCGAATTTTCGATATCGAGATCTCGTCCGAGTTTCGAGTTTCGAGTGCGACGTCAATTTCCGCTCGCTGCTTGCGTGCGCTTCAGGCGTCAAGTTGCGACTGATTGCCAACTAGCGACTGGCATTGCCGCTGGGCATGTTCTCGCTCCCAAAAGCTTTGCTCTCTTTAACCCGTAACGTCAACCGGTTTCGGGCGATGCGCGCTCTTCGCACCGCGCTCTTTAGCCGCACGCTGATTGGCCGCCCGATCGTTGCCTGCGGTCTGCGCTTCTGACTTGTTAATGGAGTCGCGCCGCGCAACGAAGTGCAGCTCGTTGGCGCTCGGCTGCTGCTGCGACAACAACGACAGCAGCGACTGCCGCTGCGTCAACGGGCTGCCTACACGCATGCGTTGTGTTGTTGTTTTTGCTGCCTTTTATGATTTCAACTTAATTATGTTTATAAGGCAACACGCCTGCTCCAGATCTAGTTAAAATGCCGCACAGACGCGTCTGCAATTGCCCGCGCGTTCCATCACCGTTTAACGGCTTCCTAAACAGTTGCATTGCTGCAGGCGCGCAATTAACACCTGGAAAATACATATGTATATGATTTAAATGGCTGCCGCCCACATGCGAATATGATTCGTGCTGCCCTTTTTTGGTGGGTATGAGCAGCAGGGGCAGCGGTTGGAGGGGACAGCCAATTATTATCGGCTGCCGCAGACAGCGCGGCGACTCTGCCCAATTATATGCAATGCGAGTGTGTATAAATCAAATTTAAATGCAACTCTGGCCTATCGATGTGCCGCTTTGTTTGTCGTTGTCCAAAACAAAAGACTTAAGCAACAAACTTGGCAATTACATGCCAGCCAACCAGCCAACAGACAAGCGACAACAACGCGGCAGCATCTTTTGTTGTTATTGCTATTGTTGTTGCTGTTGCTGTTGTTGCTGTTGTTGCTGTTGCTGCTGTTGCTGTTGCCGTGTTGTTAGCGGCTCATATTTCTTAGCGCGCATATCTAAATATCGAATCATGTCGCTGATTTGCTCTGCCGCACCATTGTTGCCCGCTAGCTGCAACTGGCAACAGTCTCAGCTAGAGGAACTGCAACAACAACAACAACAACACACACACTAAATCTCATTGTGCCGTTGTGACATGACTCTTGTTCGACAATAGATAAAACAAATTGACTTGGTGTGTGCCCAAAATGTCTTCTCTAGCCATTCCGACTAGTCGCTGTTCCTGTTGCCGCTGCCGTTGCCATTGCTGTTGCTGTTCCTGCCGCGGTGGGCGTTGCATACATGCCAAAAAGCCAAACTTGAAACGTTGCCCGGCCGCAGTGCGCCTTTGTCATCTTTTGCAGTGAGAAAAACTGCACCACAATGGCCATTATCAACGGCGTATCTACGAAATCCCAGAGCGACAATTGTCCAAGCATCAACAACGGCAACAACAACAGCAACAACGCTGTCCAAATATGTTGCAAGTTGGTGTTATTCTTCACACGGCATCATAAATTTCACGTATAATTGACGCTTTCAGTTATATCAAAATTGGCTAAAAGGCGACGAACAACAACGCCAACGACAACGACAACAGCAACAGCAACAACAATGACAACAACAGCAGCAACAACTTTTGCGTTGGCGGCTCTCGTTGTGGCCAGTTGGCGGCAGACTCCAGGGAATATTTTTGCACTCTAGTGTTTTGTTGTTGTTGTTGACTGTGGCTTACATTGTTTTTGTTTTACAGCTAATAATAGCCAACCAGCTGGACAGACGCACTCACAACAACTAACTTGCTGTCTACAGGTGTTTTTTTTTTTACCTTGCGTTGGACGCGGTTTAATGGGATTTCTTTGTTGGAATTAGCTTTCATTTTTTAAAATATTTTGTTTATTTACATAGCTGTATTTTGTTTAGTCTTTCAGCTCAGGCTGACAGCTGCACGAGTGGCCAGCGGAATTATTTTGTGGCACACGCCATAAATCCCGAAATCAAACATATTGAGTAATCAAAACTGCGTAGGTCGCGCCACAATTAAACGCGCCCTACAACATTTACAAGTTGAACAACAACCACCAAACCCACCCACCCTGCAACCGCTCGAGCAACCCCCGCGCTTTTGGGCTTAGGCTCATTAGGCAAACAGTCAAATATGTTGGCAATTTCATTTCAACCAGTTGTTGGTTTAACACCACTCGAATTTTATGACAGATTTTTCAAGTGTTTGTCAGTTATACCCTTTATCACTGCTAGTGAGGGGTATATACACTTTAATATTTTCATTTTTTTGCTATGAGCAAGAAGTTCTTTTTGCTTATCATAGTTTAACATTATAGGATATCTGTCAGTCAAGCATTTATCACTTGAATTGGCGGCTGCTGCTTCTGTCGCTGCGGTGGCTGCTGAGGGCGTTTAACTATGTGGCTAAGTTGAAAGGCAACAGTAGGCAGGACTGTAGAAGGGGCGGGGGGGGGGGGGGGGGGGGGGGGCAGACAGAAGGGCCAGTAAAAGAAAAACATTGCCTGAGGTTAGTTGTTTATGAACCTTTTTATTGCCGTCTGTTGGTCTTGCAGATTTATGCGCCATATTTTAGTATTGCGGTAAGTACTTTGTGTGGTTTCCTGACACTGACAACCAGTTGAGTAAAGCGGCAAAGTATATAAAGAATAGATTTAACTATAAACATGATTTAGATGATGGGGCTAAAGATATGTGCATATAGAGGTATGCTTCAAGTAACCAATATTGACATGCATAACTATGTTATGGATCCATTTGGATATAGAAAAAAAATAAATAAATATGCACTCAAAAAGATGTTTAAACTAAAAGATAAAAATAAAAGATAACTAAGGAAATGTTTTCTTTGTATATGTATATTCTCAATAAATCCCAACAAACAGACTAACTGTCTACTGCAAATATAATAAATATACATATATTTAATTTTAAACTTAAAACTTCACTTTTAATTCTTCATATCAGCAAAAGATAATTGCCACAGATTGTCGCACAAATGTTAGCTCACTTGCCGAGTGCTCTGCATTTGACCCACCCCAATAATAAGCAAGTAGCTGCCATCATTCATCAAAAACCACCTGATCCAGCAATTTGCACCACATCGCAACCGCCGCATTCGCTCTGCCCCGCACCGCACTTGTGTCCCTGTGAACCGCACAACTGTTGCAGTCAACAAAAGGCGACACTATCATGTCAGCTCATCATCGGGTCGATCCTCATGCCTCATGCCTCATTTAAGCCAACCCTCGCCGCTAGGCTCTATATGAAAATTCAATTAGAAATCAGTAAGGCAAACATGTTTCATACCCTCGAAATTATAACACGAACAAAGGCGATTAATTGCCGTTAGGCGAGGGGTTGATCAGGCCAAAGGAGGGCAGTTCAACTGCAAATGCACTTAGAGAAAACTATGACTACAATAATTAAAAATAAATTTTATATAAATAAAAATCATTCATAACAAACATTTTTAAAGTGAATAAAATATGTTTCTTAAATTAAAATAAACTATAATTTATGATTCTTTTAAATGTTAACTGCAGAGATACAAAAATTAAAAATAAATTTTATATAAATAAAAATCATTCATAGCAAACATTATTTTTAGTGAATAAAAAATGTTTCTTAGATTAAAATAAATTAAAATTTATTATTATTATTATTATTATTATTTATTATAAATGCTAACTGCAGAAATTCAAAAAAATGTGAAAAGATTTGGATTTATTTTTCTTTAGTTATTAATTAATTTTAAAAACAAAAAATTGCGTTAATTTTATTTTTAGTTGAAAGAGGGAAAAATAGCTCGAAAATAGCTAAAAAAAATCTTGAGCTATAAACTAAAGACAAGGTTCTTAAATAAATAAATTTACACCTTAGTAGGCAATATGACAACGTTGTTGCTTAATTTAAGTACGCAATTATTGGTTGTAGTTGTTGTAAGTGTGCGCGTGCTCGCGTTGCACAAACAACTTGCTGCAAGAGTGGCAAGCGCGAACATGTGCAACTGCAACCGCCGCCAACTGCAAATACCCGAAAAATAAAAAGCAAAGTAAACGAGAGGAAAAGAAGGAAAATGCATGCACGTGCATATGTCATTTTTATGGCGCTGTTCGTGTTGCCATAAATCCATAACAATATGACAAGTACAAGTACTTTAGCGGCAGCTTCTCTCATGTGCAACATGTTTGCACGTTCACGCCAGCGACGCCCTGCTGCCCCAACCTGGGGCAGGGTGTCTCCTGTCTGGGCTACCTTTGCCTGATTGCGATCAGCAGCAGCATCTGTGTTCTCGTTGTTGTTGTTGTTGTTGTTTGGCCAGGATGCTCATTTGTGAACTGCGGCTGCTGCAGTTGCTGCAGTTGCTGTTGTCTACGCTTCATTTGGAGTGTCTACAAAATATTTTGCGCCACTCGCCGCCTGACATGATTTACATGACGCACGTTTTTATTACATTTTCGTGGCCGTAAGTGCGCCCAAACCACCCCACCAAAAAAAAAAGACAGGAAAACACGGCCTGGGCCGGCATTGGCTTTGATTTCCAGTTGGGTTACGCATCGACATGGAAAACCCAACAGCTGTGAGCGGCATGACAAGGGGTTAACTGCGCACAATCATTTATCATTTTTCTTTTTTGTTTTCTATTTTTTTTTTTGGCTGTTACAATTTTCAAGTGCACCACCCAACCCTTAACCACTCAACCACCCAACGCCCACTTGTTTGCAATTAAACAAAACAATAAAAAATTGTAGCAAGTTCTACTTTTCTTTTTTTTTTTTTTTTGTTATAAATGAACCACAGTGGTTTAATTTGAGTGGTGGTGGTGGTGGTTTTGTGCCACTTGTCACTGTCGGGCTGAACGTCGTCGTGTAGGATCTGCGGCCTAAGTCGACAGTTTAATTTCGGTTTGGAAATTGAATTAAATACTCGGCTTAAGATCGTAATCATAATCCTTATATGGTAACAAAAGCGTAATCACGTCATTTATTGGATTTCTTCAAGCTTATTTGACTTCATTAGGCTTTAATCAATTCTTCAAGATCAAACATAGAAAAATTGTCAATCGTTTAAGAGTTGAGAGTTATGTTTACACTCTTGTCCTTGGTGGTCCCTTTGGGGTTTTATTTCGCTTTAATTGTGTGTCTATAGAATTTTAACTAATTAAAATACCTATAAAGCCTGCATGTCGTATACGAGTCCTGCAGTGGCAGCATTTCCAGCATTTCATTGGAAATTTCAAGCCAAGCCAAGCTGAGCGCTCTGGATAAGCAACACGCTAACCCAAAAACACAGACGGAGTAGACCCAACAAATGACGGTCAGACCCGTTTGCGAAGGCCCTCGAATTGGAGATGGACGCGGTTTTACATTCTTCCTAGCACGACACGATCCGAACACGAAAAACAATAAAATTTAATTTAAATGAAACATAAGCACGACATGAAACGATACTCACTTTATAATAATAATAATTATTTTTTGTTAATATATCCTATTTATAAATATGTTATATATACTTAACTGAACATCTAAATAAATTGTTTACTATACAATTTTCTTAATAAACTTTAACTTTAACTAATGTCTGAAAAGATTAAATTTTTTTTATATTTTAAAATGGTTCGTAAAAAACCAAAACAATATCGATTTGTATACCAGCTGTTAATATTGTTGGAATAAGTGGAATTATCTACATGGAATCTAATAAGTTGAGTTAGATTTCAAATAGTGAAAGTAACTCATACTTTCTGAATATTCCTACCTAAAAGTAAATATATATTAAATTGATTTATTGATAATTTTGTTCAAATGTTAACAAATTAATTAATTTAATATATTTAATATTTTAATATTTATTCCTCTTAAGTTGTGTTGACTAACTGAACACGAACACTCAAATATTTGCATTGCCTAACACGTCGTGTTGAGTCGTGCGTGTTCGTGTCACGACACGCGCTCATCGCTACTTGGAACGGCTAAAGATGAATGGTTTCAGTTCGAATCTCAGCTGAAGTCTGAGTTTGAGTTTGAGCTTGGGCCTGGGCGTTGTTGTAGCCTCAATCTGGCTGTGGCTCTGGCTTTGGCTGTTTGTTACTCCCGCCGCGGATTTCATCGTTCATGTCCGGCGAACGCTGCGACTGACAGGCGGCAGCGGCAGAACAACAGAATCGACAGCCGAGCGCTGTTTACTACTCCAATAAGAGCCGAAAAAAAATAAATAACTAAGCCACAAACGGCCCGAAAAAAAACCGGCCAGGAAAAAAACAAAAACCGAACACCGAACTGTGCTAAGTAAGGCTCCAGATCAGCTTGTACTGAAATTGCTGCAGCGCATCAGTCGCTGCCGCAGCTTCTGCCGCAGTCGCAGTCGCAGTCGCAGTTGCTGCTGGACAGCTGAAAAGGAGGCTGGAATTTTTGTTGGGATGGAAGCTTTAAACTTTAGCATTTTTAATTAGCGCGTTCTTTGTTTTCGTTTCGATATTCGTTGCGTTTTACACACACACACACACAGTCACACACACACACACAGCTGCCAATCAGCGAGCCGAAAAAATCGAATCGATTTAAAAACGCTTTTTATATTTTACTCTGCATGTTAATTCTAGATGTATTGTTAATCCAAGTAATTATTAAGCTTGGATTTAATTTAAATATATTTTGAAAATTATTTTAAAATTAAAAAATTTAGATAATATATAAAATATACACTATATGTATATATATAATTCTTAAACAGTTTAAAGTGCTGACACAATAAATCAAAAGCTGGATAAGATCAATTGGAAATAGGGCTTAATATTAAGTTCCATAACTTTGAAAAAAAATCATTTAAAAATGCATAGCTAACCATCAAAAGTATAAACATAATTTATCAATTTTTTTAAGCTCGTCTTTCAATTTAAAATACAAGCTTTAAATTTGGATTTCCCTTATCAACATTGCTCCTTTTTTATTTAACAATTACAATTATTATAACAATGCCAAATTGCAGGCTTAAAACGCATCTTGAATGTATTTTAGTTATTTAAGCTGGCGATTTCTACATCTCGAGCTATTCGAGATGGGTTCCGCACCAAGGAGCCACATTTGTGCGTCTGTCAGATGCTTTCGACCAACGATTTATAGCAAAATAGGCGACCAATTACGCAGGCATCCCAGCCAGGCCAATCCAGAGTCGGCTAACTGTTTGGTCGGAGTAGGAGGAGTAGGAGATGCAGCAACAGTTGCAGCATCATTGTGGAAGACAACGGGCATAAATATCAATTACAGGTCCATAAATTTGAAACCAATTAGCCAAGTGAAATTGATAAGAGTTGCAATTTACAACAATTTTGCCATCAAATAGTTGCCTGACAATGCACATCACAGTAAGGCCGGGTAGCCGCAGACTGTCGGACGGACGGACAGGCGGGCAGTTTATGCAAACTGGGCAAATGGCTAACAACTTAATACAAATTGAAAGCTCAAAAGCCAAATGTTGCGTTCTCACATTAAATGGAAACGGCAGCAGCTTTAACTGCAGCAACTGCAGCAACTGGGCTGCAACCCGGAGACAGCAGCAGCGAGCACTACTTAACTTTTCGACACCCAATGAAATTTTCGCACATTACTGCCAAAAGTATCTAGATGCAAAAATATCTGGTCGCGCCGTTGCCACTTTGCATGCAACTGCAACGTTCCACGTTGCCCCATTCCTCGTTGCCACTTGCTCCTTCCTCGTTGCCCGTTGCCTACTGCCTGCTCATATCTGCATCTGGTGGTAGGCAAATGCAATTTATTATACGTCTGAGCCGTTCCAGACCGTGTGCGAGTAGGAAAGACCCGAGCGTAGAGATCGCAGCAACGTTCCCTCACACACGCAAGCTTTTTGGCGTTTTCTTATTAATACATTTTTATACCCTGTAGTCGTAGAATAGGATATAATGTTGACATACCCAAAAAAAAACAATTAGTGTGTGTACTTAATAATAATAATAATAATTATAATAATAATAATAATAATAATAATAATAATAATAATAATAATAATAATAATAATAGTAATAATAATAATAATAATAATAATAATAATAATAATAATA
>SCDZ01000224.1:0-119554 GCA_004143845.1 Drosophila lacertosa | reverse complement strand
GTAGACCACGCTTATTGCTTGAATGATTCGACCAGAAGCTAAGCCAAAGCCCCTCAAACCAATAGCGCCCCCCCCCCCCCCCCCTCGCCCACCGGGACCAGCACTCTGTGCTAGGCACATGTTTATTTATTGCATAACCCAAAAGTCCAAAGCCCAACATTCGCTTGCTGCCGAGGCTCCATCAAAAGCCAAAACCCAAAGCCAATCAATCAGTTTGACAATGAGCGCTGCGGGCAGGGCGGACTGGAAGGGGGGGGGGGGGGGGGGGGCGGGGGGGGGGGGGGGGGGGGGGGGGGCTGCTAGTTGTTTGAGGGGCTTTGGCTTAGCTTCTGGTCGAATCATTCAAGCAATAAGCGTGGTCTACACTTCATTAGGCACAACAACTGTCGCACACACACACACACACAGAGAGAGAGACGCACACACGCGCACAAATCGTATTTACGATTTGTCATATTAAATATGCAAAAAGCAGCCAGCACAAATTTCGTGAGCACTCGACCAGCACATACTCTGTAATCAGATCAAACTCTGTCAGGCGTACCTGCAATTAAAGCAGCCCGGAAATACTTTAAGATTATCGATTTTTGATTGATTTGTATGCAGCTAAAGCTGTTATTAAGTAAGCTTATATTTACGTAAGATAAACAAGTACTAAAACACCCTTAAAAGGTCTGAAATCTACCAAAAAGTGGATGTTTTAAAATCAATTAAAGCTAACGAAAATGTAAAATTTATTTAATCAGTATTCATTCAAACTTCAAACATCTTTAGACTGTATAAGCTGTCAAAATATATATGCCTTTTATCAAAAATAAAATGTTGGTTAAAATACAATTGTACAAGTTATCGATAAATATAGACATAAAAGTGAAAGGAGAGTGCGCCTACTAATTCCACCAATATCTGCTACACAAAGGCAGCTTGAAAATCAATTTTAATTAAAACTAGGTCTACAATTAATGAGGAACATACAAATAACATTTGCTAACTCTTCAAGTTTATTCTGACCCAACTATAACGAAATGATAATGAATGTTTATGCAGCAAACATTCACAAAGTCAGGGCCACCCTTTCTCTGTTAGCTACAGGGTATATGACAGCCAGAATTATCGAATTTCGTGCAGCGCCCGAAAGCAGGCAACAGAAAAGAAAAACATACAAGAGAACAACGAATTTCCGTGCTGTTGCTGTCACAACTTTCTTTTTTTTTTTTTTTGTATTTCATTTATTTTATGTTAACAGCAAAATAACCGCCACACATTCGCACACACATACACCAAAACACACAGCCCTGGCTTGACCGCCCACTGCTTGTTGTTTTTGTTGCCAATAGATTTGCCTGTCATTTGGCTTTTGCTTTATTTTTTTGTTTAATTTTTTTTTATTATATTCCTCTTTGTGATTGTGTCTGTCACACATTTACACAAACACACACACGCACATGCACGCACGCTCACAGGCGCTCCTTTTTTGCAATTGCTTTAAATATTTAAGTAGTTTTCAGTTTCAGTTTCCTGTTTTATTATTCTCTCATTTCGCTAACCGCACACACACACACACTGGCTGTTTTTATGAGTGTGTGTTTGTGTCACGTCGCCTTTCGCTCGACAGCGCTGTTGGCGTCGACGCCAGAGACAGCGTCGCTGCCATTTATTTGCCTGCTGTGCTCTGTTTGTTGCCCTGCTTCTATTTGCTTTGCTTTTGTTTTTGCTTCTTTTGCGTTTCACCCGTTAACCCTTTTGGCAAGTTGAAGCCACGCAACATTGGCGCATTTCATTCAGCAGCAGCAGCGGTCGTAGCAGCTCCAGCTCCTGTCAAACTGTACGCGTGCTGTGCGGTTGACACTTATGCAACCGCAGCAGAGCCAAAAGCAGCGACGATGGCAGCGGCAGAGGCAGCGCTCTCTTTCCTATTGCTGTTGCATAGTTTTCGGCTGCACTTGAAAAAGCAGGCGACCAATTGTTGTTGTGCTTTGCCTTTTCGCTGACATAATTGTGCACAGAGCGAGGGGCGCTGTTTGAGTGTGTTTGCCATTCTTTTATGCCTCAACAACTGACACACATTTCGGCTCCCAATAACAAGAAGAACAACAAGAACTACAAGTAGTCGAAGTTTTTGCTTTGTTGCCCAGCGCGTCGCTCTCAGCAGGCGGCGAGCGGCGGTCGGCGGGCGGACGACAACAACAACAACTCTCCAAGACACAATTACAAGTGTGTGTTTATGCCGCTCGCTGGCGTTCTCTTCTTACACGCACACACACACACACACATATATTCAGGTTCACTCAACACACGCTATGCGTAACTTTTGCACATTTCATTTGGCGTCGACTTTGCCGTTAGCGGCAAATCTCCCAAAAAAAAAACGAAAACAAAAAAAAATAAAAGATGAAGAAGCAGCAGCTAAACTCAAACTCAACTTCATTACACAATACAGGAAGTGCCTGTATGAGAGCGAGTGGGATAGCTGCCATTAGTGGGACGAGGGCAGTTTGTATGAGTGTAAGTTAGCGGCAAGGGCTTTTTAGTGATTACCTTTTGTTGCTGTTGCTTTTTTGATTGCTTTAATGTGGATAATAATAATGTATTCCTTTGCTTTCTATATTTTTGCTTTCCTTCTGTTGGTTTTGATGCTCTTGCTGGTTTTGTTTATATTGTTGTTGTGTTCTCGTTGTCTTCCACTTGTTTTGCAGCTACGTTTTGTTTTTTTTTTTATATTTATGTTATTTGAATTTTGTTGTTTTGTTTTATTTTGATTACTTTGAACGCGTTTCTCGCCTTTCACTTTACTTTCCTTATTTTCTTTTGAATGCACTGCAGTTGTTGTTGTTTGAAGAATAGAGAATTAGTAAAATGACATATACGATATATGCATATATAAATATATAAACTTATATATATATATATATATATATATATATATATATGTGTGTATGTTGTCGACACAGAAAAAAAAGAGAAGAAAACTGGGGGAAGTGGCTTTGTGTAGAAGCAGACAAGACATGTAACGGGAATTGGCCGCAGGCTTCGCTTGCGCCATGTGCAACAATTGCCGACTTGGACACGGACTTGTCCATGTTGCAAGCTTATAGTCCGCGCTACGCTCTGCGCCACACTTTTTGCTTTGCTTTGCCTAATACTGTTTTTTTTTAATATTTTTTTTAATATAAAAAATTTGGCAAGCAATTTTTTGTGTTGGAAAAAAAACAAAAAAAAAACAAACAACCACACAGGATTTTTTTTGTGGCTCAACGGCTTTAGTGTGGGAATCCGCTTGAAATTCTCGCTGAAGGCGTGTGTTGCGCGCGGCTACGCACCTAAAAGTAGACTACGAACTCGCCACGAACTCGAGCGGCGTTGAGCCAAACATTTGCGCTCCGGCGCCCGCTGTTAAAAGGTGCTCTCCCTCTCTCACTACGATTGTAGACTTTGGCCGAACAGCTGTTAGTCAAAGCTCCAATTTAAACTTAGGCTTAGATTCAAGTCATGCTTTCGCGCGAACTTTCGAAAGCTGCTTCTCGCGGATCACAACCACACTGAAAAGCTCAGCTTAAGCTTTTGCGCAAAACGCCATCTACCGAAAGTTGAACTAACTTGCGCGTGCGCCAATTCGTTGGAAAGGGTGGTTTTTTTTAAATTTAACCCCCAGCTCCAGCAAAACTAACCCCAAACCAAGCAGACTTTCAGGCCTAAATACGCAGCAGTCGTAAGACGCATGCAGGCCAAAACGGGCGTGCCGCCAAAGGCCATAAAAACCGATTTAAAATTTATCGATTAACGATTAAGCGCCAAAATTACGCATGTGCGGATTAAGGGCATTTGTATGTATATAAATTAAAAAGAGAGTGTTTTAGTGAAATGTGCTAATTAATATGATCGCCAAACAGTTAACAGCGACGGTAAAGCGAGATAACATCAATTGATCTGCGGCAAGCAGTTAACAGTGAGTGTCCAACGCAGCAGTAAAAGTAAAAGCGAAAGCAAAAACAAAGCAAAATCAAAGTAAACAAGCTGCAGCTAACAGGTAAAATACACACACACACACCCACAAACACACACGTACAAGCAAACACGCTTCAAGCCAAACAAAAGCAACAACAACAACAAGCGGTAAACTGGTTTGCTTCGCATTACTATTTATTATCGTGGCGTTGCGACTGTGGCTGCTGCTGTGGCCGCGGCTGCGACGAACTGAAAGGGGAGACAACAATAATTTAAACATCGCCGTGCGCTGTGCGCTGTGCGCTGAGTCCAAAGTTCACAAGACAGTTGAGCGCAACAAGAAAGTAAACAAGTGTCTGCGCGAATGCAACAACACGCACAGCGTGTGCACTCACCAACCGCAAATGAGAGGAATTGAAGAGTGAGTGAGCGAGTGAGTGGAGTTTGTACGTGTGCGATTAAGTCATGTAGGTTTTATTGAGCACAAATTAATCCTGCGGCCAGTCTGAAAATAACTCAAACTAATTGACTGTTATTATGCTTATTTCAATTACTCTTTAAATGCACAATTTACAACAAATTCAAATCACTTGTGCGCGCATTCGAAGTGTTATCATATCTATTAAACAAAAGTATCTATGTTTAAATTTTTTTTATTAGTCAGAGTGCTTTACCCTATAAATACCACCATTTGCCTTGACTCAGTGGGCGAATATAGCGTGAGTAATTTTTTTTTATTTTTGTAATCAAGAAAGTTAAGCGATAGCACCTGACGAATAAAATTCCCACTTATCTATTTATCAATACGTTGTTTTTGTGTTTTCTTCCGCAGCGGCAAAGTTGATGGCAAAGCGCTGGTAGACTCACTAACATAGTGCATTAAAACTAGCTCGGTGTTGAGAATAAAGAAATAAGAAAAATAAAAAAAAAAGTGACGGACAAGAGCGAAACCATAACAAATGAGACGAATGCAAATCGAGCGTTTTACAGGGGCATAACTGTGTGTCCGTGTGTTATGTATGTGTGAGCGCTTATATTATAAAACTCGATTGGCCTTGAGCTACAAATACATATGTATTTCTACGAGCATTTAAGCGCGTGTCTATGTGTGCATTTGAATTGACATTTTTGAATGCTGCACGATCAATTTACCATTTGATTCCTGTCCGAGAAAGTTGAATGCCCTCCGGCGCGGGGATGGGCGCCCAGGCCTAAACAGAAACTTAAAACCAAAACTTAAACTCAAGCTCGAACTAAAGATGTGCGGGTGTCGAGAAGGTTTAAAGCACGAAAAATAAACAGCACGACGTGCAAAGTTACCTAAACAATTTTTAGTCTTAGTGATAAAAATAAAAACACAGATACAAAAACATTTGTATGTTTTTGATTGGTTAAATATATATATTTCATTTCGTTTTCACAACCTGGCCAAATGGTCTTGCATGTTCGTGTCACGCGCCCATCTCAAACCCAAACCAGAGTTTCAGGTAATGTTTCGGATTTCGGCTTGTTTTAAAGCGGGTTTCTTCCCGATGCACTTTGTACCGACTGCGTAAGCCAAGTTCTGACCAGGGTCTGTTGGCTATCAGCGAGCTCGAATATAAATACTTTCTAGTACTAAACGTAATTGTTACAATTATACTCATAGCTGATAAGGCCCGCTTGCAAGTCATGCCCACAAGGCCGAAATGGGAGACGGCGACTAGAAGACAATGGAAGGCGATAGAAAGCGATAAGGCGCGCTTATCGGACTAGTTGGGAGGAGGCTCTAGCTAGAAATAAATGTATACATATGTACATATGTATATTGTATAGTACCTTCGTGTAATTATTAATACACTTGTTTTAGTTCGCATTCCTTGGACTCTGGCGAGGCATGGTCCCCGTGGGGGCGGCTGGCGCTTCACAGGGAGACTCCCAGAGCTTTCGATTGCGACACTTTATTAATTCTGGGAAATCGATGGAGAATGCGAGCTGCGATGCGAAAGGTGTTCGGAGGAAAAGCAATTTAATAGATGTGGCGTAACAAACTTTGAATAACTGAAGATTGATGTATTGGTTGACATATCACATTTAGCTATTCTAATTTTAATAATGTGTGACGTGTTGTTTATCGTTTTTTTTATATAAATATATATTGTTTTTTTAAAATATGTAAATAACCATTTTATATAAGTCTAAAACTTTTTAAGTTTATACGAAAGTGTATTCGTGTCATGTATTCTTTTCTATCTTAATGATTTATAAAGTTATATATAGTATACATATATTTTTAGTGAGAAGAGAGAGAAGTTTTATAAATAATAATACTCCTTTATGTACGTCTGCTTATAAACAGATATAAAGAAAAGCTCTAGGAATATAGAATATAATATATGCGTGTGTGTGTATGTATTTGTAAATAGGGAATAAGTTTTTAAGTTCCTATAATTTCAGTAAGAATCGAGGGCTTATCGATTTAAAAAAGTGCACTACAGGGTATTACACTGTCTGTATATGTATATGTATGTACATATAAACTACATAAATAACTTATAAACTACTAACAAAAGGGGCAAACTTAAATTCTATGCAATTGTAGAAATTTCACACATGCATGCTTAAAAATACACACCCACAGTTATATGTATGTATCGTGTTTTTATTCAACTCAAGAATTTAAATTAACGTACAAACATAACTGCATATACATACATACATAAATATATTGAGCTTGTTGAGTGAAATTTGTATTTGTTTCTGTTTGCAGTAAATGCATCCAAAGAGCATATGAGAGAGACTTGCACAGATACAAATGCACGTATGCTTACACACAAATATGTTAGGTTGCGCTGCCAATAAAATTACTAATTTTACACACACACACACACACTTACGTATGCGAGCAGAGACATATATGTATGTGTAAGCATAAAATTGCATCACTCACCAGTAATTTACAGTTACAGATGTGCCCAGGCTCAAAGGGAGATCGTGAACAGCATGCCGAGGGCGCTACTCAAAGATAGAGAGAAAGAGAGAGAGAGAGAGAGCGCAAACGTGAGAGCACAGTTTGAATGCTGATCATGCAGTGACCGCAGTGACAGCAGCAACAAGTATGCATTACAAAACCAAAGCGTAGGCGCAGATGAGCACAACGTAAAACAAAATAATAATAAAAAAATAGAGAATCGACAACAGCAACAACAACAAGAACATCGTACGCCCATTTTCGACGCCAACGCGATCTGTGAGTGTCGTTGTGTTCGTTTGCTTGCAGGCGTATTGGTGAGCCGGCAGCGAGCCGGCAACGTTGCCGCTGCGACGCCAACAGGCAGTCGTGCCTCAGCACTCCCAGACAACAGACGTGTGTGCAGTCAGCCAGCCATCAGCAGCACCAGCAGCAGCAGCAGCCAAAACAAAACTCGCAGCAACAATCAGCGAAAACCTAACTCAAACCAATTCACCCAAACAGTCGTCAAGTTCGACAAGTGAGGCCCGCAAATAGAAGAAAACAAACAGTTATCAATGAACATGTATCCAGTTGCTGCCGCTGCCCAAATGCTGCGCCTGCGCAGCGCTGCCAATGCGCTTGGCGGCGTCGCCGCGCGCACAATTACCACGAATCGCGGCCAACGCAACACGGCCAGCGTCGAGCGCGCCCAGAGCATCAGCGAGCGGGACAAGTTTCTGCACTATAATGCCGAAGACGGCTACTACAAGACCTCGCCCTATGAACCCATCAAGGTGCCCAACGTGCCCCTGCACGAGTACGTCTGGCGCGACTTTAAGAAGTGGGAGAATTCCACCGCGGCGGTAAGTGCAACAAATTTTATAACTCTAAAAAAATATAAATATTCATACATACATATTTCCTTGTATTTTCAAATTTAAATAAAAAAAAATTGAAACTGTTTAATAGCTAAAATAAAGTGTATAAGTTATATTGTGAACTATTTGTACGTTTTTGTTCAGTGTTCAAATTGACATTTATTATAAAAATATGATTCATTAGAAATGAAACTGCGTTTAAGTTTAGAAGTTACAAATAATTTAGAAAAAAAGTGTGCATTAGATAAAAGTGTTTTTAAAGTGAAAGAGAGATTTATGTATATTATTTTTGTAAAAAAGAAATTCTGATAAATCTGTTTAACTTGTGTTTTTTAACCACATTTTTAATGACAATATTTCAAAAAGTGAATCAAAAGAGTTGATTTTTTTTAAACCAAATACTGATACAAAAATAAATAAGAGATAACTTAAAAATGATAAATTATTTCAATTCACAAGAATTTTAAAATGTGTCTATTTTTTAAAATGATGTTTCACTTTAATAACTTGATTTTATAAATGCAATATTCTTAGATTAAAATAATATCCATACAATATTAAAAATTCCTGTTCAAGTGAAATTTTGTTATCTGCATTGAGTTCTCAAGAACTAGGCATGTGAAATTAGTGTCGAACAATTCCTTTGAAGGACCAAAAAAGGACAAATCCTGTATCTCAAATCTCTACAATCTCTTACTTTCTTATCTTTTGTTAGCGTTAACTGAATGCTTTTAGGATTTTAGCATTAATTGTGAAATTTACGAGTTTCAGTTTTTAAATTACCCAGAAATTGTTTTTGTTTGTGATTGTTTCAAGTTCCTCGCTGCTACCAAGTTCTTGAGTTGAAGTATATATATATATATATATATATATATATAGTATACGAAGTAGTAATATATAAATCCATTTAAAGATAGAACAAATTGAAAACAATAGAAAAGTCTAGCAGCTTGTTCGAGTACACTCAAAAATTTGAACTGATTAGATGGTGCTTTAAAAAACCATTGGAATTTGTTCTTCGGTACAGCTGACTCCGATAATTTCCGAATGTGTAAAAAAGACCGCATTATACCCTTAAATTTGCGTTATCTCAAGTTTTGCATTTATAAATTTAATTTTGTTGTTTGTTTATGCCAGTTTATTGAACCTGAACCTATGCCAATAGCTGGGTGTTTTTTGTTTGTGTGTGTGTGCGTGTGCGTGTGTGTGCGTGCGTGTGTGTGTTTATGTAGAAACGTCTGGCGGTGTTCGCTGACCCTCGTTGTACTCTATAAATCGTATATGTCTGAGCACGAATTGAATCACGAGTGCAATCACAAGTGCACCTGTCACTCGACCAAAGCAAATTTGGCTGTTAGGTTCTATCGATAATTTCAGATAATTTCTCGCGTGTTTAACAATTGTATATACATATGTATGTGGGTCATTTATATGCTCTGGAGGTGTACGTCCAAAGCTTATCGTTTAACTGATAGGACGGCAAGAAGTTGTACAAAAACATTGCGAAACTAAAGTTTAGATAAGTGCGAAAGTAAAAAAAAAAAGAGACCACTTGCTGACGTCTCCGAAATACTTTTGGATTGCTGGAATAAGGCAATCAAATGCTGGAATAATGGAATATGGGAAACATATATGGAATATTGCTATTCTAAAGTTATGGAATATTCGAATACTGCAAAGCACAAAATCTACTTTAAACTACATATGTAGTTCTCCATCGAAATACCAAATCAATGGACAACTGAAACACTGGAAGAGTGGAATACTGTCATGTTGGAATGACTAAAAATAGGAAGAGAAAAGAATTATTTGCTTCCCCGTACGAAGCGCTTCTGTTGGGGGCTCATCCAGTTGCAAGCAAGTTGAAGTCAAGTGTGAATTGGCATCAAATTGCTTTACAAGCCAAGATAAGAGAATGAATGACGGGAGGGGGTGGCAACTGGAAGGGGCCCAACTGGAAGTGTGTAAACAAATGATGTTTCCATTCAAGTGGAATGCATTTGGGAATAGCGATAGGAAATAAGAAACCAAATATGCAAACGCAATCAAAGTGCAAGCCACGAGCGCGACAGCAATACAGAGAGGGAGAGGAGAAAGAGAGAGAGGGGAGAGTAGAACGCTGTTGTTGCTAAAAATAGACACTTGAGGCAGCTGTCATTTACATAAGCACCCACACAAATCCCAAAGCCAAGACAACCTTATCGACGGACAGACAGAACAACAGCGAGATAGAGAGGAGAGGTAGATAGAGAGAGAAAGAGAGAGAGAGATCTGTACCCTACTGCAAAAACCTGTCTCTCTATCTCTCTCTCTCTCTCTATCTCTCTTTTACCTTGCCATTCCAATTGTTTACACATTTCACATTTTTGTTATTCCCGCAAAATCAAAGTGCAATTGCAGTTTTCATTGAAATTTATTAGTCCAGCCTGACGGTATCTAATTTTCCCCCTCTATTTTCATTTGCTCTTTTTTTTTTTGTGCTTCTGTAAACAAAATGTGTTAGCCCTGTAATCAGCGGACAGTGCATTTTGTCTACACTCAATGCTTGAATTAAATGCAATTAAATGTGAGGCACGTACACTTAGATAAAATAGCAACAATACAATTTAAACACTGCGCGAAATTGGGTGGACAATTCTTGTTGAAAGATCTTTTAGTTTGCTTTTAAGTGTCACATGAAAAATTTATATAAAGTGTCTAACTTTAGATTTTGTACTAGTAAATTCTTTTATATTAATAACTAAAATGCAAAGGTTGAAAGTAAAACAGCCAAAAATGTTTGGAAATCCCCTAAGATAATAACCCGGGTTTTATAAAGTACTCAAACGAAAAAACTTTGCACTTTAAAAAATTCAAAAAATTGCTGTCGTAATCATTACTTTTAATACATTATTAGATACATATATAATAATATATGTACCTATGTCTTAAGAATACTTTTAGCGAAATCGAACTTCAATTCTTAAAATAATTTTTAAGAATTTTTATTTGCGTTAAGAACCCGACTTTTCTGTGAGTGTACGTTTATAGTATAGACTTGTGAAGTCGGTGCAAAGTGCGAATTGTGCCAATTGAATTTCGATTTCCAGCAAAAGCGCAAACTCGCAATAGTTTTTTATATGGATATATATGGGCATATATGTATGTATATAAATAAATTGCAGTCTGGTTTGACTATAAACAAATAATGTAAAATGCATTATATATCCCATATACATACATACATATATACATATATATATATATATTTATATATATTATATATATTTGGTACTGTTTTCAATCAAGTTGAAACTCTGGAACTACAGCCATAAAATTTGATCAAAACGTGCACATTTGTTTATACTGCAGATAATTACATATACATACATACGTACATACACATTAATGCGGGCATTATAATATACCCCATGGGTGTTTTATCTGTTTGTAAGTTGGCTCACTTATCAGCAAGTGTTCACAGTTTGCGCAAGTCTTGACTGAATTATACGAAATTATACGCAAATTCCTGATAATACGAGTTAAACGTGTTGATTCGCATTACAATCAACTTTCTGGGTGATTTTTTATATATGCAGATAATAATGGTAATCGGCCATACAAAGTTCACAGGCTTGTCTACAACTCGTATTTGCTTTTGTCTAAATTTAGCTGCTTGTTTATCAATCTATGTATTTTTTTGCTCTGACTTTTTTTTATTTATTTATATTTTAATTTTGCCAAAAACAACCTTAAATTAGTTGGTGTTTTAATTATTTATTATTTGCTTATTATTTTATTATTTGCGTTATTTGCTTAACAAATTAAAATTGTAAAATTGTTGATTTTGTTTACGGTTTGCTTTGATTTAGGTTTGATGCGTTAAGTTGGACTTTCACTAATTCTCTTGTTTAATTTTTTTTGGCAAATAAACAAGTAAAGTTAAATGGAAATAAAGTAAACAACTTTACAAATTGAAACACATTTTATGTCTGCCTTTCAGGCCTGTCAATATATAAATGTTGGGTTATAATCTACATATTCTATAATATCGTACATTATACGTTAATATATGCTCATTAAAATAATTTAAACTTTGGATTTGTTGTTTGTCCCTTCAACTGAAAGCTTTATTAATATTGTCTGTGCTTTAAGCTTAATTATAAAAAATAAGCTTTAATCCCGGCCTTATCTGTGTAGAGCATCAAACTTTTCGTTGTTGACGCAGCTAGCGAAAAAATTTAATATGTTTTTAATTGCCTAATAATATGTGTAAAGACGCATGCAATCAAAAACACACGCAAACAGACACACATACAGTTAAACATGCTAATTGTGATTGTTTTGCATTTGTTTTTTTAGCTCATAACGAGTGCCGGCAAATCATCTTTTTCTCTTTCCCTACTGTCTGTTGTTTTGTGTGTGTATGTGTGTGCATTTGTTTTTGGTTTAGTGGGCCTGGCCTCGAGCATGGCATCTGTTTGAGCGTGACAGTGGCAGTGGAAGTGGAAGTGCAAGGGAGCGCGGCTGTGGGTGGGGGCTGCGTGAGGGGGGCAGCATGCTCACGTCACTGGCTGCCTTTGAAATTCGCTGTTCTCTTCGGCGTGGAGTCGTTTTGGGCAACGCAATAAAAGTCAACAAACGTCGCACAAAGCAACCAGAGACAATGCACACACACACGCAAGCACACAAGAAGAGCCAGAGAGTGGGAGAGCAGAAGAGCGCGAGAGCAAGTCGCAGACGATTGGCTCTCTGTCGTTTCAGTATTTTGCAGACTTTGTACTTTGCCCCACTGAACTTTGATCAGTGGCCGCGGCGACGCTCAAGCGGAACGCAGAAGCGCGTCAAATGCTCGAAATCATTTTCGATGTTGTTGTTGCCTCTTTTTTTGTCGTTTTTTTTTTTTTAAATTTGTGTATATGTTGTTTTATTTATTTATTACTTTTTTGTGTATAATTTAGTTGATTTCTTTAAATTCGACAAGCCGAACATTTTTATGCGCCCTCTCTTTTTTTTTGCACACTTTATGTGTGCGCGCGTTTTATTTTTAATTCGCACAGTTATATTAATGTCAATTTAAACTGCGCAAATAATAATATCGCATAATAAAGCCAGTTTCCCCTTGCTAGAGTAGCCACTTCAAGGGCCACAAGAACTGACCTTTACTCTGGCCTTGGCCAAGGTCAATTTGGTTGTTAACTTTACTGCAAGGCTCTCTTCAAAGGCCAACGACCGAATTCTCTCGGCGGAGAACGGCAAACAATATGCAGATCGTATTTTTAGAGTTCTCATATTCAGATGGGGGCAACAGCGCAGAAACTTGAGATATTTTTGTTTTCTTTCAAAAGTAAACAAAAGTCGAATGAATAATGCTTTGAAATTTATATTTTTATATTCAATTGATCAAAATTTGTATGTTTTTTTTCTACAATAAAAGCGTTAATTTGTCTATAATATAATAGAATTCTTCAATTATACAAAACTCACCCTAAACGAGAATAAGCAAAACATTCTGAAAATATTATTCTTTTTTGTTTAGCTTAGGTTTTTTATTTCAGTATTTGTATTTGGGCTTGATTTAAACTGGACTTAAACGTTATTCAATCAAGATTAAACAACAGCATTCCTTTAGTTTATCCCCTTAACATATATAAAGCTTATAACCATGACCTATTCCCTAGACAAATAAGTTGACCTCTGTTAAACTTTGCCTCAAAAGCAATTTGCCCAAAACTTATGTTCACATACTTTGAGGAGAATGAAATAAATAATATGTGAGTTTCGGAAGTGTTTTAGGCTATTTATTCAATATTATAATATTGATATATATTTTTTCATTTAGTTAAATAAACTGGCCGACAAATTCAGTTCGATATTAAAGTAAGCTTATTTGAATAAACATAAACATTTATTTATGCTGCTTAAAAAGTATGCAATATGAACTTAATTATTTTAAGACAGTAGGAGAAGGTTTTCTCATTTTGCCACTACCCAATTTTGGTTATAAACATTAAATATAAGACAGGTTAAATATAAAAACAATTCTTATTTTGATTATCAAATGTTTAATATATTTTCTAAGTTAAATTCAATTTTCCAAATATTTTAAAAAAAAAAAAATAACTCTTGTAATACTTTCCAGTTTCTGATACATATATCAAATGTATCCGACTACCTATTTTTAATTTGTTTCATATATTATATAAATATATTCAATACCTTTTCAAGTTCCACAGCTTTCAAGTTCTGTTTGATCTACAAACTGTTTTTCAATTTTACACTTAACGCTCTTGTATTTTTTCAACTTGCTCAAAGGTTTAATGAGTCCTTGTATTTCCTTTGATTTACTTTTTACAGGTGTGCGTTATAACGGACCGTCAGTACACGTATGCGCAGCTGCGCGACGCGAGCGCCGCGTTTGCGGTGCGTCTCCAGACCAAGTTTAAGCTGTTTAAGCCCGACGTGCTGGCCATTTGCCTGCCCAATATGCCCGAGTATCCGATCGCGGCGCTGGGCGCCATTGAGGCTGGTCTGGCGGTGACCACCATCAATCCCATCTATACGCCAGGTGAGTGCACTTCAAGATTGCGATCGCGATTGCGTTTGTGATTTGAACTCAGATTTTGGGTTGGGCCACGTGCCTGTCTGAACGTGGACAGTTGGGTAGGTAAGGCGATAAGGCGACACAATTAAAAGTTAAATCTCGTATAATTAGCTCTTATCACAATGAACGTTGTTAACTTTATGGGCGAGCGTAGTCCAAGTCGAAAGATCACCATTAAAGATAGGCCCAATTATTTGCGTGTGAATGCGACGCGGGGCTAAGAACCCGGCAAGACTGAGGCTCTTGGGAGTAAACGTTTACGAATGTGACGATAAACAAAATAAGCAAAAGAGAGCTAAATCAAAACTTGCAGTCAAAGCTGAAACGTTTACGAATGTAAAGCATAAAGCAAGATAAATATATATGTAACGTTTGCGAATAGCAAACAAAGAAGAATATCAACAGCTTAGTTAAGTTTCTACTCCGTTGATTCTTCTAGGATAACGCTCTCAACTAAACTCCCTTTTTAAGGCATATCCTTTAACCAAATTGAACTGACATTGCCATTGCAGATGAGATCGCACGTCAGCTGACATTCAGCGACGCCAAGTTCCTGGTGGGCAGCGCCCAGGGCTACGGAACACTGCGCGAGGCCTGCCAGCTGGCAGGCAAACAGATGCCCATTGCGGTGGTGCGCACCACGCCGGAGGAGGCGCTGCCCGCGGGCGCGATTGATTTCTTTGAGGTGATGAGCACGGAGAATGTGCGCTACGATGAGCTGCGTGCGCCGAAGGATGCGACTGCTGACGATCTGGTTTTTTTGCCGTTCTCGTCGGGCACGACGGGTCTGCCGAAGGGCGTGGTGCTGTCGCACAACAACGTTGCCAGCAACTGCGAACAGATCCAGGAGGCGCTGCCCATCAATTCGTTGGAGTTCCAGGACACCCTGCCCGCCGTGCTGCCCTTCTTTCATATTTACGGCCTGACCGTCGTCATGCTCTCCAAGCTGGGCGAGGGCTGTCGCCTTGCCACGCTGCCCGCCTTCAAGCCCGACGACTTCATTAAGGCATTGGACACCTACAAGGGCAGCATTCTGAACCTTGTGCCACCTATCGGTAAGTAGAGCAACAACTATCTATTGTCCATCCTCTCTAACTCTCTCTCTCTCTCACTCTTTAGCACTCTTCATGATCAACAATCCGAAGCTGACCAAGGAGACGGCGAGTTCGCTGCGCGTCGTCATGTCCGGCGCAGCGCCAATTGGTCAGCACGACGTCGAACGCTTCATGAAGAAGTGAGTAAAGCAACCATTTTATTAATCCCATTTCAAGTCATAAGAACCTCCTGATAAACTACACTGATAACCTCTAAAAGTTGTCAGCTGCCTGCTGCTGCTAACGTCCTTTCATAAGTCTTAACCTGGTTATAAATTTCATCTGATATATTGCCTATAACAATATAAAAAAACAGTCCTGATACCTTCTATTTAAACCTACTAGTAAAATATTAACCTCCAGATCAATGCATTGTTACCCCCTAATATAAACTAAAGAGCTACTTTTGTTCCTTTATAAAACCTGAAGCTTGTCCTGAATCAGTTAACATTTAGTTAGTCTCATAAAACTTATATATTTATTTATATTTAGTTTCAACTTTATTTTGACTTTAAAAAAGTTTGTAAATCAATTTTCTATTGACTGTTTGTTAAGCTTTATCAGAGTTGTGTTTATCTTATGTTAATGTTTTGACAACATTTCTGTTAAGTTCCTGTTAACCTTCAGCTAAGTTTCTGTTACTATTTTATTAACCTAGTACAAACTTCGCTGATAAACTTCGGACAAGCTTCTTGTAATCATCCAGCTGACAAGTTTCTGTTAACCAGGGCACAACTTAAAAGATATTTTCGTATACTCTTATCCTTGAAACTAATTGGAAGACCTGCTTCTTCTACAGGTTCCCGAACACGCGCTTCATGCAGGGCTACGGCATGACGGAGGCGTCGCCCGTGGTGCTGATGACGCCCATGGGGAACACGCGGTACGCTTCGACGGGCATGTTGCCGGGCAGCACGGAGGCGAAGATTGTGCCGCTAGATGGCGCTGACACAAAGGGCGTGGCGGCACGAACGACCGGCGAGCTGTGCGTGCGCGGGCCGCAGGTAATGTCCGGCTATCTGAACAATCCGGAGGCGAACGAGGTGACCTTCCATCCGGGCAACTGGCTGCGCACCGGCGACGTGGCCTTCTACGATGAGGACGGCTATTTCTATATAACGGATCGCATGAAGGAGCTGATCAAGGTGAAGGGCTTCCAAGTGCCGCCCGCCGAGCTGGAGGCGGTGCTGCGCGATCATCCCAAGATCCTCGAGGCGGCCGTCTTCGGCATACCGCACGAACTGAACGGCGAGGCGCCGCGCGCCATTGTCGTCCTGCGCCAGAACGAGACGGCGACCGCCGAGGAGATTGCCGCCTATGTCGCCGAACGGGTCGCCCATTACAAGAAGCTCGAGGGCGGCGTCATCTTTGTCGACGAGGTGCCCAAGAATCCCACCGGCAAGATACTGCGCAGGGAACTCAAACAAAAGTATTCGGACTGAGCCACAGCCAAGAGCCGCTCCACCCCCCCTCAACTAAACCATAACTTTTACTAAGTTAACAAATCTTGTTATCCTTCCCCCCTCCCCCTTTGTTTTTTTTTTGATTTTTTTTCTCTTCATATAGATCACTAGCGTGATCTTTGCAGATGCGTTAGCTTTGTAAGTGCGCCAATGTGGGCAAAACGCCGACATTGCATTTAGACGAGTGGCCCCCACGGTGGCTGCAACAGTAAAAAGTACCGAGTAGCAAGTAAACAGTAGCAATTAGCGAGTAACTAGTTACTAGTAACGAGTAGCGTGTAACGAGTCTTAGTCAGCTGGATTGGTCCATAGTCCGTTAAGTAAGAACATTGTTTTCGTATGCACAGCGTCTCAGGATTGTGAGTACCTAAATTGCCACAGAATCAACTATACAATAAAGTTATATAAAAACAAACAAACAATAAATTGGACCTGCATAAGCTATATATGTATGTATATCTATATAACTGTTAGCCTATATATATGAGCGTGTTTTTTTTATTATTTTTTTGATTATACAGTTTAGCACGTAAGTTAGTTAACTGAGTATTTAGTGTAACGCAATGATATTGATATATTTACTCCGATATATACCATAAATGTCTATATAAACATATATATATGTATATATATATATATATATATATATGTATATCCTGTTTGTGAAATGAGGTTTTGTAATAAAGATTCAATTGACCAACATAAGTAGAATAAAACGCTGTTTTCATATTTTGTTATATCTTTTTTCTTCAATTTATTTATTTACGACAAAATACACAAAATTTTAGATTCGATTTATTTAGTTATTCTCTTGCACTTTGAATCAAGTTACTTTGCACTTAATATACAATATAGAAAAAAAATATATATGCTATATATATATATTCTTTATGTTTCATACAAATTGTTATTTTGTTATTTTAAATTTTGTTTAAATGCTTTTACGGTGCTGTTTCTTTCGGTTCATCTAGAGTTTCGCTTTGATTTTAAGTTTTTCTTATAGACAAATGCACTGCTTAACATTTTGGGGTTATGAACAAACGGTTGTTTTCTACGGGACTGCTTGAACTCTGCTCAACTATCTTAATCTGCTTGGCAATAAGCTAAAAAGTATTTCCAGAAAATGTTTAACTTTAAATGCGGATATCTCGGCTAAATAAATTCCGTTTTTGGAAATATTATGCCGATCAAAAGCCTATTTCTTAACAGATCCAGAAAGTTAAAAACTTTAATATCCAACTGTATTTGACTGAGTTATAATCGTTTTTACTATCAAAATAAGTTTTCCAAGTTCCTTTAAAAAATACTTTTTTAGCACCACGCACATTTTACAACATTCAGAGGTTTGTTTGTTTGTTTGATTTTTTTTTGCAGCCCCGCGTAATTATACTAGAAAACCAATAAGGGATTACACATAAAGTCAATGCTCAAAGAAAACATATATTTCGTACAAAATATTATAATCTGATTAGCTCTATACATATATTGATGTATCTCATATATAAAGTTTAAGTGGGGGCAATGACGGTGTAGACTTACAAAATTGCTTTAACTAAATTTAAATTGTATAAAATTGATTTTAGCTTTTCCATGATTAAGCATAATTTTTATATATATTTTTTTTTAATTTTCTGTGCTTTTTTTTAAATCCGTTTTGCTAAAAACTAAAAACAAATTGTGAAATGCGCAAAACAACATTATGAAAAAATGCTAATAATTTGTTACAAAATGACAAAAAAACAGACAATATTATTTACGTCCATAGAATTATTAATAATAATAATAAGAAAAAAAAACTTGAACGCATGTCGATTGTGTGGGTGTGGGTGTGTTGTGTTGTGCGTGTGCTATGCGTGTGTATGTGTGTGTGATTGTGATTGTGTGTGTGGAAGAGCGGCGGCGTTTTAATAGAATAGTGTTGTGAGGCGTGCACAGAACGTAGTGTTGTACATGAAGCGCCCGTTAGTTCCGTTTGGCACAGTGGGACGATGTCGTTGTCTTCAGGCAGTTTTCTTTTTTTTCTTGTAGTTTGAACTTAACAAATTGGTCGGAAATTAGTTGCTGTTGTTTTTTTTGAACAAACACTGCTGAAAGGCAAACAAATCAAAAATGTTTGTGCGGTTTTTCGTTAGACTTATGCTCTACAATGACGACAAATACAAATACAAGTACATTGAATACATATGCATACATAAGTGCCTTTGTGTGGTATATATGTATGTGGGTGTGTAAATATATATGTGTAGGCAACTCTTACACAGTGCACAATTAATATCTTCTTCTTTTTCTTCTTCTTCGTTAGCAAGCTTTACAAATCTTCTCTTAAAACTCCCTTTTGTCTTTTTAGGTTTTTTTTTTTTTTTTTTTTTTTTTTTTTTTTTTTTTTTTTTTTTATAATAATTTGGTTTTTGTTTTTTTTGGTATTCTTTTTTGCATTGTTTCTGCTTATTAATCGAGAAAAGGCCACAAAATGCGTTTGCGAATGCGTGCGAAATGCATAATTATTTGTTTTATGTTTTTGTTTTTTGTTATGTTTGGTTTTGCTTATAAGATTTAGTTTTCAGCAGATTTGTCAAACTCGATGCCCGGGCAGGCTTCATGCTCTGGTGTGTTGGGCGCAAAGCACACACAGACACACACACAAACACACACACACACCCTGACACACATAATATCGGAGTACATTTTGCTATATATATATGCATGTTTTTATATATATATATATATCTATTTATATATATATATATGTATATATATGTGTAAGATTATCGTTTGATTCGATTGATTTTTCTCATAGCGTTCGCCAGCTCGCTCCAACAAATGCGTTCTCTCTCTCTCTCGCTCTCTCTCTCTCTCTCGTCGCTTTCCATCTCTTTCGTTCTTTTTGCTCGTTTTTTTGGTAACATCTGGTCTCGTTCTCGTTCTCAGTGATTTCCGTTTGCAATTCCTTTTGGGGGTTACGTCGTCATCGCCATTTGCTGAACATCCCATTCCATTAGGTTTCACGCCTTGGCCCCGGGTATCTTGGCCAGCACCTTGGACAGATCGACGCCGGTCAGGGCGTTGATCGAGGGCGGCAGCTGGGCGACAAGGCGTGTCACATCGTTGGTCACATTATCGTTGCCGCCGATCAGGACGATCTCATCCGTCTTGGCCAACGGAGCAGCGACCTCAGCGGCAATCTAACAAAAAACAATAAACGAATGTTTAAAACTCTCCTTTTCTCTCTCTTACTCTCTTTTAGCTTACCTTGGGCAACGACTCGAGCACAATGTTCATGATGGCCGCATCGCCGTACTGCTTGTAAACATTCGCCTTTATTCGCATCCGCTCCGCCTCCGCCTTGCCCACCAGCTCAATGGCATGGGCCTCTGCCGAACCTATTTTCCGGATTCTCTCCGCCTCGGCGCGAGCTCCTTCAATTGTCTGGCATCTGTGTTGGAGGAAGAGGAAAAAGAGAAAAGAGAGATTTTATAAAAACTATAAAAAAAGGCTTCCTTTTCCACAGATGTTTCTCTATTATGTCGATGGGCAATCTGATTAATTGATGGGTATTACTTACTGCTTGCCCTGGGCAATGGTCTGAACGCGATAGGCCTCCGCCTCGGCGGGCAGCTTGACGGTGCCGATGAGCTCGCGATCCTTGCGCTGAACCTCCTGGGACTCGATCTCGATCTGTTTACGTCGCTCGACCACCTCGATCTGGATCTCCTCGTTACGGATGCGCTGACGGATCTTGGCCGCCTGCAGCTCGTAGGCCAGCTGCGACTCGGCCTTGGCCGTATTAATCTCCTGATCGAAGTTGGCCTTCTGCAGCTTGTACATGCGCGTATTGTCCTCGATCTTCGTGTCCGTCGAGTACTTGACGTCCATGGCGCTCTTCTCGCACTCGGCCTCGCGTATGCCCGCGTCGCGGTTCGCCTCGGCGACGCCGGCGTCGGCGTCGCGCTTCACCACCGCCGTTTGCGCCTTGCCCAGCGAGGCCAGGTACTGGACATCATCGTAGACATCCTTGATGGTGAACGACAGGATCTCGATGCCCATCCGGCCGACATCCGGGGCGGCCACCTCGCGCACCAGCGCCGCGAACTGGTCGCGGTCTTTGTAAACCTCTTCGACTGTAAGCGTTCCTATTGATTGCAATCGAACAAAGGGAAATAAATTGCGTTGGGGTTTCAGTAATCAATATATCGCCAAGACTGGAATAGGGTTAACACTTTGAATACACTCTGTTTATACAAGCGCTTACCGTCGCACCACCAGCCAGGTGCCGCCCACAATCATCGCCACCTTGAAGGCGCCCATCCAAACCACAGACATGGCCCCGTGTCCCAATTAGTCCCAGTTAGGCAACCGGCTAAAGTTCCACTGACAGCGGCGCACTTGGCTATCAACTGTTTTTATCTAACCTTCTGCTGCTTCTTCTAGGTCTTTAGTTTTTTTTTCTTCTGATTTTTGTTTTGCTTTTGTTTTTTTTTTTTAATTAAAACACTCGTCTATTATTCTTTTACTCTTGACGTCATTGGCGCAGTCTTATCGCGCCAGGTCTTGAGTCTGTTCGCTTATCAGCACACGTCATTCTTCTTAACTATAAGATATGAAAAGCTTTCTATGCTTAAAGCACACTGCAGTGAACTTAAAGCACAACATTTACCGTTGGTGCGAAGGAGACAGACAGAGCTGCATCTCTGTCGAACAAGCTTTTAATTTAAATTAATTGTTTTGAAGAAAAAAATTAAAAACTTTATTGGTATTGAAAATCAAATTCTGCAATATTTTTAACTAGTTTCATAATTAAATTTATCTAGATTGTAACTGGAACAAAGTACAAATCTTAATTGATTTAAGGCTCATCTGAAACCTAGATTCAGAAATATATTTAAATGCAAGCCAAGCTTAACTATATTTAAGTTACTTAATAGAAAAGATAACGGGTTTTATTTATTTTTGGTATTTAATTGTTAGGATTCATATTTAAGTTAAGAATAATCAGTTTTTTAGTTATATGAATTTCGTGCCTATACAAATATGTTCAAGGTCAAGATCAGGGACGCCTTTAACTGGTAACTAGATGTCTCGTAAATTATATACAACACACACACACACACTCAGTTAATACAGCTGTGGGGTTCACACGCGATTTAATTAAATGAAAACTATACGACCCAGAAGGGTCTGGGACGGGGGTTTGGCTTTGGGGTCTGGGCCTGAACGGTTATTAAAGTGGGCTTTACGTGAGACCCGCACGGAGACGTTGCGACTGGAGCGTCGCTCGACGCGCTTACAACTGACACAAAAAACGTCAAAAGAAACAAAACAAAAAAAAATAAAAATAACTAGTATAATACACACACACACACAGAGAAAAAAGCCGAGCGGGAACGTCGACCGTGCCGAACTGGCGGCAAAAAAAAAAAAGTTAATTCGTAAACGTTGCACAAATGAAAATCGCCTTGAGATTGACTATAGCGCCGACTGGAACCCTTAGACGACAAGTTGAATAGTTCCATTAGGCAAATTACGGGCATTTATGCATGCCAAGCGATTGTTCGAATAACACTCATTCGCACTCAGTTCAATGCACTCGTAAAACCGCGTTCAAGTCTAGTTTGATTAGTTAAGTCAATTGCCAGCCAAGGTTAGCTAACGTTATGGTCTAGAACTCGATTAGAATCGGGTTTTGCACTTTGAGGCATTTCCTAATCGCTTTTTAATATTAACTACTTGGAACAACTCAAGTATTATATAGAGTTGTTTAGTTAACATTTGAGTTTTGTAGTTCTCGTTAATAAATAAGCAAAAGTCCGGGTTCCAATCGCAGTCATTAAAATAAGCTTGCAATGTGCTTACCAGGCAGATAAACTAGCTGCTAACTTAAAACAGCAAGATGAGCTCAAAGCAATTGAAAAACAAGTTGTTTTAACTTGAAGTATCTTATCTTAAGACTATTTCTATATCTTACCCAATATGGCGCGCAGATGTCCTTCCAGAGTCTGCAGAATGGTCTGCTTGATCTCCTTGACGCTCTTGCCCAGAAACTGCTCGCTGGCCGTGCCCAGCAGCTCGTCGGCCTGATGATGAAAATAATAAACATTCATCATCTGTGTGTGTGAGTGAGTGTGTGTTCATGTGTGTGGGTGATCGGGTGTGTGTGTGTGTGTGTTTGGGTGTGTTTGGTTGTGTTGTTGGGTGTGAATGTCGGGTTCGATGTTAGTGTTTTATTTATTGATTCGTATTTGTTGATCAAAACAGCACACAGTTAGAGATAGACAGAGAGAGAAAGGGATAAGAGCGAGACAGAGATAGTTGAGCCATAGCCACAGCAGAAGTTGACAATCCAAAGCCACAGTCAAATGCATGAGTTAGTTTTAATAGTTATTAAATAATTGTTGAGTAAATTGAGTAATTAATAGGAGCCCACACACACACACACGCGCACACACACACACACAGTAACAGTAACCATAACAGTAACAGTAACCGCAACAGTAACAGTAACAGTAACAGTAACATTAGCAGTAATTGTAATATTAACATTAACAGTAACATTAACAGTAACATTAGCAGTTGTTTAGCAGATGATGTTGATTATTAATAATAAGTATTATAATTGTTTGTTGTTTGTTTTCAATTTTAGCGATTAGTTAATTTTGATTTGTTATCATTTACAGTTGAGTTTGGTTTTTATTTTGTATATATATATATATATATATTTTTCGGATTCGTTTGATGAGTTGAGTTGATTCGAGTTGTTACGAGTTGAGTCGAGTTGATTGGAGTTTGATTCGAACGATTCGAGCGCAGGGTAAGTGGTTGTTAAAAGAAAGTAGAGAAAAGGTAAAGAAAACACAAATGTCAACAAATTTCGACTGTTTATATATATAGGTCTATAAAGACACCATTGAATAAAGCTAGGCACGAGTTTCAGCTCGTTTCATAAAATTGAATTTTGAATACTCTAAAATGAATGAGTGCTACGCTAAAAATAATACAAATTAAACAAACATGCAGCAAATTAAAATCTTGCTAAAATAGAAAACAAAAATAAAAACAAACAACAGAAAAAATTTATAAATTAATTTACAACAATAAAACTGGTAAGTCTGGAGAGTTACAATTTCTGATTCAATTCAGGGATGTGTGTGTGTGTGTGTGTTTTTTTTGTGTGTGTGCACTTGAATGAGTGTGCCGTTATGTGAGTGCTTAGAATAGTTAGTTAGACATTTTCGCATGATAACATTCAATGTTCGATTCACCTGAGAACCAAATGGAGTTGATCAACAGAACCGAATCATAAGGTAAAGAAATTATATACACGCAATAAACATACCTCGTTGTTATATTCATTTTTATTATACGAAGATGACTGTAATAATGAAATGAAATAATTTAGTAAAAAAAACATAATTTCAAATCATTCGATGACGTTGATCAAATTATTACAGTAAAAAAAAAACCGAAAATAAGCTAACAAACGAGAGCGAGTGAGAGATTGTGCGAGTGAGAGCAGAGGATTCAATGTGATTCAGTTGTGAATGTTGGAAAATACTGTGATTCTACTTTTTAAATATACAATAAATACTTTCCGTATATATATATTTAAGATGTAAATTCAAATAATTCGTAGTGAAATGAATAAAATATAAGATACACAATAAATTGAATTTAATCATTTTCATGTAGGACCCTTATATTTGACTTAAATCAAAGAAAATTGGATTGAACAGTGACTAAGAAAACGCTCTGAATAATAAAATTTATGCGTTGCTTTTCTCATTCGTTAAATTATAGTTACTGTAAATGAATTAATTCATAGTAAACGTTTGAAATAATAGTTTAAATTAATTGATATAAGTTTCATTGAATTAATAATATTAAATTCAATAGACGTTTAAGACGTAAACTTAAATCAATCACAGTGACTGTGATAAGTTGAACTATTTTAAGGAACTACGTATTATAATAAATTATTCTATGTGAATTATAAACTTCTAAGTGCATATTTCAATACTATTCACAATATGATAAACATACACAATAAATCTCAGGATTCAATTGTGTTAACTCCGATTGACTGGATCCGCATACTTTCCAAATTCAATCGAATAATTAAAAGACAAATAGTAAATAATGATTCAAATAATATTCAATTATACACAATATGAAATAATGCTAAATATGATTCAAATCAATATTTCTATAAATAATTGAATCATTTTCAGGTGCTGAAAACGAAGATTTAATCTGGGCTCTGGTCAAAAAACTTTATTGAAAATGATTCAAATTAATACAACTCAATCACAGTATATATGCAAAACGCTGTGATGATTCAAAAAATGATTTAAATAAGTTGCTCTGCAGTTCCCAAAAAACAAATTAAATTTCTGATAATTAAAAAATGTAAATTATAATTCAAAAATTGATTCGCTGTGAGCTATGACTTAATCTGAGCGACTCAGTTACAAATCAATTCATATAAATATAACTGTAAATGAGAATACCTTAAAAAACATTCGGAAGATTCATAAAATGATTCAAATGAATTGTTTTGCAGATTCGAAATAATATTCAAATATACACAATAAAAAATACAATTGAAAATATGATTAAAGACAAACGAACTATGAATAGTTAAATCATGTTCAGGTGCTGTGAACTGTGAGTGTTTTAGGTGCACACATTGAATATATTTTACATTATCGAATGCTGGCTAATAAATGAGCCAGTGGTGATTTGAATCAAAGCTTTTTTGATTGTTGATTCGAATGTTATATTATTGTTTTAGTTACTGTGCAAAAAGTGCCGATTGAAATCACAGCTACTGTGACGAGGAGGTGAAAACGCTGGGAAAACAAATCCGAGTGCAAATCGCAGATGTGATTCAAAGGCTAGACTCGATATTGATAGCAACTATGTGATTTGTGTCGACTGAGTTTTGTACGAAAGAACTGAAGAGCTTTTGACAAATTTACGAATCGTTCTACACTTACTTTTGATGGATCAGATCTAAGGCGCTTGCAAGGCTAAATATAATTTGTATGAATTGATTTTGTTTTGTTTTTGTTTTTTTTTTTTTTTTTGGGGAAATTGAAAAAGTTAAGAACGTACATAAACAAAACAAAATGCCAACATGGGATTAAAATATACGATAGTTTAGATAGTTGATATAAGGAATTTTAAGCCAATTTTCAGACGCATTTCTACGTAGCTACCAAAATGCATGCCAAATATAAAAGTTAATGTAAATATTGATATTTTTAAATTTATATAGATATATAGGTATATAGTAATATTTATATTTATGGTTACATCTGTTGATTAGGGAGAGCTAAGCTAAGGAACTTGCATTACAAAACTCAAAAGCTGCGAATACTTCTTGCTAAGGTACTCGATGGTACAATGACGGTCAATCGGAATTGGGAGCTCGCTGTCGCGTCCGCCCCCATCCCGCCCACATACCTTCATGATCTTGCACTGAGCGACGCCCGTTACGGTCAGCGGCACGCCCTGCGCCGTCTCCACGTTCTCGCACATCGGATTGAGGGTCATCACGTTCAGCGAGAGCCGCTGCACGTCCGTCACCAGCCACCATGCCCAGGCCCAGCCGCCGACGATCGTCCGCTTCTTCGTTGAGCCGCAGCAGCCGCCTAAAACAGAGAGAGAGAGAGCGAAAAATTGAGTGAGTGATTGCTGACTGAGTGAGTTATTGTTTAACAGTGCTGGCCCTTTAGCTTCTTTTTATAATTTTCAGCTATATTTAGAGACGAACTTCTTATTATTATTATTATAATTAGTAATAAATGTGTAATAACTAAAATAATATATAATCTGCAATGTTATTTGTTTTTAATTACTACTATTGTTAATTTTATCCCCAATAGATCATATAATTCTTTACTGAATAAATCTTTTAGGCGTTTTGGAGTATTACAATAGATCACTAAACAGTAGCTTAAGTTTAGCCATTTAGCGGTTTTCCGCAATTTATTAGCACTGCTGACGTCATTTGGGGCAGGCCAGGGCTCTGTTGACCCACAAATGTCGTCGCACAATTTGTGTTTAATTTGGTTGTTGTTTTTGGCAGAGGAGCGCTGTTGAGTCGCGATCGCCAGTGGCTTATATAGTAAGAGTGAAAGCATTTCGCTGTCGCCAAAGCGTTGCGCATGTGTGTGTGTGTGTGTGTGTGTGTTGTCTACGTGCCGGCAAACACGTCACAAAACGTCAAAGAGTTGATCGATTAGCGTTGCTGGCCAAGCCAAACAGGAAGCAATTGGCCATTTGAGGTGCCAGCTAACGGGTCAAGTCACCAGCTGCACCAGGCTGATGGACTCCCCCGCCCCCCTTTTCACTAGCTCCAAAGGGCAATGCGTTCAGTGCGCAGCCGCAAAGGTGCAGAAGAGCGCGTGTTTGTGTGCGTGTGTGTGTGTAAGAAAGAGAGCGCTGTGGAGTGGCCATTTCTAGCCGTGGCTGTTTTGGCTCCGTTTTAATGCCTCAATGCCTCAGTTGCCCAGCGAACGTCGCAGCGCGCGGCCACAGTTAGCGCACAGAAAGAAAGTGTTAAAGAAAGCGCAAAGCAACGCAACGGAACGCACCAAAAAGCTTCAAACCGAACTCAAATCGAGCTTTAAACGTTAAACAACAGCAACAACATAAGCAAAAGCAAGAGCTTTTACTCCTTGGCCAAAGTTCTAAAGCACAAGTGAGTAAATTGAAGCCAAAGGAAAAAGGGCAGTGAAAAGCAAATACAATTTAACACAAAATACGTACATATACATATATTTGTGTGTGCGTGAGACAAAAATACAATGCAAAAGTGTGCCAGCGGCAAAAAGAAATCAAAGTCAACAAGCGACGACGGCAACAGCAACAACAATAACACCAACAACAAAAACAGAAAGGCTTGTTAAGAACGCGCACGAAAAGACAACAAGAGCAAGAACAAAACATTCAAAGCCGCAGTCGACGCATGCGTAACGGCGACAGCGAGCAGCGATCAGCGACGCCTACGCCGCAGAAGCTTTCTCAACGAAAGTGATTCATCGTCGTTTCGTTAAGTGTTGTTCGTTGTGATAACTGTTACTGTTGTTGTTGCTTGCCTGCGGTGTTATGCATTTCTCTTTAGCGCTGTTTGCTCTGCTATTTAGCGCCTATTCGCATGGCGGTGCTGTCGCTGCTCGCGTCGCTGGCGCTGCCTCAGCCACCGTTCGCCGTTCGCTGTGCTTTGGCATTTTTTTTTTACTCAGTTATTTATTTTTTCTTTTTTTTTTTTCGCTGGTACCTTGAACTTGAGCAGCGCTGCGCACATTCAACTCGGCGCAGTGGCAACCAGTTTGCAACAACAGCAACAAGTTTGTAATTGCGACGACAGCAGCAGCAGCAGCAACAACAATAACAACAATATCTGCTGCTGCTGCCGTTGTTAGCCGTTAGTTTAGCTTGCTGGCAGCCAAAGATTATGCAAAGTCAGCGGGAATTCAGGAAATGTTTTTGGCATTCGCTGCATTCACAGCTTGTGCAGCGTCTGGTGTTAGGGCGGCCGTTGCAAGCTAAAACAAACTGGTTGCCACACACACACACACACACACACACACACACACACACATACATAAACACATATGTTTGTTTGTGCACTTACAACAATTGCTGGCTGCCTTTCTGACCAGAAATAATAAGTGAAAAGCGACGTTCGATAGTCTTTTTTTTATATTTTGTTTGGTTTTTTTTGTCTACTCTTCATTTTGAGTTTTTATAATAGCCACAAAAGATTTCACTTTTATATGCGGGAGGCCTTTTACCCCCAACTCCAAGTGCGTTTTTCATCTCTTCCCTGGCCACATAGAAAAAACACGTGCAAGAAAATTGAACTAAAGTCGAAGCTCAGATGCGCTTTAAAAAACTTATAGTATTCTTAATTATTAATAATTATCGCAGATATGTATTTTTGATTGCCATTTAATAATTATATTAAGTACAAATGTATCGAAAAAGCTTTAACTAACGGTAAAGGCGACTCCGATTTATAATGTTCAACTGAGAAGCAAAGCTAGAACGTATTTATTGAAGCTCATTTTCGAAGGCTGCTTAAGTCTGAGACCCCATTCCGATCGCATCGATCGGATAAACGTGGCGGGCATGTTGTAATGCCGGGTTGGGTAAACGGACACGATCAAACGTAGGGTATGCATAATAAATGGCCGCTGCAACCGCGTTACGAAATTGCCGAAATGTTGCAGAGCGTGATCGCAATGTTGAGGCGCGTGAAAAGCGGCGTTCGCACCGCAACCATTTAAAAAGGCAGACGTGACTTTTCATGGCATATTTCACTGATTTCGATTTGAATCCGGTTGCAGACACGTCGCCAGCTGTTGGAAGATCGCCATCGCTTGACGTGGACACACCAACTTAAGGAGTAGGCTTCAGCAATGAGCTCAGCGATTGTGGGCGCTGCCTCGGCAATTGGGGGCGCGGTGACGGCGGCCACCAGCAACAGCTGGTTCATTCCCATGCTTATGGCCGCTGTGGCTTATTTCCAGTACGAGGAGATTATGGATCCCGAGTCGAAGCCCAGTGACGTCAGCAGCGACGACATATTGGATCACTATGATTTCATTGTGATAGGCGCCGGTTCCGCCGGCGCCGTGGTGGCCAATCGTCTGACCGAGGTCGAGAACTGGAACGTACTTCTGCTAGAGGCAGGCGGCGATGAGACCGAACTCACAGATGTGCCCTTAATGGCTGGCTATTTGCAGCTATCGAAGATCGACTGGCAGTACAAGACGGAACCATCGGGCACATCCTGCTTGGGTAAGGACAAGCGGAAGTCTCTTTCTATAGTCACCAACTAAATTCGCTGCCCTTATAGCTATGCAAGGTGGTCGCTGCAACTGGCCGCGGGGCAAGGTCCTGGGCGGCAGCTCGGTGCTGAACTATATGCTGTACCTGCGCGGCTCGAAGCACGATTACGATAACTGGGAGGCGCTGGGCAATCCCAGCTGGTCGTACCGCGATGCGCTCTACTATTTCAAGAAGTCCGAGGACAACACGAATCCCTACTTGGCCAGCACGCCGTACCACGCGACCGGCGGCTATCTGACGGTGGGCGAGGCGCCCTATCACACGCCGCTGGCGGCCAGCTTTGTGGAGGCGGGCGTCGAGATGGGCTACGACAATCGCGATTTGAACGGCGAGAAAATGACCGGGTTCATGATCGCCCAGGGCACCACGCGTCGCGGCTCGCGCTGTTCCACCTCGAAGGCATTCCTGCGTCCGGCCCGGCTGCGGCCCAATCTGCACATCTCGATGAACTCGCACGTGACGCGCATCATGATCGATCCGGTCAGCAAGCTGGCCTTCGGCGTCGAGTTTGTCAAGGACCAGAAGCTCTACCATGTACGCGCCACCAAGGAGGTGGTGCTCTCCGGCGGCTCGGTGAACAGTCCACAGCTGCTGATGCTCAGCGGCGTCGGGCCGCGCAAACAGCTGGCCAAGCATCGGATACCGCTGATCAAGGAGCTGAGCGTGGGCGAGAATCTCCAGGATCACATCGGCCTGGGCGGCCTCACGTTCCTCGTCAACCAGCCCGTCTCCATAGTCGAGAATCGCTTTCACACCATGTCCACGGTGCTGCAGTACGCCGTTTTTGGCCAGGGTCCGCTGACCATACTTGGCGGCGTCGAGGGTCTCGCCTACGTGAACACCAAGTATGCCAACAGCTCCCTGGACTGGCCCGACATCGAGTTCCATTTCGTCTCCGGCTCGACAAACTCCGACGGCGGGTCGCAGCTGCGCAAGGCGCACGGCCTGACGGACGCCTTTTACCGCTCGGTCTTTGAGCCGATCAACAATCGGGACGCGTGGAGCATAATTCCCATGTTGCTGCGGCCGCGCAGCGTGGGCAGCATTCGACTGCGCAGCGGTAATCCCTTCGACTATCCGTACATCTTTCCGAATTATCTAAACGACGAGTTCGACCTGAAGACGCTCATCGAGGGCGTCAAGGTCGCCGTCGCCCTGTCGCGCACCAAGGCAATGCAGCGCTTCGGATCGCGGCTGTCCAGCATCCGGTGGCCGGGCTGCGACCAAATGATGCCCTTCACCGACGCCTACTGGGAGTGCATGGTGCGCAGATACACCTCGACCATTTACCATCCTGTCGGCACCTGCAAGATGGGTCCCTACTGGGACAAGGACGCGGTTGTCGATGCCAAGCTGCGTGTCTACGGCATTCGCGGACTGCGCGTCATCGATGCCAGCATCATGCCCAAGCTGGTCTCTGCCAACACCAATGCGCCGGTGATCATGATCGCCGAGAAGGGCAGCGACATGATCAAAGAGTTCTGGATCAAGAATACAATAGTCTGATAAGCAAATCTATTCTCTCTATCTTTTTTTCTTTCTGATTGAGTGCGTGTCTGTGTGTGTGTGTGTGTGTGTATGTATGTTTGGGTGTGCTTGGTCTTGTGAGTGTTTTTTTTCTTCTTTCATTTAAATTTAATTAATTTATATAAATATTTTTTGTGTGTTATCTTTAAGCAAATTTGATGTATTTATTGTAACTTGATGAAGAATCAAAACAGTGACCATTAAAATGAGTATTTCTTTAAATTTAAAACTATAAAAGTTAATGATAATTATTAATTAATAATTATTTTAAAATTAATATTTTCATGTTTATCCATGCACAATTAGTTTGCATAGTTTTTGGTATTTATTATGTATTATTATATTATGGATAATGCCAGGACGATTATTGTTTTTATCCTTTTTTTTCTTTTAATTTGTTATTTACTTTTATAATATTTTTTTTAGCTTTTAATTTTTTATGTATACATCTGGGTATATGTTATGGGGACGAAGGTATGAATTAGGGTGTTGTGGATAATGTAAGCTCAATTATTTAGCTACATTTTTTTTCCATTTTTTAATTGCTATAGGATTTTTTCTTTTGTTTTTTTTTATTATTTTCAATGTAGCTTTTAGTTAAAAAGTAAATGTTAATTATTTTATCGCTTTATTTGATATATATGTATTTATACGAAACAATATTATAAATTTTGGTTTAGATATGATGTGATCTTTTCAGATATACATATTTTCCAGATATTTCTTTGGTTCTAACTGGGTTCGAAATGATGATTCAAAGTCGAATTTCATTGGTTTCGTCAGCCGCCTGACCCTGATCCGCCGCTTCCTCCGCTTCGTCCGCTTCCAACCCCTCCTCTAGCTGATCAGGCAGCTGATTCTGCCGAAACTGATCCTGCTGATCCTCGCGGATCATGCGAACAGCCTGCTCGGCAATCATCATGGTGGGCGCATTCGTGTTGCCCGCCGTTATCTCGGGGATCACGCTGGCGTCCACGACGCGCAGCCCAGCGACGCCGCGCACACGCAGCCGGGGATCGACAACGCCCCGAGGATCGGAGGCGGCGGCCATGCGGCAGCTGCCGACCGCGTGCCACGCGCCCAGGAACATGTGCCGCATGTGGCACAGCCAGTACGCGTCCGAATCTGGCGCAAGAGCGTCGCACGCGGCCAGCGGCGGCAGCCACAGCCGCAGGCCGCAGCGGCGGAACGCGCGCGTCTCCGTCAGCCGCTGCACGTAGCGCACATAGCGCAGCAGCGTGGCCCGGTCCGCCGGATGCGCTCCATAGCTGTGCCGCACCAGCGGCGGCTGCTGCGGATCGGCGTCGCGCAGCCGCACGCTGCCCCGCGTCTGCGGCAGCAGCAGCGAGCCCATTATCTGCAGCATGTCCGATTCCAGCAGCGCCGCCTGCTGTGCGGCGACCAGCTCCGGACGCAGACCCAGGTAGCCGAAGCTGCCGGCGCTGCCGCGCGGCAGCAGCGTGTGCGCCACCAGATGCAGATCCGGCTGCCCGCTGCGGCTGTCGGGCGCGCTCGAGTTGATGAAGCCCATCATGGAGAAGCCGGCGGCCAGCGGACCGCGTCCCTGGCCCAGCAGATACTCGGCCACCGAGGCGGGCTCAAAGGCGCCGCGCTCTGCGCTGCCGCTGCCGCTGCTGCTGTTGCTGCTGGCGTCGCAGCTGCGGGTGAAGCGCAAAAAGAGCGGCAACATGCCGTGATCGTGCAGATTGCGTCCGACGGCGGGCAGCTCGACGCGCGGCTCAATGCCGGACGCAGCTCGGCGGCCGGGCCAATGCCCGAGAGCAGCAGCAGCTTGGGCGAGTTGAGGGCGCCGGCGCTTAGGATCAGCTCGCGACGCGCCCACGCACTGCGACTGGCATTGTGGGCGACGCGCGCATAGCGCACGCCGCGCACCCGTCGCGCGTCCTCGCTAAGCAGCAGCCGCTGCGCCAACGCGCCGCGCATAACTTTCAAATTGGGAAACTGACGGCGACGCTGGCCAAGAAACTGACGCGCGCTGCTGGCGCGACGACCGCTGCGAACGGTGGCGGGCACCAGATGCGTGTAGCCGAAGCTGCTGCCCGTCAGCAGCGGCGCCTGCATGCGCGGCACGCCCAGCTCCCGGGCGCCATCGTAGACAAGCTGGGCGAGGCGGTAGCTGGACGGCTGCATGGGAAAGTAGCTGGGCTGGAGCTGGGCCTGCAGCTGGCGATAGGTGCGCTGCACCTGGGGCCAGTCCCAGCCAACGAGATTGAGTCGTCGACGCCAGCCATCGAAATTGGCCGCGCTGCCTGGCACGTAGATGTTGCCGTTGAGGGCGCCGGTGCCGCCCAGCATGCGGCCGTGCCACCAGCAGCAGCCCAGCGGCGGCTGCATTGCCAGGCAGCTTGCCTCCTCCCGCTCCGCCATGTCCGGCCACATGTAGCGTGCGTCGTGGTGCAACGTGCCGCTCAGTGCGTAGATCTCCGACTCCAGGGGCGGATTCTCGCCGGCCTCGATTAGCAGCACCGTTACGTTGGGCTGCTCGGCCAGGCGGCTGGCCACAATGGAACCGGCGCTGCCCGCGCCCACCACAATATAATCGAAGGTATTCGGCTCAGTCTGATCGTGTTCACTTGGCTCGTAGGCGGGCGGCCAGTCGCTGGGATTGGTGAGCGCCCAGCTGGAGGCGTTCAGGGCCGCTGTCACGGACTCCATTAGCGCCAGACCGACGCCATTGCTGGCGGCCTCAATTGCAGCTGCTCGCATTAACAGCAAAGGCGGCAGCAGCAGCAGCAGCAGCAGGGCTGCCAACTTGTTTGTAACTCTGCGTCTCATCGTGAACTGTTCGCAGACGGGCCGGATCCGGCCCGTTTGACCGTATTTATAACAATAAATTTAAACTTAAGTTCAGCTGCTTAATTTTGGGGCAATTAAAATATTATTTTTATCTTTGCTTTTGTTTACACTGTGCTTTGAATAAGTATTTAATGCTGGCCAAGTCAAAGCTTTAACAAACAGAGTCGCTTTCCCTTCCCCGCCCTCTTCCCCTCCCTTTTCCCACTCCGCCCACTCACAATGAACTCTGGCAAGAGCGAGAGGGAACGATAAAAGCTTTTTGCTGTTAACTAACATAGCTGTATAAGTGCAATGTTAACAGTTGAACAGTTCTGTTAAGTGCAGCAGTAGCGTTCTGGAATACCCTTGCCATTAGGGTTACTCTCATTTTCTTGCACAATTTGTAACTTATTATATGTTTATATAAAATCAATTCACTTAAGTGAAAACCCTTTAAATACATGTATTTATATATTAATATATTTATGTATTATATGTATATAAATTGAGCACGTTCGTCAGACTTGCCCTCGCCCGCATACCCTGCAATTTTGTGTATCTCAATTGCATGCAATCTAAAGATCTTGCTTTCAAATGTGCTGATAAGATAATGTCGTGCTACTTTTAGCCACATATTACACCTATAAATCAATTTTAATTTTAGGGTATATATATATACATATATATGTATATAGAGGGTATATGCATATATAAACACATGTCGTGTGCGGATTATGCAAACTCAGCGCTAAACAAAAACAAGACGAGCACAACAAAAGACAAAATAAAACTTCACAAACATAAAACTAAATATGGAGAGTTTGTCAGCGTCGAGGCTGGTCGACTAGTAAATGCCCTTCAATTGTTTGGTATATATATAAAATAATATAATAATAATAATATATAAAATGCAAATTTCTTCTGCTTCTTTTATAATCTCACTTAAATTTAATTATATATTTTATAATTCAAATGTTGTTAGAGTTACATACCCTAAAGCAATCTATTCGTATGTATGTTTATATCATACATCAAGCACTAAAAATATTAATTAATGTATTATTAAATATCAACTATTAGCACTAACTATTTGGGATAACTTTTTACAGGGTATTCACTAACTATATGTCGCTTTTAGAGAGAGAGAGAGAGAGAGAGGGAGAGAGAGAGAACAGTTAACGATAAATTAAAAAGAAAACTGTCGAACTAATGAGATAGGAGTCTCAATATTATCGGATTTAAAGATCGATAAGTTCAGTCGGAGTCAAAAGATGTACAAAATATATTTAAAGTGGAATCGAGGCATAAAGTCCAACTGCTCGCACTAGCCGTGTTTACAGGGTATTCCAGAAAAAGAGTTGGCTCTCTGTCGTGGTCATTGCACCCGTTGGAGCCGCCGTCCAACGCTGGCTCAGCACAAAACGAGCTCGCAGCGATTGCCTCAATTTGGGGTTCGCCTCCAGTTGCGATCAACGATGACGGCGGTTAACACTTTCGTGACCATGTGGCGGTTCCTGCTGACGCTGGGCCCCTCGGCGCTGGTCATCCTGCTGCTGCACAGCGGCATCAAGGATCAGCGGCCGGACATTGTGGACGAGGCGCGACGCGTCCACACAATACACATCGAGCAGCTTCGTCCCAGCTATGACTTCATCGTGGTGGGCGGCGGGTCGGCGGGCTGCGTTTTGGCGGCGCGTCTCTCCGAGAATCCCGCCTGGAGTGTGCTACTGCTGGAGGCGGGCGGCGACGAGCCGCTGCTCATGGATCTGCCCCAAATGTATCCGGTGTTCCAGCGCAGTCCCTGGGACTGGAAATATCTCACGGAGCGCTCCGATCGCTACTGCCTGGCCATGGAGGAGCAGCAATGCTTCTGGCCGCGCGGCAAGGTCCTAGGCGGCTCCAGCTCCATCAACGCCATGATGTACGTGCGCGGCAATCGGCGCGACTACGATCACTGGGCCCAGCTGGGCAATACCGGCTGGGACTATGCCAGCGTTCTGCACTACTTCCGCAAGGCGCAGGACATGCGCGTGCCCGGCTACGAGCAGAGCGCCTATCACGGTCACGGCGGCCCCATCAGCGTCGAACGCTATCGCTCCGCCTCGCCGCTTCTCACAATCTTCATGCAGGCGGCCGGTGAACTCGGCCTAACCCATCCCGACGGCGACTTCAACGGACGCACACAGATGGGCTTTGCGCCGCCGCACGGCACGCTGCGCGACGGGCTGCGCTGCAGCGCCAACAAGGGCTACATGCGCCGCAGCTGGCAGCGGCCCAATCTGGACATAGTGCTGAAGGCGTTCGTCGAGCGGCTCGACATCGAGCCGAGCAGCAAGCGCGTGCGCGGCGTCTACTTTGAGTATGGACTGCAGCGTTATCGCGTGCTGGCCGGGCGGGAGGTGCTGTTGGCTGCTGGGGCGCTGGCGAGTCCGCAGCTGCTGATGGTGAGCGGCGTGGGGCCCGCCGAGCAGCTGCTGCCGCTGGGCATTGATGTGGTGCAGGAGCTGGCCGGCGTGGGCGGTAATCTGCAGGATCACATTTCCACCTCGGGCGCCATCTACACCTTCCAGAGCCCGCAGCCCGGCAGGCATCTCTCGCACATTGTGCCCGAGCTGCTCAACGAGCAGTCCGTACGCGAGTTTCTGCAGGAGCGCAGCGGCTTCTTCTATGCCATGCCCGTCAGCGAGGTCATGGGCTTTGCCAGCACGCGTTACCAGGCCGCCGATCCGGCCTGGCCCGACGTTCAGCTCTTTATGGGCAGCTACGGCTATGGCGCCGATGGCGGCATGATCGGACGACGCGGCGCGGCCATCACACTGGACAACTATGCCAATAGCTTTGAGCCGCTGCTGTATGCGGACTCCTTTGTGATTGCGCCGCTGGTGATGCGACCGCGTTCACGCGGCTTTCTCCAGCTGCGCTCGGCGGACGCACGCGTCCATCCGCGCATCCATGCCAACTACTATGACGATCCCCTGGACATGGCCGTCATGGTCGAGGGCCTCAAGCTCGCCCATCGACTCACGCAGACGGAGGCGATGCGTCGCTTAAACGCCACCCTGAACATCTACGAGTGGCGCAACTGTCCCGAGGTCGAGTACCTGAGCGACGCCTTCTGGGAGTGCCTGGCCAGATACTACTCGCAGACCATCTATCATCCGGTGGGCACCTGCAAAATGGCGCCTGCCGCCGATCCCGCCGGCGTCGTCGATCCCCGGCTGCGCGTGCGCGGCCTGCGCAATCTGCGCGTCATCGACGCCAGCGTCATGCCCACGATCACCACGGGCAACACGAACGCGCCCACGCTGATGATCGCCGAGCGCGGCGCCGACATCATTAAGGAGGACTGGCACCACTATCCCAACGGGGGTTGGCTCTGAAAGCGCTCTAAAAGCTAAACTTTTTACCATTCTAATTTTGCTTTTCACTTCTTTTCACTCCTCAACTTATTCATGTATGTATATAAATGTAACTTAAATCAAAGAAAATTTTATAAATAAAATATAATTAAACATTTTAATAATTTATAACTTGTTTTCACTGCTAAACTTATTTTTGTATGTTTAAAAAATATAACTTAAATCAAAGAAAATTTTATAAATAAAATATAAATAAAAATATTAATAACTTTGAATTTGTTTTCACCCCTTAACATTTTTTTGTTCTAAATGTTTAAAAACATAACTAAAATCATATAAAATTAAAAAAAAAATGTAACTAAATATTTCGATAACTTTTAACTCCTAAAATTATTTATGTACTATGTATATACATTTTTTTTTATTATATTAATGTTTAAAAATATAACTAAAATCAAAGAAAATAGTTTAAATAAAATATAATTAACAGCAAATTAATGATTGACCAAAACAATATTAATAATAATTTAAGGTTCCTGCGCTGGCTGGCAGAATTAATAATCAACTAATTGTTGATTATTAATAAGCAAGCGTGATAAATTGAAATTTAAACATAAAGGTGTATAAATTGTTCAATTTACGACAACTAAGAGATAAATCAAAATTGTCAGTATTTGTAAGTATTTTAATTCTTGTTTTTAATATTTTGTTGGACTGCGTTCGCAGTTCAATATCGTAATACAAAAAATAGAATAAATTTCTCTGTTAGCTTTATAAAAAGAGGATTTGTAAGAATAAATTCAGTTCACGATTGTAACTCAACAAATGTAGTAGACTTTATTAAGGCTACACAATTAATTTTTATTTGCTATCTGCCAAATTTCTAAACAAATTTAAACAGACCGAATGATTTAAGCTTCAGTTAGCCCAATTCATATATTTAAATATTCACATGTGTTTAACTAATTTATTGTAGAGTTGTCCAATAGTCGAAATATATTTGACTTGACTTCGAGTACTTGCATAACTTTGTGGATGTCAAAAATTGTCGCATTAGTTTATACTGCCTTGTATAACCGTACTTTGTGCCTGCTTTGCTTTAATGTGCTGCCTCCAATGGAGTCGCCTCCCAGGTAATTCACCTGGAATGCTGGAGCTATTTAATGTTACTACGAAACAATTTCCTTGTCTGAGTGAAAATGTGAATAAAAACAAAGAAATGCATTTAAATACCCTTGCTGTTGTGTGTGACAATAAATGGGTATCAAAGAGAAACCAATCAAAAGGCGAAGGTTGAAAGCGGCGCTCGAAGCGGGCCAAACAACAAACATTAACTGTACTCGTGCAGAGCGACAAGGGTCAATGCTTAAAGGTCGAGCGGGCCTGAGAATTGCAGCCTTGTGCAGCCATTCAAAAGCCGATTGTTCGGCCACTCACAGTCAGCACCCAGTCGCAAAGTTGGACGTGCCAAACCAACAATTTTATGCAGTGCAATGAATGAAACATTATAATTTAAATTTGCCAAAATAAAATCGATTTTAATAGGAAATAAATACATATATATGAAGAACAAAAATAAGGTGTTCTTCTTCCCAAATAAACCAACAGCAACTTATGAGTTTATTGCGCTACGTGACAAAACTTTTGAATGGAATTTGGTGAATGCGAAACCAGATTTGAACACACACATTTTGTTTTTCTAGGTTATTGCTTGGGTAACCAAAAACTGCTGGAGCGTGAAAAGTGGGTCGCGGGGGCGTTCAAAATGAAAGATCGATTAGAGCCATTTGTGCCTAATTCAGCTTCAAATGCCAGACAACAGCAACAGTTGCTGCTGCTGCTGCTGCTGTTGCTGTTGCTGTTGTCGTTGCAGTTGCAGTTGCAGTTGCAGTTGCAATTACTGTCGCAGTTGTTAGAACTGTTGTTGGTGATGGTTTCAATTGTTGCTGCAGATGCTGTTGCTGTTTTTACTGATGCTTTTTATTTGTGTTGTTGCTGCTCTTGTTGTGGTTGCAGCTGCTGTTGCAAATACTTTTGCTGTGTTGGTGTTGCGGGAGCTGTTGCTGCTGTTGTTATTGCTGTTATTGTTGCTGCTGCTGTTGTCGCTGTTCTGGCTGCTGATGTTGTTGTTGCTGTACAGTTCTTCTCTCTGGTTTCCTTCGTGTTGTTGCTGTCGTTGCTTGTGTTCTCGCTGCTTTTGTTATCGTTGTTGCTGCTGGTGCAATCAATTTGAAATATTTCCCAGCACATTCTGGCGACATTGACAGCAGGCGCGTGCAATTTGCTGTCTGTTGCTATTGCTGTGGTTGTTGCTGCTGCTGCTGCTGCTGTTGTTGTTGTAGCTGTTGCCGTTTTGGCGCTTTGGCGAATTTGTTGTAATTTATGAGCGGGCGCTGAACCAAATGGCAAACGCGACAAGTTTTACCAGTTTGCCGACTAACCGCACACACACACACACGCACACACACATACACGCACACACACAGCTGAGCTCTAAAGTTTTCAAAAAGGTTTTCGAGATTTTCATGCGGGCCAGTACACGACTTCCACTGCTAACAAAATGACGCGAAACAAGCAGCTCCACAACCACCAACAGCAGCAGCAGCAGCAGCAGCAGCAGCGCCAACACCACCAACAGCAACAGCAACACTCTCGCCATCAGCTGCAGTTGCAACTGTTGCTGCTGCTGTTGTTTGGCCTGTTGCAGCTGCTGCCCGCAGCTGTTGCACGGCCGCAACAGCAACAGTTGCTGCTGGAGGCGAGCACCGTGGAGCAGCCAGCAACAGCAGCAGGCACAGCAACAGCACCAGCAACAGGATCAGCAACAGGATCAGCAACTGCGCCAGCGCTCAACGATCCTTCGGGTGAGTTTACAACCCCAGCCCCAGTTTGGCTGAGTATCTTTCGTCCGCCTCCATCTTTAGATTAATTGGCGCAGTTATATCCGCTGCTTATTTTGCAGATCTTAGCGCTGGCCTTAATCTGTTGCCCGTGAGCAATTGGATTGCGGCTGCCGCCAACGCGGAGCCGCCAGCGCCCGTTCAATTCGTGCGCATCGCCATGAATAGTGGCCTGTGAGCTGCGGCCAACGGCCGACAGGTGGCGCCCGCTTGCTACCCAATACTCAATTTTGTGCATTAGTTTAATTTAAATATGGATTTTTTTTCGTTTCTTAATATGTATATATGTATATGTTTTCTTAAAAAGCCTTCTAGGAAAAGGGTTTAATAAAATTGTGTAGACAGCCGGAAAAAAACTTAAGTGCGAATCCTTGCAATCAACTTTAAAGCGTTTGACTGCCGAATACCCTGTGAACAGTGACAAACAAGTGAAGCAGTGAGTTTTTTATGAAAGCGTTGACTTTTCAACTTTGACCTTTAAAATGTGATAAACCGGTAAATATTTGGTTGATTTGTTGTTATTCGTTCGATTTGTGTTAATTCGATGCGGGTATACACAACTAAACAAAGGATGTTTTGAATCTATTCTTTAAGGAGCAATGCCATAAGTTGCTTTAAGAGACCAAATTATCTTGAAAATAATAATGTTGATATAACAACTGAAAGTAATTATTTTCTATACCTTTACCACACGATGTTTGTCAAAGGCAAATTCCATCATAAGTTAATAATTTGGAACTTCCCCAAAATTTACACTCTGAGAAATAAAGTAATAGTTTCGGACTTTGCTTTAATTAATGACAAAACATTTATCTTATTGGCTATAGATCAAGAACAAATCTATATAAATTTGTAGCCACTAATGTTTATAAATCTTTCCACAACTTTTATAAAAATATCTAGAATCAGAGTTATAATTTAAAGTGATTCATACTCACTTAAAGACCTTATGAATTCCATTTGACCCTTAGACAAGTATTAAGAACGTGTTGTTTTAACTCGCGTTTACTCGATTTTAAATACCCTGGCAATTAATGCAGCTGACAGTTCATCGAGTGGATTGTTTGCTGCGCTTGCCACTTGAAAAATGCGGTTCAATTGTGGCGCTTGTTGGCTTGTTGAATTAATGCGCCTTTTATGGCAATTATCGGACAAAAACTTTAATAGCTTCGCGAATAAAACAAAAAAAAATAGCAGCAATTTTATTGTTGCCGTTTACAGAGTGCCTGCCCCTGATCGACATTGGATCACACCTGATAACTAACAATTTAAAAACAGATTAAACACAAGAACGTAATAGATTGTTCATACAAAACAATTAAGAAACTAATCATTACATGACTTTAGCACCGCATGGTAAGATGAAAAATCACTTCCTACTCTTTAAAATGGTATCTCTAAAATAAAAAACCCTTAAAGCCTTTTAGATGAAAGTTCAACAAATGAATAACTTGGGTTTTTTCTTAACTTAAACTCAGCTTTTTATAATCTGATATCAAGATAAAGAAACTTCAGTCTCAATAACTGTCAAAAACACTTCGGGTGTTAATGCACAGTGAAAAGTATTTCTAAAAATAAATTTAACAAAAAAAAAAACGAACTCTGAGCACCAGTTGTAGTATATGACTGAAAGGGTATTATAACAATACAAATACTTGAAATTGATTATTGTCTTAAACAATAACTTTAACGAGATCATTAATGGCTTAAGTCATTAAGAGTTTACTTGAATTATGACATGTGAGTGCAAGATAATGCTTAAATATATATATATAATACTTTCCTTTCAATAAATAATATTCATGCTAGTTGTAAGGTATCTTATAAATTAAGTAAAGCTTCTAGTTTATAGAAACAAAGTAAAACAAAGGGATATGAATACTATCAGTCACAGTCTCGTATTTGTTATTAGATTGTGACTATCGCAAAGCCTTTCATCGCAAAACCCTGACCTATGTCCACAAGCACAAACCTTGACCTATATCAAAGGCTTTTGTATAATTAATCCATAAGTGGACAGCTTATTTTGTGGTTTAACTGGATTACAGTTAAGTGTGACATGAAAAAGCCGCATGTATTTCAATGGAATAATAACGATTGATAAAATAGAAATTTATTGTTGACGATCAAAATGAATTAACTATTTAAAGAACATCTTTTAAAGCCAACTTGTTGCGGTTATTAAAAAATTAATAAATATATTCACTTACACTCAGAGAAAGTAGACTAACATGCTGTATTCAGAGTGGGACTATTTAGGAATTAATTAATTATAAATGGCTTAATAAGAAAAAGGCGAACAAAACAAATATTCATAAAAAATGTTTAGCCTGATTCATAATTTTTTTTTCTCGAGTGCATATACAAAGGGGTAAAGGAGGGCAGGGGGGGGGGGGGGGGTTAGCTGGGCACGTGCTGGGTCGGTGTGCAGGCGACTTGTCGACACACATAAATTCAGCAGGTTCTCAACGCAATTGTTGCTTTTGTTTGCGTCGACAAAAGGCAAAGCTGGTTAAGAGACAAGGCGAGACGCAACGATAATCAGTCGCAGTCAGTCAGTCAGTCCGTCAGTCAGTCAATCTGTCAGTCTGTCAGTCAGTCAATCTGTCAGTCGACGCGCTTATCGCATCTATAAAAGCGAATCGTCAACGCTGGCGTCGTCTCAAAGCGGCCGCGTTCCAAATGCTAGCAACAACAAGTGGCAACCTGAGCGGGCTTCTCAGTCCCGGCGATGCGCAGTGTACGCCGCCCGGCACCGGCCTGTGGAGCGGACTGGTCCAGCTGCTGCTGCAATCCCTGCTGACCGCCCAATGCAATATGGCGCCCAGCACCTTGTGGCCACCCGACTATGGCGATGTCGCCGCCACTAGCGGCTTCAACGAACCCTACGACTTTGTTGTGATCGGCGCCGGGTCGGCGGGTTCTGTTGTTGCCAGTCGCCTCAGCGAGAATCCTGACTGGCGTGTCCTCGTCCTGGAGGCGGGCGGCGATCCGCCCGTTGAATCTGAGGTGAGTTCAAGTGCCAGTTCAAACATATTTATTATAGCCATGTTTACGCTTCCAATTAGCCAAATAAGTGAGTGTTGTGTGTTGGTGTGAATATGGAATGCGCACAACACGATTCAGCTTTAAAAAAAAACAGGGCTGCAATCAGCGCGTGATCTTTTACTTATTTAGAGCATCTGCACTTGAAGAAAAAAACGAAACTTTCTGAAGTTCTCAACTTAAAAAACTTTAAGTTTCTCCTAATGTGTGCCCATAAATAAATTTATACCCTGTACACAAGATGTATACCAAAATATAGTTGTATTTGGCCTCTAGATGGCGCTTTAGTTGAATAATACTCTGTGCCAAGCAAGGTTAAAGCGATGATTAATGTGAAAAGCATGCGTATATAAAATATATGTAAAAAAATATAGAGTATGTGCATGTTAACATGATGTTAACAGAATAAAGATAAGAATGTGTGTAAGTTTATATTTTATATATAATGTGTTCTAAAGAAATCTAGCGTAAAGGTTAAAGTCCGCTTATCATTTAATCAAAACAAAAATCTACTTCGCTTTAAATAAATTAGGTTTTAAATCTTATAAGGTATTCTTTCTGATTTCGGATTAGTAAAATACAACAGATTTTAAATGATGTCTACGCTATTATAAAATGCTTATCTTGAAATAAGTTTACAAAGTAATGTAATCTTGAGAAGAAAAGAAAATGTTTTAAAAGTTATCTTCCAAATGCAAATGAATTCTCTAAAGTTCGTTTATCTTACTTTTCTTTTACATTGCTTTATCTCAGATGAAGCCTTTAGGCAAACATAAACAAGATAAGCTGCTGTTGAGAGTATCTTTTTAGATAAGTTAAAAGTCTTGAGAGCAGTTAAAATAATATTAATTAAGAGTATTTTCGAGTGTTGTTCCGAAAGAGCAAATCTAAAGAAATTATTTATATATCTGAGAATCTAACATTAAGTGCTTTAGATGTATTTAGAGGGTTATAGGTTTTTATTTAGTATATGCAGGACTTAAAGGGAAGTCGGCAAGGGTATTACCTAATCGGATATTGCCGACTAGAACGTTCTTACTTGTTTTTGTTTATATTCTGATTGACTTCAAACACGAATGATTCTGGTGTATTTTAAGTAGTTGAAAATTACCTGAAATATAAAAGAAGAAAGCGTGATAAGTTAATTGGCATAATAATGTAAGATATAACAATAAGTAAAGTTTATATTTTTATACAACAATAGCTTTAATTAAAAAACTTTTAATAGAAAACAAGATCACTGCAGTGTTTTCATATTAAGCAGAACTTTTCCTTTTCTAAAAATAAATTGATTTCAACTCATATTTTTTTACCACACATCTATGGAAAATATCTTCTCTGTAAATAATAAATAAAAATATAAATAAGAAACTAACTTTAATTCTTTAATTGAAATTCATTTTAATTGTTTTAATTCATATCTCTGCAGCTGCCCGCGCTGTTCTTCGGGCTGGAGTTGTCGGAGTTCATGTGGAACTATTACACGGAGAACACCGGCACGGCGTGCCAGGCGCAGCGGGACGGACGCTGCTATTGGCCGCGCGGGCGGACGCTGGGCGGCTCGGGAGCGGCCAATGCGATGCTCTATGTGCGCGGCAATCGGGCGGACTTTGACGGCTGGGCGGCGCTGGGCAACGAGGGCTGGAGCTACGACGAGGTGCTGCCCTACTTCGAGCGGTCGGTGCGACCCGCGGGCAATGCGACGCATCCGCGCGGCTACGCAGACCTGAACGCCTTCGAGCTGCAGGACGCGGATATACACAAGATGATATACGCGGGCGGCCAGGAGCTGGGCGTGCCCAGCGTGGCGGCCTTTGCCGAGGGCAGCTTTGTGGGCTATGCCGCAGTGCCGGGCACCATCAAGCAGGGCCAGCGCTCCAGCACGGCCAAGGGTCATCTGGGCCGCGTCGCCGCCCGGCCCAATCTGCACGTCGTAAAGCGTGCCCAGGTGACGCAGCTGCACTTCGATGCCGACGGACAGCGCGTGCATTCAGTCAGCTTCGAGCGGGACGGACGCAGCCATCGCGTCGCCGTTGCCCGGGAGGCTGTGCTGTCGGCCGGCGCCATTGACTCGCCGGCGCTGCTGCTGCGCTCGGGCATCGGGCCGCCAGAGCAGCTGCAGCAGCTGCAGCTGCCGGTGGTGCGGCAGCTGGCGGGTGTGGGCGGTAATCTGCAGGATCATGTGCTGGTGCCGCTGTTCATGCGCCTGGACAAGGGCGTTGCCGTGCCGGCCACGCAGCAGGAGCTCCTCGACAGCATCTACCAGTACCTGACGAGCCGCACTGGACCGCTGGCCAGCCACGGCACCACCTCGCTGGTGGGGTTCGTTCACACGGCCAACGACAGCAGCGCCGATCCGCGCTATCCGGACGTGGAGTATCATCATTTGTATATTCAGCGTGGCCGCCACGACATGTTGCAGCTTTTCTTGAGCGGCCTGTCGCTGCAGCAGCCCTATGTGACGCATCTGCAGCAGCAGCTGGCGGAGGCGCATATCCTGTGCATCTTTGTGGTGCTTGCGCGTCCGCAGTCGGCGGGCGAGCTGCGGCTGCGCAGCTCCGATCCGAAGCAGCCGCCGCAGCTGTTCAGCAACTATCTGCAGCAGCCAGCGGACTGGGCGACGCTGCTGCGCGGCATACGCCACCAGGAGGCCATGGAGCAGACACAGGCCTACAAACAGCGCGACGCCCAGCTGCTGCACATACCCATTGCGGAGTGCGATGAGGCCGCTCTCGAGTTTCGCAGCGACGCTTATTGGCGCTGCTATGCCAAGTACTTTACGGTCACCTGCTACCACCAGACGGGCACGCTCAAGATGGGCCCCGCCTCGGATGCGGCCGCCTGCGTTAGTCCGCGGCTGCAGCTGCACGGCGTTGCCAATTTGCGCGTCGCCGATGCCAGCGTCATGCCCGCCGTGGTCAGCGCCAATACGAACGCGGCCACGCTGATGATCGGCGAGCGGGCCGCTGAGTTCATCGCCCAGGACTGGGCTGGACAGGCGCAGCCGAAGCAACAGCATACACATGATGCCTTGTAGCGAGAAAGTCGACGAATTGCACAGGTTTTTGTTGTCCTTAGATTAAAATTCCTTCTTTTTTTTTTTGTCTTATAAAATATAATATAAACTGTAATTAATATAAAACACATGAAAATAAAAATGTAAATGTACCCTTACGCAACATGTTTAGATTTGTCGAATATTGCTAAATGAAAATTGAGCTCATTCTTAACCATTATTGATAAGTAAACTCCTCCTTTAATTAAACCCTTTTTTTTTGTCATAAATCATATAATATTAATATAAAATTTACCCTTTAACAACATACATATTTAGATTTGTGGCGTTTTTAAATATTTTTGATAAGTAAACAAAATTTAATATTAGCTTATTTCATTTGATCATTTGTGGACATTTAAACTTGTATATTATGTGTTTTTTTTACATATTTGTAATATTATTTTGTATTATTTGTTGTAAAAGTTGTAAGTTTTCACCATCGATTTCATTCTGCGCAATAGTAAGTATTCGGTTTGCCTATTGAATTATGGAAATCGTTGGCCAGAATGCATTCCCAGGCAGAGTTCACGAGCCCTTGAACTGATTTTTTGCAATTCATTATTGGCCAGTGGACAGTAAACAAATGCAAGTGCGGAAACTTAACAAAACAAACTTATGGAATGGGACTTAAGGGTACAACAAAGAATTGAACATATTGAATGGGAAAATAGGGGATTAGGAAAATTGTGACAAATTAAATTACTTCTTTAAGTATTGGCTAATAGCTTAAGTCTTGGCTAAAGGTTTTTGCACAGGCGGCCAATCTTAACTTACGTAGTAGCCGCAATTATTATAACTAAGCTAAAGCTTTTTACAGGGTATATATAACAGTTGCGCACACCCCACCAGAGTACTCTTCTTGGTTTGCCTAGGAAATTGTGTCATCTTGGCAAATTGCCAGGGCCTAAGACAAGGGGTTAACTTGGGTTAAACAATAAAACGAAACTAATTAACAAGTGTATGCAGAAGCAAGAGTAGACCCACCAAATACCCTGTAGACAAATTTCGACTCTTAACAGGGTCTCTCTGGCTTCGTTCTAGCCGAATTCAAGCGCACACTTCTCCCACCCATTGATAGACATGTTTTGGGGCTGTTAACACCTCGCCCCCACCTCCCCAAAAGATACCGAATTGGCGGGCAGAGTGCTTGTTGGGCTTATCGAAAGCGACGACTTATCAAGAGAGCATGGGCTGGATGAATTTTCATGTGAAGTGCGATCATAAAAAACAATTCGCGGCCCATAATTGAATACGCGTTATCAGGCGGCCCCTGGGCCTGGCCGGGAGTCGTTTAGTAGTTTGCAGTCGTCGCTGCTGCTTCGCCTTAGCTTCTGGCTGCACCCGCTCTTGAATGTCACATCTAATCTCGGGTTGTCAGTGATAAAGGCGCGTCCGGCAGAGCACGCGCCCTCCCCTCTAAATATGCTATTTTCGTACAAATACACAGCAAGAAATTAATGTTGACGGGCATTCATTTCATTTTTTAACCTAGAAGTCTAAAAATTAAAAATGCTGCAAGCAGTAAATGTTTGCCTGTTGGTTGGTTACAGTTGGACAGCCTTTGTCGTATGCTTACGGTTTTACAGCCACTCGCTTACAATATGAAACTGTGCTAAGCTTAAGGACTCGCAGTTTGTTTGAGAGCCTAACAAAACAGAACTCTTTTCGCTCAGTGTACGTATTGTATTTGCAATGCAAATTGCGCAGGTGATTTACGGCGACGCGAGCAGCATGCGAATGCGACCGGAGAACGGTACGGTACAAATGCCGGCTGCCGGCCACGGCCGGCGAACAGTTGCGCACGGGCAGCGCCAGTGGCCACATACGCAGCGAATTCAAATTGAAACGAGGAGACACGAGTTGAGACGATAGCAAGATGGAGTTTTTGAGTGCTGAGTGCGCGGCGCGTTCGGCGGGTCCGGCGAACACGCTGATGTCGCTGCTGCTGCACACGCTGATAGCCAAGTACTGCGACCTGAGCGGCCAGCAGCAGTGGCCAGCGGACCAGGGCGACTGGCTGGATCAATCGGGCGGCTTTGTCGAGCCCTACGACTTTGTCGTTGTCGGCGCTGGCAGCTCCGGTGCAGTCGTCGCCGGCCGCCTGGCCGAGCAGACCAACTGGCGCATACTGCTGCTGGAGGCGGGCGGCGATCCGCCCATCGAAACGGAGTTTGTCGCCTGGCACATGGCCACCCAGTTCTCCGCCTGGGACTGGCAGTACCATACGCAACCGAACGGACGCGCCTGCATGGCCATGCTGGGCGAGAGCTGCCACTGGCCGCGCGGCAAGATGCTGGGCGGCACCAACGGCATGAACGCAATGATCTATGCGCGCGGCACGCGCACCGACTTCGACGACTGGGCGGCGCGCGGTAATCCGGGCTGGGGCTACGATGCGGTGCTCGAGTACTTCCGCAAGGCCGAGGACCTGCGCTCGACGCGGCCCGGCTACAAGCCCGGCGATCACGGCGTCGGCGGCCCAATGGGCCTCAACAACTATGTGTCGGACAATGAGTTCCGCTCGACCATTCGGGCGGGCATGCTGGAGATGGGCTATGGGAGTGCGCCGGACTTTACCGAGGGCTCGTTTGTTGGCCAAATGGATATACTGGGCACTCAGGATGGCGGTCGGCGCATCACCACCGCCCGTTCCCATCTGCGCCGGGATACGCCCAATCTGCATATCGTGCGCCACGCCCACGTCAAGCGAATCAATCTGAATGGGCAGCAGCGCGCCGAGAGCGTCACCTTCGTGCATCGCGGCGGCAAGGAGTACACGGTGCGCGCCAGCAAGGAGGTGATCCTCTCCGCCGGCGCCATCGGCACGCCCCAGATCCTGATGCTCTCAGGTAGGTCACAACAGCTGTCAAGGTTTGCCAATGTCAAACGGCGACTTTAATCTCTGCCCAAAACGACCAAGTCCGATAAGATAGCAAACAAAAAATACTCTATTGAATGCATAGTTAGAGGCTTTTATGGCCTAGATAATCTTATCCGATAGTTGCAAGTTTTGGAACGACAAACAACTTGAACTGCTTAGCTAAACATTTTTGAAGTCGATAAGGCTAGCCCACAAGGTAAAGCTTGAGTCTATGCCAAAGGAGATATTCTGCAAACAATAGCAGAGTTTGGCTTACAAAGTATGAGAGGAGCAAAAGTAACCACAATTAAAGAGGAAGTAAGAGAAATATATAAACAATTTTTCAAGCCTTAAATTAGACACACACTCAAGAAACTCAAATTATAAGAAGACTGCTTTGACTTATAAGAGTATAAGAGTAGTTATGCCCACACTAGCTTAGTTTCAAACCAATTAGACCACTTAATGGGATATTCTGTTGAATAAGGAATAAGGCATCTTCTTTTCAATGACATTGTTGCTTTTTATATAGTGCACATTTATTTAATCTCCTTTAATTTCTTATGCTTCAGGCATTGGACCCGCCGATCATCTGCGTAGCGTGGGCGTGCCCGTCAAGCTGGATCTGCCCGTGGGCCGCAACCTCAAGGATCACGCCAGTCTGCCGGTGATCTTCCAGATCGACAAGTCGACGGCCCGCAAGCCCACCGAGGAGGAGCTGGTCGATGCCATGTACAACCTGCTGATGGGTCGGCATAGCAAGCTGCTGCACCACGAGGCGACCGCGCTGACAGGCTTCATTAACACCACCTCACTGCATGGTCCCAATCCGGACATACAGACAACGAACTTCTTCAGTCTGATGCAGAGCCCGGAGCTGCGCGGCTATGTAAAGGCCACTGGGTTCAACGAGCGCGTGGCCAAAAGCATCCTGGCGGCCAACGAGCACTCGAACACTTATATTACCTATCTGCTGCACCTGAAGCCCTTCTCGGCTGGCCGGCTGGAGCTGCAGAGCGACGACTTTATGGCGGCGCCGCTCATCGATCCCGGCTACATGACCGACGAGCGCGACGTGGACACCTACATACGGGCCCTGAACATCTACAAGCGGCTGCCCGAGACGCGCGCCTTTGGCGAGCGCGAGGCGCAGCTGCATCAGGTCGACCTGGAGGCCTGCAATGGGCTGAGCTATCAGTCGGACGACTACTGGCGGTGCTACATACGGCACATGACGACCACTGTCTACCATCCCGTGGGCACCGCCCGCATGGGTCCCGCCAGCGATCCCAGCGCCGTCGTTGATCCGCGCCTGCGCGTCCATGGCGCCCAGGGGCTGCGTGTGATCGATGCCAGCATCATGCCGGACATTGTGGGCGCTAACACGAATGCCGCCTGTATCATGATCGGCGAGAAGGGCGCCGACATGATCAAGGAGGATTACTTGGCTGGCGGCCAGCATACGGAACTTTAAAGCTGCGTATTCTGTTTAGTTGGGCCAGCTACATCCATCCATGTATACAACTATATATATACATATATATATGCCTTTTTTCATTTTTTTTTTTTGTATATTTTAATTAGCGAATAAATTGCATGTGCTGCAATTGACACAAAACTTAAAAGCACTGCTTGGTTTGAAACTGTGCTAAGCACTGCTTGGCTTGGCACAAATAAACCAATAAAAGCTTCTTGTACTAGGCTTTAAACTTCGCTAAATGTAAATGCGATAGCAACAATTTCACACTTGGATACTTTTCCCGCTGGCTTTCAAACCCTTATAAAAAAGAACAATTACGCAGTGGCATCAACAACTAAGATTCGCACAGTGACTCTCAAAGCGTTAAGAACTTTTGTTTGAAAATTGCCAACTATTTGAATTCTTTGCTGTTTTAAACAAGTTTCAAGAAATTTCATATAAATCCCAGTAGACCTTTCAGTAGTAAACACTCTGCTAGCAATTTAAGCCAACTTTTATAAATTAAAGTAGGCATCAAATGGAAAATTGACAGCACAGATTCAGGTGACCAGCAGGGAATGTTTAATAGCTCATTCGTCTTCTGAGTTTTGTAGTGCTAACATCGTTTCTAAAAGTTGTATATAAATTGTTTGTGTTTTAAAAATTCTAAATTCTAAAATGGATAAAGATATTGAAAAGGCAACCGGCGATCTTGTAATATATGTGTACAAAAAGTGACACTCAATGAACCCGAATTAAAAAATAAATATTTGGAACATGTTTTTCATTTTTCTTCATACATTATTGTAAATGAATAAGGCAATTTGTATCCTGGCCTTGCAAGTTCCAAATTAAAGTGTTTTTTTAGATAATTTTTACATCTCCTTATTTTGGTAAGTGTAAACTTATTCATAAAATATATATAACCTAATTTATTTGCAGCTCGAAACACGTTTCTGGACAATTTTTTTTTTGATAATTTCTCATGGATTTGTCCAAATCAAAAATTTAAAGCATTATGTATTAGATTTATTTTTAAAGCAAGGTCCGAGGATAAGTCCTTGTGTTTGCTTTAATACAGACAACAACATGGATTACACGGAAAAAATATATATAAATATATATATATATATATTTAATCAAACGAAACCAAGCCTATAAATGCTCTGCATAGTTCTCAATATTTTATATTCTGATCATGCTAAACATTTTTATAAATCAGGCCAGGAGGCTGCCGATATATAAGTATATAAATGTGTATATTTGTACAACTCTGGCCCAAAGACATTCGATACACAAAATAATTATTATGTAAGAAAGTGCATTTAAAATTAATTTACTAGAAATTGGAGCATGGTCCGAGCCTCAAAGCTTGCGTGTGCTCTAATGCCAATTAGTTAGAAACAAAAAAATTGCTGCGTTATTTCCTCCATATAAAGAAATAATAAAAAAGAAATGCAATACACAAAAATAAGGTCTCGAGAGTAAATCCTTGATCAATTATAAAAAAAATAAAAAAATTTTGCTGCGTTATTTCCACAAACTAAAGGATAAAAGGGAAAAAAAAATGTTCTAAAATTACCTTCAGTTCCACAAAATGGACAAGTAAAATTTATAGTTATAGACAGGACGAGGAAGCAAGGTCCGAGGACAACGAAGTCCTTGTGTTTGCTCCTTGTTCTTAAAATGATATTTATATACATATATATTGAGTTAATATATGAACATATCACGTTGTTTTGAGACTGGTGACAACAGCAACAGCCTCGAAAATCTTAACATAAAAATCGAATGAGAACTCCAAACCTATACAAAACTCTGAACGAAACGAATTTCTGTTTACTCATTTTGAAGCACCGTAAAAATCCTCGGCTCTATTACCTGAAACTAAATTTTAAGTTGCTTTATTCGTTTTATGGAGTTAACCAGTCTTTCCATGGGCACAACCTCCAAAAATTGGATTCTCTGGTAAGTGTGTTCTCAAATTTTTTTTATAATTTACTTATTTCTTTTCTTTTCCTTAGTGTCTCTATTTTATAAAAAAAAATATGTATATTTTTAATATGCATTTATAAATTTTTCACTTCAACGTATTTAACATCGCAGCGGCAGGAAAACATACACGAAAATGAAAAGCAAAAGTAAAATTGCTTTCCATACATTTGGAAGACCAACTACAAATTCAAATTTTTTAATTAAACGCTTTTAAAATAAAGTTTGTTACAAACCCTAAATATTTGCAACTCGGTTTTTCTCTGGGTCTGGGCCATTGCCGGTTGCCGATTGCCACCTGCGAATTGATTGATAGCTTTCACTATTCCCGCCCCACCGCAAATATCTTGGCTCATTGCTATGCCGCCAAACACTTGGCGCCACACAACTGGGCGCTCATCCAGCTGTTTGGCATGCATACAAACCGATGGTAATTAATCGGTGGGTCGCACAAGTGGGCCCAAACAACAATCAAATCCTACAGCGATTGCTGTGTTAATTATTTGTAGGTTAATTGGGCAATGATGAGTTGCAAATTAATTGCAGAGGCTTTTGATTTTGGCAGAGCCGTCATAATAAACTAGCTTTGAGCTTCTTCGGCAGTGTAAATACAATAGTTCATCTTAAATGTGGTAGAATACAATAATAAAATACAATTGCCTTATACTTTAAGGACTTCAACTATCTTCAAATAGCAATGAACTTTACTAACGAGAAGGTGAAAAGTAAAAAAGTTCATTCACATAATTTAAAGTTAGTTTCCAGTAAAAGTGTTCCTAAATTTGGATTCTCTAATCTCTGATAAAGTAGCCTGTTATAGCCTAAATATTACCCAACTCTCATGGTATTATTTAATTATATTATAAGAATATGATTTAATCAATCGAAAGAAATTCAATTAATTGAATAAATTGGATGTAAATATCGATGGAATAGGGAAAATACCTATGTAAGTTACAAGTATTACTTGCTATTGGGAAAATCTATAAATAAATACGAGTATATATATGTATATTCATTAAAAGAATAAATTTGATTAGAGTGCCCCCGTGAACTAGTTCCCAGTGGCTCCGCAGCGAACGCATTTCCAGGCCAGAGGACAGAGTAAAGATTGGCCAATGAGCGTGCACGTAACGGCCAAAACGTTTGCACTTGGCCCAGAGCTGGGCTGCGACAGGTGGATAAGCGAAATAAACGAAATCCCGTCGGTGTAATACGCAATTGAGATCCATCAGAGATGCGTTACGCAGATTTGACAATGAATTACGAGCGAACGGGGCAACGATGACGCGCCAAAATTCATTTGCCAGCGTTTAGGCAACAGATTAGACGATAGACGTCAGCCCCAGAGCTACCTGTTGCCACAGCAGCAGCAGCAACAGCAGCAACAGCAGCAACAACTGAATGTGGTTACCCACATACGAGTACATGTGTAGCTGGGGAAGTAACATCCGAGTGTGGTTGGCATGTAAGCATTTGGGAATAGGTCACGTAGTGCTCGTGCAATTGGCCACGCTCCGTTTGGCTTTGTGGTTGGCCTCAGATGATATATGTATATGAACATATTATATATATTGACAGATACAAATGCAGCGCTAAAGTTAGAGCTGCTGATACATAGACACAGATACAAGATACAAGATACAAGCTACAAGCTACAATTTTCAGCCTTCTGCCTTTTGTCATTTAATAAAGTGCACTTCATTCGCGCATTGCCAAACCTTAGCCAATAGATATGAAAAATATTTATTATATGTATTTATATATATATCGAATCATTCATTATGTCACTTCTTCGTCTTCTTCTTCGTGTTGAACATGCCACTCGTTTTGAGTACGCGCCTTGAGTGTTTTTGCATTTCACTTTTAATTGCTTTTAAGTAAATTTCGCTGTTGATTGGGAAAGTGAAGTGACAAAGAGCCAAATAGAAAAGAAAACGAGCCGCGAGTACCGGAAATTTGTGCGCTTTATGATGTGCCGCCCGTAATTGTAGCGGAAGTGGTTTATAGTGGGTCACTTAGCCACCCATCCTACCCCCCTTATCAGTTTATGACTAGGCTCAACACTGGCCAGAGAGCGCCACCTGTTGACACTTCATTGCAAATAATTAAATTTTGTTAATTTGCCTTGTTAATTAAGAAATTTATTTAATCCCTGGGAAACAGAAATGCGATTGTTATTGCGAATGCATTTAGAAAGGTGATTTCCTAAGACAAAAATATTTGTATTGTTTTCGCTTTAACAGCGCCACCTGTCGCCCATTTGCCATATCAAATAGAATAAAAATGCCACATTTCGTTTAACTTAAATAACTTTGTTTATTATTACACATTAAACGCTTTTGAAATCCGAGAGATTGTTAGGAAAACAATTTGAAATAGTCGCGTATCAAAATTTCATAATTCATTACAGTAATAGATGTGGTTTTATGGAGGGCTCGTTGCACAATTTGAGAGATTGCCCCGCTGTAAATGCCCCACTTCTCAGCCCTTGACCATTCTTGGATGGCAATAAACGACTTCACATCTCATTGAAGGGCCTCTCTCGGCTCAAACATGGCCAAGTTTTACAAGTTGGTCGACTTTATTTGTTTAGTGACGTTTCAAGTTTTTACTTTGGTACGTTAACGGAGAATTGGGCTTGACATTTTTCCCCCAGCCGAACTGACAAATTTTCGCATGGAAAAGTCACGCACAGCTAGGAAAACACTAAACAAAAAAAAAACCAAAACACAAATAAAACCGATTGTTGTGTGACCTTGTGACATTAGCTATATTAACAATAACATCGCATCGTATCGACTGGCGTCGCTCCCCGTTTTATTGTCGCTCTGTTAATTTGCGGTCATTACATTTTGTTCCGAATCTTCTTCAGCGCCAACACGCCGGAGCCTACTTAATGGAGACACCAAATGCCGAATACCCCTCATTTTCCCCTCTTGTGTTTCGTTTGCGTAATTGAATTCGAGCATTTGATTGAGACATGTGCGTGAGTCAGGTGGGAGAGTACTGTTTATAAATTAGATTTGCGGTACTTTATTCTATTTATTTATTTGTTAACTGAGCGGAATTCGTAATTGAAAGCCAAGATTCTAATGGGAGTAACAGAGAACTGTTAACTTAACTGTTAGGTTAACAGTAACATAGACAGCTTAACATCAATTGATTTTAGTGAACTAGACAAAACAGAGCTTAAAATAAAAGACTTATTTGTATTACTTAAAAGCGCTCTGTCAAAGAGTATCGGGAAGTTAAATCGCTTATTGGATCCGCGTAATTGATGCTCTTTTGTGTGCGCTCTAACAGCAGCAGCAGCAGCACTTTAACAGCCAGAAACAGTCGAGTGCACGCTCTGTTAACCAGCAGTCAGACATGTTAACGCAAGGAAATCTATATCATTAAATATTATTAAACATCATTCAATGCAATTCAATTATATTCAATTCGTAGTAAACGCAAGCCAAAAAAATGATCGTTTTCCTGCGATTTTTACAATCGCTTTTTTTTGGCAGTTGTGTCCCAATTTTCCAAACCTGTTTTCGCATTAACTAAAAAGTATTTTCAAATTTGTTTTTCTTTGTTTTTGCAATTCTTTTGCTTCGGGTTTGCATCCGTTGCCTGTGCAGAGATGACGTCATTTACTTTAGTTCCTTATCTTTGGATACAGTTGTGGGCCACTGCAGTGGCTTACGTGAGCACACACATACACACATATAAAACACATATCGAACAACACAAGACTCACACATACATATAGTCGAAGATCGTCGGCTAAGTGCACATAACTGTTAAACGAGCATGAAGGTCGTTTGGTTAAATGAAATATAAAAAAAAGAAGTTGATTAAATAAAGTAAAAGATCCACACGAAAATAAAAAGCGGGAGAGAGTCGCAGCAGCAGCAGCAGCAGGAGCGCCAAACGGTTGCCAAACGGTTATGCGGCCCGCTCGCCATCGCTCAATCGGGTAAGAGCACGACTGCAAATACGAGTACGAGTACGAGTACGAGTACGAGTACAAGTACTCAACCGTTTCGCAACCGCAGCAGAAGCCGAAAAGGAGCCACCAAGCTGGAACGCGCTGCTCCACTCTGCTCTCCTCCGCTTTCCACTTGCGCTGCGTGTGTATTTGTTGTTTAGAGATGGGCGCGTGACGCATTGTTTATCAATATCAACATACTCTTCTCTTTGAACTGGCAATAATTAAAATAAACAATGTGATGTGAGCTAGCTAACCTTTGAACTGTGCAAAATGTGTATGTTTTTGGAGTATTTTTGTTACTCATATAAATAGTATCATTTTGTCTAAAGATCTATAGCAAAAATGAGTAATTCAATTTTCTTAATAGGGTATAGAAATTTAGGTATATAGTAGAGATAAGGTATAAAGTTAACTAGCTCAGTTTAAGGTAAAATTCACCTAAGCCAAATCCACATAGTTGGAAAACCAAATAAACCAATCCATCGTGCATATTGTATTAACATTAAAAAAAGATATATATAAGGAATAAGTTATGCCCAATATAAATGAGTAATAAACAATATAATTTATTTGTTAGATATTATTTAATAATTTACTATAACATTGAAAGTTAGCTTGAGAGTGAATAATATAACCCGCTTGCAAAAGAATAATCATGAAGGTGGTAAAACATGTCTAGTTAAAGAAGAAGAGTGATCAGCTTTCTTATTGGGCTTGCATTATATTAAAACACAAACTAATTTAATAAATAAAAATTAAATATGTTCATCTATTGTACTACATATTTTAATAAGGATAATTACACGTAGAACGTAGATGGATAATAAGTAAAACACATAGATAGAGATAAAGAGAGATAAGCGGAAAAATGTGCCTGGCACTTAGACTGGTCACCAAATTAACAAATTAGCAAACAGGTACGTCGTGAAAGGCTCGTGTCTGTATCGTGTCACGCGAGCAGCTCTAGGCCGGCGTGTGCAGAGCGAACGACGACAAAGCGCGCAGAGACAACTCCTCGACCAAAGCCGACCGGAGGAGGGCAGAGAAGGGACAGAGCGGAGCAGGGCGAGCGCATGCGCAACCGCTTTAGCTTTAGCGTCAGCTTCAGCCGCAGCCGCAGCCAGAGCAGCGGTCGCTTCGACGCGCTTGCAACAAGAAATGCGAAGCAGACAAAACGTCGCACACGAGCTGCTTTTGTGGCTCAGAAACGCAGCGGCTGCCAAACGAGTCGGTTGCCTTTTTTTTTTGAAAGCAAAAAAAAAAATAAAATAAATTACACTTCTTCAATTTCATTAACTGTTGCCGCTTTGAATGCGGAGACTCGACGCGGCTCGCACTTCTTTTGATTACTATTAATTCAATTTTTTGAAAAGGCAAAATATATTAATTTTTTTTTGTATTTTCTTTTGATGCCTAAATGAAAGTGCACAAAAACAACAACAAAAACAACAACAACATCAACAGCAGCAACAGCAATTGTTATTGTGATCGTAAACGTGAACGTGAACGTGCTACGTGATTTGTGATTCGTGAATGAAAGGCAAGAAAGTGTTGCAGGCGCATTCTTAAAGAGCTAAATAAAATATAAAAAAAAGAAAATTAAAATGAAAAACATGTGCTGAGTGGCAAAGGCGAAAGGGGAGAAGCGCAGCGAGAAGCTTTAACAGAGTCTCAAGGATTGCGCACATTTACAGAGAAAGAGTGAAAGAGAGAGCGCGAGAGCGAGAAAGGAATATAGTTCAGTATGGTTGTTGTGCCTGCGCTGGGCGCCGCCGCCGTTTCGGTGGGCGGTCTGCTGTTTAAAGCGAGCGCCGCCTCCAAGGCGGCAGCCGCAGCAGGCGTGGCCGCTGTGGGCGCCTCCAAGCTGGGCCTGGGCATTGCCACTGCCATTAAGCTGACCACGGCCGTTGTCGGCGTCGGCAAGCTAACGATTTTGCCCTTTCTGATCGCCGCAATCGCCTACTACAATTACGATCTGTTCGATCCCGAGAATCGGCCCTTCAACGTGCAGCAGGTGGAGCTGGCCTACGATTTTATCATCATCGGTGGCGGCTCAGCGGGCACGGTGCTGGCCTCGCGCCTCTCGGAGGTGCCGCACTGGAAGGTGCTGCTGCTCGAGGCCGGCGGCCAGGAGACGGAAATATCGGATGTGCCGCTGCTCTCGCTCTATTTGCACAAAAGCAAAATGGACTGGAAATATCGGTAAGTGGCATCGAGCAGATGAAAACAGCAAAAAATACTATAGCAAAAAAAAAAAGACACACGAGGCCTTCACAGTGACCCACTTAACTTGAGGGACAGTCAAACAACTAAATTGTAATAATAACAATTATGAGTGAGCTTGTCAGCACGGTAGCACGACTAGCCAAATACCCTGTAGTTAGTCAGCTGCACATGAGAATTTCGCACTCTATTTTTGCAATATAAAAACATCTTATGTGAAAAATTAAGAAAATTTCATTACAAATTAATTTTTTTGTATGGGTATGCTAAAAGCACATTTAAAAGAAACCTAGAGAATAAATCAATATCGAACTGAGAAAGTGTAGAAGTTAATAAACTAAAAATAAAGACAAATTTAAGTCAATTCAATTTTGTTCATTCCACAATGCAAATCATAAGAATTTATAAATAATTTCTGTAATATTAAATGACAGTCAGATAGAATGCTTAGGCATCAACTTAATATCCGTTAAACGTTGATTATTATTAATTTGAACAAAACACTTCGTCGCCTTTTTGTGCCCATTTTGGAAATTGAGTGCAGGGTATCATGTTTGTAATAAAAGCAGACGACAACTAGCCAAGTACAAACAATTGTCATTCAGTTTGCCACCTTTCGGTCAACTCAAACAAGCCACGCCCCGTTTTAGGCCCTGAGTCGAGGCGAGTCGAGTCGAGGGCTGGGCTCAAGTCTGCTGATGCGTCACACTGATGACTTGCCATTTCCATTCCAATTTCCATATTCAATACCATTTCTGCTTAGCTTTTTTCTTCTTCTTGCCTTGTTTTTTTTTTTATTTTTTTGGGCCAATCTCGTGGCTATTGACTGTGAAATTCAAATGGCCAAGAGCTGCGCATCGTTCACTGATTTTGGACCTAGTTTATGACATGTGCGTTGCCAAGTCAAACGAATTGAGTTGTGAATTGAATGAATGAAAATTTGTGGAAATTTTTTTTTGTTTGGATTGCAAATTTAATCAAATTGTACTCGATTTACTCAACAATATGTTACAGATGCAATTAAAAGTTCAACTTGGGTAAAGTAGATGTTCTCTAAATCTCTAACACTTTTAATATTAAAGTATTTGGTTTGCCTAATGACATTTGCAAAGCTCACAAACTACTGTCAACTTGATTGTTTAGCAAACATATTTATCAACAAATAACTGAAATATAAAATAAATTTGATCAACTCTAGCCAAGCCAAGAGGCTGCATACAAAATATGCCTTGAAGAGGCCTCTTTTAGGCAACTTAAGCAAACTTTGGGCAAATTGAAGTCTATGCTTTGATCGTGTTGATCATTTACTTTGGTACACACCTTGCTGATAGTTGACCAGTGCCAGAGTTGGCAACACTTTTGAGTTGGCAGCAATCTGTCAAAGTGTTTGGCTATTTGCGATCTCTTTTCACACACAAATAGCAAATGGATTTTTCATGGCGAAAGACTTAGCCTATAGACTGTTTTAATTTACTGCAAAGCCGCATTGGACAATGGAGATTTTTGCATTGAATAATGCATTCATAATGCACAACAGCAACAAACAAATAAGAAAAATGTTAAAGAAAAGAGATTGCACTGAACAGCGTACACATTGTGTAATCATGGTTTTTGTGTGTATTGGAAATTAAAAAATATGGCTTAATAGCGTATAATAGAGAATGGACCTGTCTAACAGAGAGTAAAATAAATGCTTCTCCACAAGGTATATACCTTATATTATAAGTACTTTGTTTAAGACTTGATTTCAAATGAATTGAGACTAAAAACATGACATGGGATAAGATGTACTTTTTTCAATAATTCCATATTTTACATTCAATACAAATATCAATTCCCCAATGAATTTCTGGCTCTCTGCCCATTCTAAACTTTAAAAAAATCCACAAACCCTTTTTAAAGGCTTACCATATTCTTAAAAATAATTATTTAATAAGTATCTTTACAGGGCATTTGCTAGTCCCGTACACTTTGCATCGCACACACCTCTTTATTTTCGTTTATTTATATCTTTGAAAGTCAAAAGACTTGAGAAATTCGCCTGCGCTGCCTACGTGACTTGCAGCTTGTAATGTGAGTGGTTTTTTTTTTTAATTTTGTAGAACGAAAGAAACGCGCTCCTCTCTTTTCCGTCTGAACATAAATCAAGTTTGCAATTAAAACAAATTAACTCCTACTCCTGCTCTCTCTCTCTTTCTCTCTCTCTCTCTCTCGTCCTATCTCGCTCGCGCTTGTCATGAAAACTGTAATAAAATTAGAACACGCTACAGTTAGGAACAGTTTTGTCTATTTTATCTCGATATTTTCTAGCTCTCAAATCGAACTCTTTAGCTGTTGATCAACTGTTGCCAGCCACCTGTTAGCTGCTTATTATTCATGAGTTGACGTTTATTTATATATTTATTTTTTTCTCAGCTGCTTTTCAATACCGTAATCCATTTAACTGTTTCGGTAGGGCCGGGCTGGGCTTTGGACCCTGCCCTAGCGACTATAAAAATTTCACTTTTTTCTATTTCGTTTGGATGTGTTTTTTTGGCTAGTCAGAATTCCATTGGCATTAGCATGTGGCATGTGGCCATAAACTATTAGCAGCGTCGCACACACACGCACACACAATTCCAATTGGAATAAGCGTAAAGCATTTTCATATTTCATTTTATTTTCATTCAGTTCGCTTCGTTTTGCGGCGCCTGCATTTGTTTGTAATTGAATGCAACGGACCGGGGAGCTGCCACATTCCCCGCACAGACCGCGCCCCTTGTTGTTGTTGTCTGTCGCCTTGCGGCTAAATGCATACGAAATAGACACTCACACACATATACACACATACACTCGCATAGAGTGTGTGTGTGGCAATCCGTGCCTGTTTTCCGCGCCATTGCATCACTTTCGCGTGGCAGGGGCAACAGCAACAACAGCAGCATGCAGCAACCCGCAGCAACTCGTCGCAGCAGCCGCAGCAGCGTTTGCATGCGACGTCATCTAAGGCCAGAGCCCTGTCCCCCATGGGCGCCAATTTAATCCCTCGCCAGCATCGTCTAAAACTGTTTTTGTCTTTTTGGTATTTAACGTGATTTGAATCGCGTTTAAACTCTTAACCGACAATGTAATACTCTGCTTGCAACATATTTATTTATTAATCGTCGCACTTCAATGATTTGCATGTGGCAAAACTATTTAGAAATATGAACATTTTTTTTTAAATATTTTTAAGAAAAACTATTTTAATTGCCCAATAAAAAGTTTAAGTTTTATGCCATAAGGCAACTTTATGCTGTTAGGTTGGGCAAAGGTTTAATTTTTCTCTTTTTTTTAATCAGTCGCAGCTTTTGTATTTAATGTCAAAGTTTAGGTTGCAGCTTGTTAAAACTGTGTGTAAAATGTGGCAACGCTAAGCCAACCAAGTTGGCAACAGCTCTGCCTATTTAATTATTTTTTAAACTCCTTTATATAGTTGAGTCTTAATTTAGAGCGTGTTAAAAGTCATTATATTTCTTCGATTTAGGTAAATAGTAAGTAGTTAATAGTTTCAGGCTACCTTCCCCTTAAATAACTTTAAGCTATTCTCTAATATTTTAATATAAATACATTTTAATATGGCAACGCCAAGTCAACATTAAGTTAGCAACAGCTTTTCAGAAGTTGATAGAACATTGAACGAGTTGTTATTTAATGGTTTTAAGTTTTTGACTTTTGCTGACAAACATTGTTTATTGTTGTCAGATGTGGTAATTAATGCTAGATTGCAGCGCAGCTCTTTTAACAAGCAAACGAAAAATGTTGTTAACAAGTTACAGTCAAAATTCACATTAACCTGTGAGCTGTAAATCGAATAGACAATATTTGGCGTTGCCATATTAGCCACACACTGTCAGATGGCAACGCTTCAGTAAAAATCAAAGTAAATGCAGCCAAAGTGCTCGAGAGACTCGTTAAAAATTTAACCATCGGCGCTGTGAGGTTAACCTGGGGTTAAATATTCCTTCAAATTACTAAATGTTGATTTTAACAGTGCTGTTCAAAAAATATTTGACTGTTATGTTAAGTAGGTGCCAGCCATAAATATATATGAACATTTGTTTCGTTTTTCACAGGCTTTTTTATGGTGCTGAAGTGAATATATTGATTCTTTAAAAAACCTTTCTTAAATGATTTTAAACATGATTAAACGAGTGTGGATAACTAAAACTCCAGACATACCAATAAACTCTTTTTCACTTTATAAATATATATTTTTTTATATCTATTGGATAGGATTTAATTATACTGTTATTAAACACAGCTGTTAAAAAAACATATTTACTTTAACAGCAACATTAAATATTTATTATGATAAAGAGCAATTGGGCAATGCAGAAGAAGAAGAAGAAGATGTTTTAATAATGTGCCATTAGGCAATACACACACCAGTACACACTAACACACACACTCAGCTTAGTTAGACGCCCATCAGTTTGTAGCATAAATATAATTAAAAGACCAAAAATGTGCCCAAAGTTTGAGCAGAGGTCACTACGTATTTTGTTGTTGCTGTTGGCTTATGTAATGCCCGTACGAGCCCAACAAATCGCCATCGTTTTGGCCGTGCAGTCATTAATGTCATCGCCGGTTGTTAGCGCCCAAAAGTGAGTACTCGTTGGTTTTGCTGGGATCGAACACCCAAAGCGAATGCACTCGGATGTTGCACATAAGTCAGAAATCTTTTGGCCAAAATAGCTGTTTAGTTACAGGCCCGAACCGGCATATCCTACCGCAATTTCTCAATCTAAATGCGACGAATGCCAAACAGCCAAAACCGGATTGAGGGGCATAAAGTGGGTTAATCGGTTACAGGCTGGAAATGGCATCAAACAAAATGAAACACAACACCAGTTCAGATCGGGGAAACGACAGCAAAACAACAGCAACAACTGCAGCACCGTCGGCAACTGCAACTGCTGCACTGACGCTGAAAGTTGATGCGAACTCCCTGGCAGCTTGGCAGCTTGGCTGTTTGGCTGCTTGGCTGCCTGGTTGGTTGACTGGCCAGTTGCAATGAGCACAATTGCCAATCAAAAATGCATGCAACGCCAACCAGCAGCAACCAACAAGCTAGAATGTTGGATGCCAGCGACCACGCAATTCTCTGTTTAAAGTGCAAAATTAAACAGCTAACAAAAATGAACAGTTAACTGCGTAATAGTTGTGAATTTTATTTTTATTGTATTTGCATTCAAAATATTGGAGAATTGAAAGAACGTTGAGGAGGAATCTATTAATAAAGTTCCTTACCAACTTGATTCTGTTGTTAATACTGATCAAGAGTATTTAAATACCTTAAATTTTCCTAATTATTGAAAATGTTTATAAAAAACTGTAAATACCATAAAGTGACTAAACCACATCTTCACGAGCTTAAAACATTTTGGACTTTCCATTGAAAAATTGCAAGAAGGTCCAAAATAAATATGCCATGTTTCGCTTTAAAAACAGTGTATTAGGAAACACAACAACAACAGCAGTTAAAGTTAGCTAGTGGGTCCCAGTTTCTACGTGAACGTCGGCTCAAGCGCGACAGGCTTCACTAAGTAGCTAAAGAAAAGTCGCTTAGCAGATTGCCAAGCCAGAGATATACTAACTAACACACACACACACACACACACACACACACACACACACACACACACACGCACGCATGCACGCACACCTGTCACTGATATGTCAACAGCGTCATCAACAATAAACGCGACAAGCGCAAAAACATTTCACAATTTTCGCTTCTTGTTTTCTGTTTCGTGTTTGGGGCACTGCAAATCAAAAGACTTAGGACACGAACTTGCTCACTTGCTAACGACCAAAACTGGCAGATATCAAGAAACCTGTCAAGCCAAATGTTTTCGATTGAAACTGGTGGATAATGGTACAAATGGCAACAATTGCGACCTTGACTTTACAGCGTGACCTATATAGGTATATAAAGTGGTAAATCTATTTATTATTTGTTTTATCATTTTTTAGACTTGTCAATTGAATTAACATGCAAATTGGCAATAATCGCACACAAAATGATGCCAAAAATGAGTTTAACAAATGAATAACAAACACCTTGTGTAAATGTGGCAGCTGTTAATGTTATTGTGACGTTAACATCACTAATGGAATCTGTTCGAATTCCAAGCCAATAACATGTTTACAAGTCACAAATGTTGAAGTTTAGAGAACAGAAGATGCAACATCTTTAATTTATTATGCAAATAAAAACTATATAAGATAGATAACATAACTGTTAACTATTTGTAACGCAAGAAAATCTTTAAAGATATCTTATTTTTATTGTTATTACTGACTACGTTTTAAAGGGAACATTTATGTGCTCGTTAAATATATATTGATAGTTAGTATATATCTGTGGAATTGATTTTATTTTATGTGTTTATCTCTCTGCTTTAGCCTACTAGTTAAATTAGCTTCAGACTTTTAATGCAAGTTTGTATCTGCTGAAGAGTTTGTCAAAAATCTATATTCTAACTATTCCAAGCTCACAAATGGGTTACCTTGATTATGATTAAAGCGATAAGTTCGCAACTGTGAGCTCTTTGTCAAAGCATTGTGCTCTGTTGAGTCTGTTCAACTACACCTAAATAAGCTCTTAGGGCTAAAGAGACTGCTCTAAGGTGTTCATTTATATGGTAATATGTGACCTGCCAGCTAATTTAACGGCCAGCAAATAAGGTTCATCATATTATATGGTACTCCACGCAGCCATTGCGTGTGTCTCCACTTAGACACAGTTTAAATTGGGAACGCTTTGAAAACGAAATAGAAAATAGAGGGTAACAACAACAATAACAACATCAAAAACAACAACAGCAACAAAAGGCTTCGAAGCGACCGCCCATAAATGTGTAATGTGCAAAATAATTGCCCTCAAAGAGGGCCACAAAAAATTAGCTAACAATAATTGGTAACATTTATGTGCGCTAACTGTTAAATGGCAAATAAAACAAAACAAAACACACGCACACACACACACACACTCACAGACGAGCGCGCAAATTGCGTCACTTGTAAATGGGAAGAGCAGAGGGAAAGTTCAATATTTTATGACAGACTCCGGGCCAAGTGACTGAATGACTCGAATGACAAACTGAACGAATGATTTATTGAGTCAAGGCGCATACTGCCGAAAAACTACGCCCAACAATGCGGCACAGTGGTACAAAAGCTAATCGCTGCTGGCACAAATACAAATGCCAGCATATTAATCAGGCCCGGGCCAACAGAGGCGTGAAGAAGCGCTAACAATCAAAGCAAATGGACAATAAATAAATAAAGATTATCAGCAGCGACGAATGCGCACGAATCAATAAGCTCATACAACAGCAACAACAACAAGAAAAACAACATTTGAACACTTTCATATTCGAAAAAAAAACAAACTCTTACTCTTACTCTTTAATCTCTAATTTGCCAGCCACAATCGGCGCAATCTTCAATCCTAATCTATCTCTGTCATTACATGTCTTGTTTGCAGTTTGTCTGACCAAGTTTTCCGCAACTGACATTTTGTTTCCTTTCATTAAAAAAATAAAAACACAAACTAATAATACCCAGTGTATACTCAAAGTAGTTAGTTGGGTATGCTGCAAAGCTAACAAGTGTGCTCAGCAAAAACAGGGTATCTTGTGGTCGAGCAATCTTGTGTGGAGCACTCTTAATTGTTTTGTCATGTCTTGAAGTTTGCTGCAGTGTAGCTGCACTTGCTGAGCTCATTGTTGATTGTTTTTGTTGTTTCTCTGTTGTTTTTGTTGTTGTTGTTGTTGTTGCTGCTGCTGCTGTCATTTAATTTGTAGTTCGTGTCGCTGCCAGCTGCAGTTTCCTGTATGTTTAACTAACGTGTAACGGGACAATGGATACAACTAATTAGCGCAGCAAGATCAACTTACAGAGAGATAGTGGGAGTTGAGTGGACCATTGAACTAAAAATGTTGTAGGCGTTTTGTAAATAATTTGTAGTCAAGCGTTTGTGCTAAATATGCGAGTGCAGTGAGTGGAAAGCAAGGAAAATAAAATACCAGCGCAGTCGGTGAGAGTTTGAACAAATTTATAAGGCGCAGCTGCCAATTAAAAACAAATTGTCAATAATAAACCATACTTTGTGAGCACAAACTTGTACTCAAACATAAAGTCTTCATTTGGTGCAAATCTTCTTTTTTTACAAGCTTCTTAATTTGAATGAAGATGACGGAAATTTGACTAAAGTCTTTACATACAGGGAATATAGTATATTAATATATATTTACAAATAGATTGTCTTTTCGTTTTCCCATTGGATTTATCATTTAACATTTACAAATTTGGAAATATGTGATTGGCAAAACAGTTTATGAAAACATCTCTAAAAATAAATATGTTTCACACGACTTCAGACGTCCATACTCAATAACAACGCAAAGACATAAATTTGTAAAAAAGCTTTAAGACTAAAAAAACATTAAGTTCGTAGTTCCCAAGACATAAATAACTATTATTAGTTTAGGGCAGTCCTCTACAGATGAGTTGTTAAAGGCAACTGAATAACGAGGATAATTTATAGCAATAATTTAAATACTAATACTTATATAGTTGCAACAGTTGCATTTAAACAACACTTCAGTGTCAGTCTCAAGTCCTGGCCACATAATCATAATGTGTACTTTCAGTGCGCTGAGCGCTTTTTGCATTTGAATATTATAAACTGCCTCAAGGCAATCAACTCAAATGATTAAAATATATGTTTTTTATATATCTATAAAAATATCCCCACAGATCATGTACATTTTTCGAGGGCTTACTTTTAATTTCAAACTTGGCTTTTGACTAATGGACAACAACACCGAAGGCAATTGTTATTGCCGTTGGTTGTTTGTTGCTGTTGATGCTGTAATAAAGTTGCCCAGTGATCAACAATTGTTGACCGTCTGCGTTTTGTTGCCAGCTTCTGTTTTGTATTTGCTTTTTATTTTTATTTTCATGCTTTGTTTTTTTTTTCTCGTTGTATGCCGACCAGACGGTCAATGGCGCGTACAAAGCGTTTGCCGCTGGGCGTTTTTGGGTGGGCGTGGCCCTTGAATAGCACAGCTAATGCGATTTTATTGTCATATGCTGTTTACCAGTTGATTAATGATGAAAGCGCTGCCAACACATTTGCTAATTGTTTACAATTTCTCTTCATCGACACCTCTTCTCACTCTCTCTTTCTCTCTCTCTGTCTTTCCCTCTCGCTTTAGCACGCAGCCACAGGCGACAGCCTGCCAGGCGATGAAGGACAAACGCTGCTGCTGGACACGCGGCAAGGTCATCGGTGGCAGCTCCGTGCTGAATACCATGCTCTACATACGCGGCAATCGGCGCGACTTTGACCAGTGGGCCGCATTTGGCAATCCTGGCTGGTCCTACGAGGAGATTCTGCCCTATTTCCGCAAATCGGAGGATCAACGAAATCCCTACCTGGCGCGCAATAAGCGCTACCATGGCACAGGTAAACTTTCTTATCAGTGCTGCGTGGAATCGTTTCTAACAGCAAACTATCTGTGAAATTAAGTTTTGCTGATTTAAAGAAGCTTTAATTAACATTATTTAACAGTTAAACTTTACCTAATACAATTCAAGTCAGCTTCATAGGCTGATTCCTATCTTTATATCTAGTTTAAAGATAATTGCCATTTTAAACACTTTTCTGTAAAGCTTTTCCTTCTACCTTAAGACCTATCCCAAACGATATTCGCACTTTGATTAAGAAACAACTTCACCAATTTATATTCACTTCTTTACTAAACGTGTTTTTATTGTAGGTGGCCTTTGGACCGTGCAGGATTCACCTTATAATACGCCCATTGGCCCGGCGTTTTTGCAGGCCGGCGAGGAAATGGGCTACGACATAGTCGACGTGAACGGAGCCCAGCAGACGGGCTTCGGCTTCTATCAGTTCAACATGCGTCGCGGATCGCGCAGCTCGACGGCCAAATCGTTTCTGAGGCCGGCTCGGCTGCGGCCCAATTTGCATGTGGCGCTCTTCTCGCACGTGACCAAGGTGCTGACGGATCCGCAGACGAAGCGGGCGACGGGCGTGCAGTTCATCAGGGACGGACGGCTGCAGAACGTGTACGCGACGCGGGAGGTGGTGATGGCGGCGGGCGCGATTGGCAGCCCGCACTTGATGATGCTGTCGGGCATTGGCCATGGCGAGGAGCTGGCCAGGGTGGGCATACCGCTGGTGCAGCATCTGCCCGGCGTCGGCCAGAATCTGCAGGACCACATTGCTGTGGGCGGCATCGCCTTTCTAATCGACTATCCCATCTCGATTGTGATGAAGCGCATGGTGAACATAAATACGGCGTTGCGCTACGCGATCACCGAGGATGGGCCGCTCACCTCCAGCATTGGTTTGGAGGCGGTGGCCTTTATCAATACCAAATACGCGAATGCCAGCGACGACTGGCCCGACATGAACTTCATGATGACCTCCGCGTCGGTCATGTCCGACGGCGGCTCCCAGGTGAAGACCGCCCACGGCCTGACCGATGAGTTCTACCAGGAGGTCTTTGGCGAGGTGAACAACCGCGATGTCTTCGGCATCTTTCCCATGATGCTGCGCCCCAAAAGTCGCGGCCACATTAAGCTGGCCTCAAAGAATCCGCTGCGCTATCCGCTGCTCTATCACAACTACCTCACGCATCCGGACGATGTGAACGTGCTGCGCGAAGGCGTCAAAGCGGCGATTGCGGTCGGCGAGACGCAGGCGATGAAACGGTTTGGGGCGCGCTTCTGGAGCAAGCCGTTGCCCAACTGCAAGCACCTGACACTGTTCACCGACGAGTACTGGAACTGCTATATCCGGCAGTACACGATGACCATTTACCACATGAGCGGCACGGCCAAAATGGGTCCGCCCAGCGATCCCTGGGCGGTCGTCGATCCCCAGCTGAGGGTCTATGGTGTGCCCGGGCTGCGTGTAATCGATGCGAGTATTATGCCGGCCATCACCAATGGCAATATACACGCACCCGTTGTGATGATCGCCGAGAAAGGCGCCGATCTCATCAAGCAGCTGTGGCTGACGCCCAGCTCGAGGCCGGCGGCTCAACCGTGGCGCACAAAGCGTTCGCTGCCCGCCTCCAATGGGACGCGGACGGAAACGGTGCTCCAATGGCCATTGCCAAGCTCGTAGCGCTGATCAACTTGTGTAAATTGTGAGCCGTTCCCGGAACAATGTAAAAAGTTAAGCGACAATCGCTTAAAGTAACATTTGAACTTTGAAATAATCTTGTAAAACAGCAGCAGGAAAACTATTTTTGAAGCTTTCTGAGAGCCAAATTGCGCCCAGTCAATGCAATTAAGCTCGAAGGATTATGTTTCCCACAGCTTTTTGACCTAAGCCTACTTAAAGCTATTAACATTCTTTTTAGCTCAGTATTAAGGCATAATTATTGCTTGCCTAAAACTTTCATGTGCTTCTTTTACTATCTCCATTATGTAATTCCCATTTACATATTTTGAACATATTTCTGAGCACTTATTGTTTTTAATGCACCCCAAATCCAACATCTTTATTAAGCCAAAGCTTTTAAATGAGTTTTTTTCTTTTTTCCAGTAAATGTCTTTTTTGTGTATTCCGCTGCATGGTGCTACAAGATTAATCCTAAGCTGAAAATATACTTTAAGCTCGTAGTATTGAGCTTAGCTGGTCGGCCGGGTTAGCTTTTAGTTAGTTAATTCTCGTCGCGTTTCTAATTTATTAAGCTCTAGTTCGCTTTGCTGATCCTATTCCTGTGCGCTGTCCTTAGTCAAATAAGCGCTTCTTGTAAATATCGAGTCATTTATGCTAATGCGATTGTTTGTTTTATACATATATACATATACATGATTTTTTTTTTTGTGCGAGTGTCTGATAATCTGATAATATATATATATATATATATATATATATATATATATATATATATATATAAACCTTTTTTAATACTTCGCCGCGTACACTTGGAGTACCTCAATTAGCCTTTAAGTTGGAAACGAAGTAATCAATGTTTGAATTCGAATAGTTGTTATTATAAACGTATATAAATGAATAAACAAATAAATCAATACACTAGCGCATTTTGAAACTTAGCATATAAGCGAGTCCACAAACCTTCAGCAAAGATCAGCAAGAACACAAACCTCAATAAGCTGCGCTTCATTTTACAGTTTTGGCTGCTCGCAACAACTTTAGCTGTATGCTGTAATTGGTTTTAAAGCTTACCTGCAACGAAAATAAATTGTAAAAGTTGCATTAAGCTTTTGATTATAAACAGGCAAATGAATTTTTAACCTTAACTTATTTTGTACTAAGACTTAAAAGCTTTTATTGGGATTATGAGACGCCTAAAAGCAGCTTCGATTTATTTTTGTATTTGTTACTTATAAAGTTAACAAATGTTTAAAGAGAGAGATAGGGTAAGAGTAAAAGGCTAGGATAACTTAACCACATATTTTGTGGTTTTTCTTCTCATTTAGAGCTCAAAACAGAAACTACAATGGCATTAAAACATGCTTCTTATGTTAAGGTCAGCAATATTTCTTAACCCATAGAAATTCATAACGATCAATACCCTAACTGTGTACTAGTATTTATTCAGTATAGTACACGTAAGCTAGAAAGTAAATATATAATCATTATCCATTAAGCTTATAGTAAATGCTATTACTTTACAGATATTTCAGGTGACTGCATTTATTTATATACCCAGATACAAACTATAAAAATCAGAAAATACGAGTCACGTCTTTGCCATAGGATACACGTTTTTAGGGTACGCGCGGAACGTGTAATAATTGACAATTAGATAATTACACAAATATAAATGAGAAATACAGTTGCAGTTGAATATTAGTGTCAAAAGGTAACGAATGATCGGCAACCAACAAATTTAACGCGAAAACAAAAAATGAAATCAGTTTATGGCCAAATAAAATTGAGTAGCAGCCTACTTAACGCCCACATAAAAATAGTTGAGCTGCTTAAATAAGATTTATAGCTATGCCTATCGGTATTTATATTGAACATTAATGGAATTCAAAAGGCGCAGCCAGCTTAATGAGCAGTGCTGCCAGATCGCTTGGAAACAGTTTTCGGTTAAGGTTAATTGGTGAAAATCATATGGGATATTAAAGTTTTGACCACAGGAAACTGAAAGATCAGTTAACAAGATTTTAGCATAAAAGAAATGTTTCCTTTGATATTGAAAAAGCGGAAAAGCGCAAATTTCCGAATGCCCCAGGCAAATGTTATGCAATCTGTATAGCTAATAATACATAGTAATACATGGACTGTTCCTCATTGTACAACAAACAATGGGTGCGTAAATTAGCAAAAACTAAAAAAAAAATTAAATAAAAAAACCAAAAGTAGAGTTAACTCGGTGCGTTAGCCAATTAGATGCGCCGGGGAAGCGTTAAATGGAATTCCGAAGCAATTACGATAACAATTGCAATTACAAGCGATGTTTTTCGAAGATGATTGCAATTAGGCTTTACGCAGGAGGTTTTTACTGCTGGTTATTGTTTCTATTTTGGAGACGGGGCCGTCCGTTAGACCGCTAGGGGCTGGGATTATAAAAACGCAAAAAAAAAAACTTAACGATGCATATAGCTTGAACAATGATATATGTATTGAATAATGCATTTTCTTGGCGATCGAGGAGGTGGCCGGCCACTCGTCTAGGCCCGGCCAATGATTTTGTTAACAAAATGAATTATAATTACAAGCCCGGCTCTGAGGTGTTTTTTATACAATCTGTTGGCAAAGCGTAATTGCAGCATATTGGCCTTAAGTTTTTTCTTTTCTTTTAATACGCATATACAACTTCTACTTAATTATATACAATTTTTTAATTTTAGTATGATCTGAAAAAGTAATTAAAAACTTAAGTTCATTTTGTGGAATACAACTTTTAGCATAACACATTTCTTTGCATAACATGAAACTATGTTGTTTGCGAACTAAACAAATTCTGTAATCAAAACACGTTTGCATTTGTTTTATTTTCATAAATTCGGATATCATAAAAATAATTCTTTGCATTTTTAAATGAAAAAGGACAAAGTATTAATTGCATTTATATTCCACATATCTTTTACAATAACGCTTTTTATTGACGACCTCTTACCATTATTTTTATACTTTAAAGCGAAGAGAAACTTAAGGATTATTTTATTAATAAAAAATAAGCGCACAGGGAACCATTCCAAACACCTGTTTAACGTTAAACAGAGTATCGCACAGTCGGCCGTCGGGCACATTTTGATAAATATATTTTGTTGAATGGCCGAGTTCAAGTCCGACTCCTGCTTCGACTGCGGCCGACGTCTGAGGTCGCGGAAAATGGCCATAAATTGAATGCAGGTGGGCGGGAGGTGGGGCCTTGAAGCAGGTGCGCCGAGGGACTGCTAGTAATGCTCTCAAGTGCAACGCATAAATATTTATACTCCTCTACTTTGGCCGCCCGCTGGCAGCTGTCTAGCTAGCTGCCTGCCTGCCTGGCTGCGTTTTTGGCCAGCGCATTGAACCGCCCAAAAATTGTGCGAAACGAAAGTTGCCAGTCCCAAAAAAAAAAAAAAAACACGACAGCTCCAATGTCAACCTGGTGGCCAAAGCAGAAACGCAACCGTTGCTGCCATTGCTGCTACCAAAGCCCAGCTACGACCTGCCTTGTGGCCAGACCCAAGCCGGAGCCATTGGGGAATTGCCGGAAGCACAGAGACAAATGCGAGTCGCTTGCACACACAATTTATTTGACTCTGTTTAGCTGGCTAAATTGCCAGCCATGTGTGTGTTTCACTTTTTTTAATGCCCACTATTCATGGAAACTTAATAAGCTTGGGTATATTGCAGCAATGCAAAAGCATAAAGTGCTCTCTAAAACAAATTAAGTCGAAGTCTGATCAAACTAGAAGTTTTTTGTGTTGTGAGTTGATTTAAGAAACGTTTTATGTACGGAGAAAAAAAGTTTTCAAGCCTTTGTTTGGGCTATTCAAAACTTAACTACAGGGTAACTTCAAGTCGCCGAGGCTCGCCTAGACTACGAAGCTAAATATTTTGTGTTGCTGCGGTTCACGCATGCTGCGAATGCCCTGTGAGTGAGTGCCCCCCCCCCCCTCGCCCTGCCTCACCATACCTCAGCTAAATTAAACAGAGTTCACAAAAACAAAAAGTATAATAAAAAATACAGCAGAAAAAATGGAAAAACATTTCAAGCCACTTGAATGGCTTAATGAACGAACAAATGAATGAATGAATGAAGATGCCGACGGTGTTGACAGTTAGAGCAGCAGCTGTGGGCAGCGGTGCAAAGTGGGCGCTCCATCCACACCACACAGGCGGCGTGTGGGTTTCCTCTAGGGGTCGTTCAACGTTTCAGCCGAAAGATTATTGCACTCGGAAAGTGAACCCAGCGACAACTGTTGAAGGTGGAGCTCTTTGGGGGCCATCAGGGAGCGTGGGAAAGCTGGCTGGAGAAAACCCAAAAGGGACAGAGTTAAAGGGAGATTGGCAGAAGGGAACTTCATGTTCTCAGATTTACTTCACAATTAAGGAAATGTGTCTTCATAGAGAAACTCAGCTAAATATAGGATCTATAATCTATAATTGAATATTTTGGATGCATTTATATGTTGAAAAACGAAGAACTTTATTTTTAAATAAATGCTTTATGGAAGAAATCTGATTTCGTTATCCGCGATTAATGAAATTTGGCTAAAATAAATTATGCGAATTTTATTTACGTCTCCAGTTCCGTTATTAATAACATTTTCCCAAAGTTATTTGCCTTAAAAGAAAGAAAGTATTCAAAAAACTTGAATCTCATAAAGATTGCATTTAACTGATGAGCACAAAAATGATTCAGCTAAATAATAATACCTTGTGAAATGCTCAAAAATTGGTAATGAAATTTTTGGTAAGTCGCACGTCAGCATGACATGGGCGATAGATATCATTATAAGTATATGTAGCCGCGTTTTAAAAACATGTTAAACATTGCAGAGAAGTGAGGCCATATTGCAATGTTTGCAATATGATAGGTGTTTAGGTAATAAAATCAACAAGTGATCTAAAGTTGCAGACATAAAATCAATAATAAGCCGATAAGCAAACCTGTAAGTCGTTCACGATCAGTGTCAAGTGGGGCTGGGAAAGCTTTTGGCCAAAGCTTCCAGCGGCAAAAGAAGACAAGCGAAAATAAAAAAAAAAATAAGCTAGTGAGAGCGCTTGCGCTTGTGAGTGCCTGACTGGCAGATACTCTGTAGGCAACTAAGAGCAGAACTTAGTTTAAAATGTTGTATATATATATAGAGATTGTCGAGGCTCTTGTTTTGTTTTTTTGCAAGAGTTGCGCTATCTTTGTCTAACGAAGTTACTTATTGACCCTCTGTTTGAGATGCCTTTAAAGAAACCAATTGTTGCTGACAACTTACAGCACATGTCAACTCTTATATGTAGATATTCTATGGCTACAGGGTATAACAGAAGAAAAAAAACAAAAACAAAACCAGCTCAAACGTTGGGCAGCGCACGTAGACGCCGCCGAAGACAAAGACTTAGACGAAGGAGCCGCAGCAGAGGAGAAGGAGGAGAAGGCAGCGGCAAACACCGATAAAGACGAAGACGAAGACGACGAATGAAAACGAAAGTGCAGCCGCAATGGTCATGGGGCAGCTTTTGCTTTTGGCGTGACTTCGACTTCGACTTCGACTGCGGCTTCGGCTTGGGCGACGAGCTTTTTTGGGGCTTGTGTGGCGGCTGCGCTCAAGCGATTTGCTCATTGAACAAGACGAGCCCGTGGCGTGCGTATCGTACAGTCAGCGCCCGCTGCCGTCGTCAACGTCGTGCCGACTGTCCATAATTATATAAAAAAAAAACACAAAAACACCCAAAATAATGAACTTAAAGGCAGATTATTCGCCATAAACTAAATTCCACGCGTGTTGTGCATAAAAATCAAGTGAACTCTGCCAAAACTTTTAACTATAAATTTTTTACTTTTGATTTTTTTGTTTGTTTGTTCAAACGTTGCAAGCCACAACACGATAAAAGTGAACAGAGATATATATATATATATGCTGTGTAAAATGTGCAAAACAAAGGAAAGTGGCAAGCGGCTGCGTTTGTGGTAACAGCAGACGAGGCAACGCTTGCAGCAGCAGCAGCAGTAGACAACAGCAGCAGCAACTGCAGCAACAACTGCAGCAACAGCGCAGACAGCGACCACAAACGGAGGCAAGTTGACAAAGTGTCTTGTACTAAACTCACACACACCACACACACAACACACACAATCAAACACAGTGGTAGCTTAAGCTATCCAAGCACTTGATTTACTTGTCCTAATTTTCACTTTTTGGAAAGCGCGCAACGCTTGCAATTCGCTTATGTAATCTTAATTTTGACTTCAACGGTAACTTATCCGATAACGTTGTTTTTTTTTTATATTTTTTGTCGATACACTTTTCAATATCATTTCGCGTCCCATCTCAATACCAGTTCAATTTGTATTTGAAACGCGTTTTGTGCCAGTTTCTGACACCGTTTTTAGCATGATTTCAACACTATTTTAATGATATCATTTGAATTCCAATACTCTTTGTTTACAACTTCAATTATATTCCCTTATTTGCTTTCTTTATGTTTGGTTTTGTTTCATTTTCATTGCGTCTCAATCTTGTTTTTCAGTCATATATTTTATACCAATAATATTTTACAAACATTCGAACAAACTTTTTTCCGTTGTTTTTGAACTGTATTGCAATACAATTTATAAATCATTTGTATATATTATAAAGGTACTTTCTTTCCCCTTCAATTTTTCCTTTTGCATTCCATACAAATACTATTTTACTGACACTTCAATTAGCAATTTATGCTATACAATTTTGAATACCCCTATAATTTATATCATTCCAAATTAATTGGCATTCCATTGCCATGCCGTTCCCATGCCATCTCGTTTGTATTTCTCTGCACATTTCAATTGCATGCCAGTTGCGCGTTCTTATGCAATTGCCATTTTCTTGTTGTTTTTTTTTTTCGGGCCGGGCAACAATAAACGCGAATCTGCCGCTCTTCGCTTTTCGCTCTCCGCTAATCGCTAATCGAAAGCAATCGCATTTCCCCTTTAGAGCACCGAACGTGCTGGCAGTTTACACTTTCTAGCTTTCGGCTCGCCCCGCACCTGCGCGCGCAAATTATTATCAATTTGTGCACGTCGAGGCTATAAATAGGCGATCATGCGGCTACCGCTGCATAAAACGATTAAGCGGAAAACCAGCCGAAAGGAAAGTAAGCGCCGATAAACACACGCGTTCGATAGATACATAAAACTGAATGAAAGAAAAACACAACAACAAAATGTCCCTGCTCGGGCGCCACTTGATTGGCATTGGCAGTAAAATCAAGTTCATCGCCAAGTTAGCGGATATAGACCAAAGCGTAGCAGGAAAACTGGAAAAGCAAAAGGAGACAGCAACTTGTTGTCACATGTCAACTTGTTTGTCGATATTATCGGCAATAAAAAAACAAACCAACATGCGCCATAGTTGTTATCGATAAGATGTACTTTTATGACCAAAACTTTGGCCAATGAAGGAAAGTATTTGTAGTGCATGTCACTGAAACCATTTTACTTGCTAGCAGCAATCATTTAGGGTTTGCGTTAAGTCAAATGTGGACAAATATTATGAAAAACTTAGGCCCAACTGTTATCGATAACAATCATATAACAACCAAAACAATCGAATGCACTTTATAAAGGTAACTGTTTACTCAGAATGAGGAATAAATGTATCTTAAAGTTAAATAATAACAGTCATATAATAGTAACCAGTAAATAATTTAAATATGCAATTGTTGTTATCGATAATTCTTACAACAATAACAACAATGGTTTATTATGAGCCTATATATTTTCAAAAAAACGTATAAGGAAAAGGAAGACACAAAAACTATTGTCACAAATGTTATCGATAACTCGCGCCTGACATAAGCCACAGCTGTCGGCTTAGCGGCTTGGCTAATGTGCTGTAACATTTGGCCGGAAATGTGAATGGGACTTGGCGCCAGCAACAAAGCGACTAACTAACTAATAAACTAATCCGGCCAACAGACTGCCTGCCTAATTAGTCGCGGGTATATAAAGTTTTTACTCAGCTTTTCTGTTATACCGAACGCAGCGAGCGTGACTCAGGTGAGAAAGTGTCAAGACCTACAGATGGGCTTTATGGCAACGCTGAGTGACCCACTAAAACCGCTAAGCTAGGCAAACAGAAAAGCAAAAACAACAAGCGGCAATCGACAAGCGACAATCGACAATCGACAAAGTGTGTGCACTGAAAATAACCAGGCAAATGTCATCAATTATAAGCCGTAAACTAAGCCCAGCCATAATTAAAAGCTGTCAAATCATAATTGACAGACAGAGAGACAGACAGTTTGGGCCAGACTGCGGTCTGTGTGAGCAGCTTTTCTAACAATGCGTGAATTGCATAAGAAAGCAGCAGCCACAGTGAACCCAAAGGCGAACAATCGACAACAACGACAGCAGCTCATCAGGGAACTGGAGCTGGGGCCATAGATGTGCTTGCCAGTTTAGTTAGCGGGGTGCGAGAAGCGGGGGGGGAAGAAGCTCTTTATATGATGTAAAGCCGTAAAATACACAAAAATTCAATGAATGAGAAAAGCCCGATTGCATCACTTCGGCCAATGCGATGTAGCTGAAACTGTAGATCGAGCCAGAGATGATGATGATGATGATAGAGTCGCTGATAGAGATGAAGTTGAGGCCGGCGGTGGCCCAAATCACAAATGGGGTCTGTCCCAAGGGCGTTGCATAAATTAACATGTTGCTGCACTGAAAACGCGTTCGACGTTTGCTGTTTGCTGTTTTTGCTTCTGCTGCTTCTTCTTCTTCTTCTCTATCATCTTTTTTTTCCCCATATTGCGTTTGAAGCTGTTTTTAACGGTGCTTTTATATTTGCTACATTTTGTGTAGATATTCGTAGTTGGCTTATGGCTCAGTTACAAGCCAACCGCGAACACGGCCAAAACGCGACGGCTCTCGAAACGCTCAGCACTTGTTGTTGTCAATAAATTTTTGTACAGTTTTTTATTTTGGGTAATTAAAGTGCAAGAAAACATGTTTTAGCAAAACAAATAGTATTATTATATAAAAACGCTCAACATTAAAATAATATGGTGCCAAAAACATAGTTAATATAGAAAAAAAAAAAATAATTATAAAAAAAATAAAAAATTAAATGACAGCTAAAATATACAACTTAAAATGTGCCTATTAAAAATATTATATAATAAAATTAAGGTCACAAATGTTATCAAACTTATAGAAACACAGGGTTCAATCTTTGAAAAACAACTTAACAAATAAATTTCATTATAAAAATGCTTAAATAAGAGAAGCTAATTGCAAGATAAACATAACTAAAAAGATAGTATAAAGTGCAAACATTACAGACACGAGGAATTTAAATAAAAAAAGCAATTTAATTGTTGAGAAAGTTGCTTTTAAAGGCAAAAAAAAAAAAACAAATCTTAATGACAATTTAAAAAATAAAAGAATAAGAAAAGAAAAAAGATAAACCTTAAAGGAATTGGCTAAACAAATTTTTTTTGAATTAACCAAAGTAATATTTTAAGAATCCAAGTGTAAAATAACACTGAAAAACTGCAGCTTTATCAACAATTTGTAACCAAGGAGTAGGAAGCTATCCCAAGACAAAAATAAACCCGTTTAGTTTACTTCAAACGCAAATTCAGCTGCAACTTCAGCTTTATAGCTCGCCCACTAACCACTCCCCGCACCCACACCCGCCTCACCATTATCTCTCCCACTCTTACTCTCGCCTATCTCGTGGAACACTGCTATCTCTGTCTGGGGATTGCTTTCACTGGTATCGTTTAAATCGACCACGACAACATTTAGTTGCAACGAGTGGAAAAACCACAAGCAGCATCGTCTACCGGACGACGGGCAATTAAAGCTGACACTCGAACGGGCGACAAGTGGGCGGGCAAAGCGGGGCGGGTCGAGGCAACAAATGACATTCAGGCAAACAAACCAAATAACGAAATTGCATTTTAGTAAAACACATAAACGAAAACCAAGAAAACTTGGCTATTGCGCTTTTCCGGCTGGCGGCATTGAACTTGAAAAACTTGAACCGCATCGCATAATCGCAGCTAGACAAACAACAGTTAGACCGAAAGTAAGCGAGAGAGGTGGAAGGAGTGTGGCAAAGATGGTCGGCGAGTGCAATCGCGCATGTCTATAATGAGATGCCATTTTGACATCATTTGAATTTTGATTTTCAATCTGCGATTTGATAACCTTTTTTCTTTCTTTCTTTCTTTAACATTTCTGTTTATTTGTTTTTTTTTTTTTTTTTTGTTCTTGCGAAAAATGTAAACAAGTTCGTTGCTTAAGTCTTTTGTTTGCGACCGCGTGTTGTGGCAGCAGCGTGCGTGAGCGTGCTGCGTGCTGTGTGTTTCTGTTTGTATGTGTGTGCTGTTGATGCAAATGAACGCCAACAATTGGCCAATTGGATTGCCAAATCAACATCAACGCGCTTCCGCGCTGAGGCCATCCATAATTATGTAGTTCAGAGCGGTCGATGTGCGATGTGCGATGTGCGGTCGCGATGTGACATCGAATGATATAAGAAGCATCAGATAGCGAGAATTTGTGAGAATATGTGTGAGAAATATGCCATGTGAAGAGTGCCTGGGAAAAGGGTCACATGTGATGTGGAGCATCACATCCATCATCAGTTGCAACTATCTTGTTAATTGTATTTAGATTAGATAAGCCAAAGCTGGCTTAAATAATATACATGAACTTTATGAGGCAGTGAGAGATGTGCCACAGCTCGAAATCAACAGAGCATGGGATAATGAATTGTTAATGCGAATTTCAGTTGGGATTAAGATCAACTACGGAGCCCTATTTTTTTATGCTACAGCAACTTGTATTTCAACCGCCCCGAACTCACTTTCATCACATATGTTTTACAAATAAAAAGATGTGCATCACATTTGAAACAAATTAAAACATGTATAATATTAATCAATTATCTGTAAGTATGTAGCTGTATTTTAAGCACGGTGTTAAGTAAGAAAACAAAAATATAACAAATTTTCATCGAACAAAAAACTTTATTTAAAATTATATTCAACGTAATAAATTATATATGCAAAACACTTCCAGCTGAGCTTTCCTGCTAATAGAAGCAAGAAAGAGGACAAAAAAAATATTATACATGATTTAATTTGTAAAAAAAGGTGTTTGCATGACGTATTCTCTATTGCAATATTCAAACATATACACGGGAACATCGCTTAGGAAGGGACCCATGTTTGTATTCGATTTCAACTAAACTAAAAAAAACTGTTTTCAAGGTAGCTTACCAACACAGTATCTTTGTGAATTTACATTTAAATATATATAAATCAAGCTTCGCAAAAAACTGTTATGACGTGAAAAACAAACTTTTGAAAATACAAAGGTTTAATAAATTAACATTTAATGCCAATTTGCCGCTTGTCAGCCCTGTCTTAGCCACTTAAACTTATTCGGTTTTATGTTGCCAATTTGAACATAACAAAAGACAAGCGTTGAAGTTTCTTTTCAATTTAAAAATCAACAATTAAGCACTTTTAATGACTCAATTTATGGTCAGTCTTTTGTGTTCTCTTTTGAATGAGACACCAAATAAATATAATTAAATGACAGTAGTTCTTAAATTAAAGTTAATGATAAATAGAAAATACAAAAGCTACTCCTAACTAAAACTTATTTCTCCTTCTTTTTATTTTCATTAACTCTTTTGCTTTGCTTCACAGCTCTGTCCATATTGCAGTTGAAATATGGGCCAAGAGATATCGCAGCAGCAGCAGCAACACCACAACCAAAACCACAACCAAAACCACAACCAAAACCACAACCACAACCTGAACCACAACCTGAACCACAACCTAAACCATAACCTGAACCTAAATCATAAGCGCGGACAGCCGCATCGCAAGAGCTACAAGGATCCCATTTATACACCGGCCAGCCAACTGTCCAGCAGCTCCAGCTCGAACAGCACCGACGACTACGACGCCAACTATCGCCTGCGCCACAAGTACAATCTGACCAAGCAAACATACGAGCGCACCAAGATCCTGGCCAGCAGTGGCACCAATCGCAGCAGTTTACCCTCCCAGGGCGAGTCGCAGTACGCCAAGCTGAACGGCAAGTATCTGCAGCGCAGCAGCTCGCAGAGCTCGGACAGCGGCATTTACAATTCGTCCTGTCACTGTTCGTCGTTGTCGTCGCTGTCGGCGGTTAGCAGCAGCTCGGCCAGCTCCAGCAGCGGCTGTCCCAGTTCGCTCCTGTCCAGCAAATCCAGTCGCTCGCTGGACAAGCAGAAGCACTATTTGAGCCATCACCTGTACATCAAATCGTATCTGGACATTTTGGAGGAGGACGAACGCGCTCGCGCCCATTTCAAGTCGGCTCGACCGGGCGGCATCCGCAACTATACGCCCAAAATATTAGGTGGCGGCGATTCGGCCAGCTCAACGCTGTCGACCAGTGCGCCAGCCGCCAGCTTTGGTTATCCGAGCAGCAATCAGCCAACCAAACAGCGTACGATCCTTAGCACCAGTGGCAGCTCAGCGGGTCGTGGCTGTCAGGACGATCCGTGGATTTGACAATTACTGAAACATGGCGTTTGGCACAATGACGTCTTTGCTTGGCATGATCCCGTTACTGGCGATCGGCATGAATTTCTATCGTTATCAAAGCGTCGATCCCGAGAACAAGGTCCAGGAGCCATCAATCGTAAGTAATAAAAAGTTGGCTTTAGGAATGCTTAAGACTAATTGAAAGGCAGTTTAAGTTTAAGCAGGCAGAGTGGCTAGCAAACACACTCACATCTTGAATCATTGCAGATACGTCGCCAATATGATTTTGTGGTGATCGGCGGCGGCTCCGCGGGCGCTGTGGTGGCCAATCGATTGAGTGAGGTGCGCAACTGGACGGTGCTGCTACTGGAGGCGGGCGGCGATGAGACAGAGATCTCGGACGTGCCAGCGCTGGCGGGCTATCTGCAGCTGACCGAACTCGACTGGAAGTACCAGACGTCGCCGTCGTCGACGCGCCAATATTGCCAGGCAATGAAGGGCGATCGCTGCTTTTGGCCGCGCGGCAAGGTGCTCGGCGGCAGCTCCGTGCTGAATGCTATGGTCTATGTGCGCGGCTCGCGCAACGACTACGATCACTGGGCTTCGCTGGGCAACCAGGGCTGGGACTACAATTCTATGCTCAAGTACTTTCTAAAGTCCGAGGATGTGCGCAATCCGTATTTGGCGGCGACGCCCTATCACGAGACCGGCGGCTATTTGACCGTACAGGAGGCGCCCTGGCGCACGCCACTCTCCATTGCCTTCCTGCAGGCGGGCATGGAGATGGGCTACGAGAACCGCGACATCAACGGAGCCAAGCAAACGGGCTTCATGCTTACCCAGAGCACCATACGTCGTGGAGCCCGCTGCAGCACGGGCAAGGCGTTCATTCGGCCCGTCCGTCTGCGCAAGAATCTGGACGTGCTGCTGCACGCGGAGGCGACGCGGCTGCTGCTCGACAAGCACAAGCGCACCGTGGGCGTCGAGTACATGAAGGCGGGCCGCAAGCAGGTGGTCTTTGTGCGTCGCGAGGTCATCCTCAGTGCCGGGGCACTCAACTCGCCCAAGCTGCTGATGCTGAGCGGCATCGGGCCGGCCGAGCATCTGCAGGAGCATAATATACCCGTCGTGTCCGATTTGCCGGTGGGCAACAATATGCAGGATCATGTGGGTCTCGGCGGACTCACCTTTGTGGTGGACGCACCGCTGACCGTGACGAGAAGTCGCTTTCAGACCATACCCGTGTCCATGGAGTACATACTGAGGGAGCGCGGCCCGATGACCTTCTCGGGCGTCGAGGGCGTGGCCTTCCTAAATACCAAATATCAAGATCCCAGCGTCGACTGGCCGGACGTGCAGTTTCACTTTCTGCCCAGCTCAATAAACTCAGATGGCGGCGAGCAGATACGCAAGATATTAAATCTACGCGATGGCTTCTACAACACGGTCTACAAGCCGCTGCAGCATAGCGAGACCTGGTCGATTCTGCCGCTGCTGCTGCGGCCCAAGAGCAGCGGCTGGGTGCGCCTCAATTCGCGGAATCCGCTGCAGCCGCCCAAACTAATACCCAACTACTTTGCACACCAGCAGGACATCGATGTGCTCGTGGAGGGCATCAAGCTGGCCATCAATGTGTCCAACACGCAGGCCTTCCAGCGCTTCGGGTCGCGCCTGCATAATATACCGCTACCCGGCTGCCGGCATTTGAGCTTCCAGTCGGACGCTTATTGGGCGTGCTGCATCAAACAGTTCACGTTCACCATTTACCATCCGGCGGGCACCTGTCGCATGGGTCCCAGCTGGGACGTGACCGCCGTCGTCGATCCGCGACTGCGCGTCTATGGCGTCTCCGGGCTGCGTGTCGTCGATGCCAGCATTATGCCCACCATTGTCAACGGCAATCCGAACGCGCCTGTCATTGCCATTGGCGAGAAGGCAGCGGATATGATCAAAGAGGATTGGGGCGCACGCCGAGCACCACCAGCACCACCACCACCACAACCAGCTCCACCACCAGCAGCACCACCAGCTCTACCAGTAACACCAGCTGCACAACCAGCTGCACCACCAGCTGGCTGAGCTGCCTTGCTATGTCTATTGTTAATTTCATCAACTAGTCAAATGTGTGTGTAATTAATATTATTTGATACAATATGTTTTTTTTTTTTGCTATTTAGCTGGTTATCTTATTTTATTTTATTTTGCCTGTTAAATATTTATATTACTATTTTTATTTATTTCTATCTGATATTACTGAATGCCTATGCATGTATTTTTATTTCCTTATAGTTGCCTAACAAATAAACACTCTAACTTTTAAAATATTCGAATATTGTGTTTTCATTTGCATTTAAATATAGTTCATTTATAGTTCGATTTGTAAGTCTGATTTACATAGAAATGACAACAGCTCTAGGTTGGAAATCATTTCATCACATTTATTCAATATTTTAGTTTTTTATCGAAAAAAACTCCTGTGTTTTTAAATTTTTCAATTAGTATACATCATATATTTTAGTTGTCATTTAAAATCACGCAAATTTAAATAATAGCTTGTTAAATGTGAAAATCAAACAAATAGGATTTATGTTTGAGCCTGTGATTAAGTTCGTTATCAATTATATTATTTATCTATTACTGTATTTTTATTTAAGCTTAATAAATACATTTACAAGGGTGCCATCTTTTAGGCTTTAGGGTACTGAGTGAAACTGGTTACTTTCAAATGTCGAAGTATGATTTTAATAAGTTAATAAAATTACAGCTTAAAATTGTTTGCAATTAAAACCGGTTTGCAACTGAGCTTAATAGACAGCAAAATATTAATGGCGCCGCCGGAAAGCATGCTACTTTTTTAATCTGCTGCCGCACAAACCTCGGCAGTTGTCGTCGCTTAGCAGAGACACACACCGCGCGCCAAACATAGAGCAGCTTTTTCGAACGCTGTGACTTATACGTGACGTTGGCCATATAAACGTTTTTAGCTTCCTGCTTTTTGGTCAAAATTGAAAGCCTGGCCAAATGTCAAATTGCCGAAAAATTGACTGGCAATCAAATGAAATCATAATGCAATTTTCGTGACTAACAGCGCGACTGCTGAGGGGCGTGGCTCACAAGCATTTCCTGCTTGTCGGAGCTGCACCTAAGCCCCGCTTTTGTGTCTGCACAGGGGGACTGTGCTGTCGCTGTTCAAGTGTGCCAAGGTTAAACACCAAAAGTTACGCATTGGCGACGTTTTTCTTTGACAGCTCTCACGTTTTATTTCGTAGGTGTCAGTCGGGGAACGGCCCAGACAAACAGTTAAACCAGGCAGTTAAATTGGTTAGTTGAGTTGCTTGAGTTAGCCGAGTTAGCGGCGCGCAGCTAATGCGCTCGATCAATACACCGGCATGGGCATGGCCCAATTGGTTGACCATTTCAATTGTTAGTCGGTGCGATAGTTTTTTTTTTTACCATTTTGTTTTTGTTTTTTTGGCCCAACAGCGCCGTTTCCCAATTAACAATGCACTGTCTACACGTTGCGCATGGCCATAAAAAGAATATTGTAGTGTTGATGTGGGGAAACTAAAAGATACCCCGTAGTTTTCTATATAAATATTCAATTTTATTGACAAAGATATCAAACGTAAAGATCAGTTGTGTGATTTGCGGTTTACGGCTCAACTTAAGACTTGTAAGTCGGGCTTTGTACATCTATAGCCCCAGTTCGTATTTGGCCCACAATTTCTAAATTTGAAAATTCATCTTTGAACCGATTTGGCTATAAGCCAGTTTGCACCGTTTAATTAAGATTAAACACAAATTGCCAACCAAAAATAAATGAAAGCAGTGCATTTTGCTCTGTTCGAAGATATTTTTAAAAATCATTTTTAGGATTGTTTTTCTAAACATTTAAAATTGTTTTGAAATTTTATTGCTATCCGTTTTTGCATATATATTTTAAATATGCCTTAAAGAACATACTAAGAATACGTTTTCAAACAATATATTTATAGCAAAAAGTGATCAAGTATCTCAAAATTAAAGGGTATTTTAGCCCACAACACACTGGCAAAAGTACTGAGCCGAGAGCTGGTCATAAACCACCCAAGGCGCTTCTTATATAAGGCCCTTTAGACAGCCGCCCAAGACTCAAAGTAAATATTTGATTTGATTTAAACGAAATGCGAAGTCATAGCCGCAAACTGTTCGCGTACAAAAACGTAGGGCGGGGCGGGGCGGAGTCGGGGCGGGTTAATGCGGCATACGTGAGTCCAAAATGTAATGGAAAGTGTTACGCGAAAGACGTTGGCCAAAAGCAGAAGCGAAATAGTAAACAATAAAACAGAGGTAAACAGCAAAAGAGCTGATCATAATGAAGAAGCGCGAGCTGATCATGACGATCATGATGATGACACGCAGAGTGTCTGTGGTCAGTGCGGCCACGAATTTGGGTCATTAATCGGCTGAGAGGCTGCCAGGGGCCAAAAACAATGCAAGAGACAACAAACTGGGAACGAAATAGCAATTGGCACATTTTGTTATTGCTGTTGTTGTTGCTGCTGGATCTGTAGAAGATGTTGCCTGGCCGGTTGTCATGTGCGTCGCTAATGTGTGTTGCAAGTTGAGCTGGGCGTAGACGTGTTGCCTTTTTATTTTTTCTTTTTGTTTGTTTGAGGATCAGCCCGTACCTAACCCAACACAATTGCAGAAGAGATGTGAAAAAGTGTTACAGCATCGGGTTTTAACAGATATTAAAAGTCTGTTAGCTAACTGAAGCGCAGGATAAATCAAGGGGCTTAGCTCAGGAAGTAAAAATGTGATCATAGCTTTATGGGCTATTCACGAGTATTAACCAACTTTACCCAAGTTCATTTAAAAAGCAATAACCCAAACAGATAAATCCCAGCAATCGAATTTGATTTGAATGAACGATGACAGAAGTGATTAAAAGTGAGATCAGTAACCGAGGGCAATCAAATTTGAAGTGGCGTCGAACATGAACCTCCCAATCGAACGGCCGCAGACAATGCGATTCGAATCAATCAAAGCTTAAAGGGGGTACTCGAATTATGGCTGTGGAATGCATTGGCAAATACACTATCTAAAAATGCCGCCCCATGACTAGCCCATAAATGCCGCAACAGACGGCAGCGAGTCGAGTTTATGTGTCGACGTGATGTCGAACACATTTGATGGAAAAAAAAATGAGCTGAAGAAAAAAAAAGAAGCGAAGCAAATACGACAACGACAACAACAACAAATAAAACGAAGCCGGCAAAAGCAGCTGTCTTCAGATACGGCACCAAATTGAATAATATCTGCTTAATTTCGGTCAATTATGCCGCCCGAGTCCAACCAAAACGAACCGAGCCAAACCCGAAGCTAAAACAAGGCGAAGGCGAGCTAAAATGGGGAGATCGGGTGGGGGGCGGTGCGGGAAGGGGCGTGGCGTGGCGGGGTTAGGCCAACCCCACCAAATGCCGGAGACATGTAATTTCGTTTGCAATTCAGCTGCCGGGGGCATGCTGGGGGGGTGTTGGCCAGGAATCTGGGAAACGCTTGGCAGCATTGTCAAAATAAAAAATAAAAAAAAACTAAAAAAAAACTACATTTATTTTTACAATTTTTATTTTGAGCAGTTCGATGGAAATGCTTATGTCATGAGCCAAGTGGAAGGTGTCTGCTAGCCCCGGCACTTGATTGGGCTCACGTAGGCCACAGCCGCCGTTTGGAAATACATATACATATATATATATATTTGTGTTATATTTTCTGTTTTGGTTTTGTACCTGCCCTTAGCCAGAGCAAAAGTCTTTAACTGGTCATTAATTGGATGCGGTTGCAGCAATACCAGAGCGGAGTAAAGCTCAACGCTTAGAGTAGCCAACAGTTTTGAAGCTGAGAAAGGTTCATTCGCTTCCTGACGCTCAAAGCGAAAGTAATTTTTGCGATTTTTTTTCGCTCTCTTTTTCAATACCCTGTACGTTATCATAAAGGGCAACGTTTTTATTGATATCATCATACATACTTTTTAAAAGATTTGGTATTTATTTTGATATTTTTCTATTTCTCACTAAATACGAAGTAGAAAAGAACTTTTTAAGTGCAATATTCTTTATGAAAATGTTAAGGTTTTCAATTAATAAATGTTTTCTTGTTTTCGACATATACACACATTTATATAAAATTAAAAAAACAACGTCATTCATTTGTTTAAGGAACCAGCTCATTTTTAGAAAACCTAAGCACAGAGTATCTCTTAGCCGCGCACAATGCAAGACTGCACTTTTACTTGTTGGGTGCTTTAGCCATATTTGAGGGCGGTCGCATTTCATTTTTGGCCAACATCAGCGAAATGAATTTTGGTACTTTCGACGCTTGGAACTGCCAGCCCCCAGTCGCCTACCCTCCGTCAAAACTAAGATAAAGGTGCGCTAATTGCATATTAACACCCAACATCAGCGGCAGCCGCCGCCGCAGCAGCAACAACAAATTGCAAAAATATTTCAACATGAGCTACTAAATCTTCAGTTGTTATTTCTTTTTTTTTTTTGTTTTTTGTAAGTTTCGGTTTCAGTTTTTCCTTTTTTTGCACAAGATTACATAAATTATAGCCGCAAGTTGGCCAGTTGACAAAGTTGAATAAAATGCAGCAAATGGAGCAAAAGCATTTGCGGCAGCCTGTCCGCCCGCCTGTCACATGCTTGCCTGCCACGGCAGCCACTTGCCACAGGTTGCAACATTGCGCGCGCAAAAATATAAATTTAAGACAAAATGACGAAGAAAACTTAAAAAAAAATATATATATACATATATACGCAAAATTTTTGTACTGTCAAAAGTTAATAAGTTAATAACTTTATTTCCCATATTTTGTTTTTGCTCAGCCACGTTTTTAGCCAATTTTCCCCTTTTATTCATCTGCTGCCTGGGGGAATGCGTATGTAATTTGCGGAATGCGGTCACGCAAGCAACATCAACAACAACAACAGCAAGTTGAGTGTTGGCAACAGGTGTGCAAGTTAACAGCAATTTTGGGGGCAACACTAATTAACCAAGTTACGAACGCAGCGTTGCGATACACAAAATTCTTGCGGCTTTTCCTAATGTTCCGCCCGGAGCCCGTTTCCAGGCGCATTCGAGTTGAATCACATTCCTGTTGTTGGCTTCCAAGGAGAAATGTGGCATTCTAAAGGAATGGCTTTAAATTAAATGAATATGTTAATTTCGTTCGAAGAATTTACCATAAGTTAAAGCTATATTTTATATTTAAACGTTTATAAATTGATAACTTATTTATCATTCAGAGACAATTGCCTAGAATCTATAATTTCTAATGATTACCTATCAATATCGTGCCGAGCGTTAGCAATAACTAGAATTCAGCTACAACTTTTTATAGCTGATTTTAATTTCAGTTTTACTTTTCAACATTATCCCATTTATCTTAATTAAAAAATGTTTAATTAGCTTTGTTTTTCAACGTAGCTTAGCTCAAAGAGTTCTTAGAGTTTGTTCACCTTTCTTCATGTTCTGTTTATTATAAGTTGAAACTTAAGATTTAGTGAACAGAATCGGTGCCTCTTACGGTCTTTCGTTATCAACTTTAATAATCGTTATCGTTTAGAGAACCTTATTTTCATACATTTTTTAATTACCTCTCCCAGCATTATTTTAATTATAGGTCTTATTTTATATGGTCGTCATTAAGCTAATTTCTTTTTTTTATTCCTTATATTTTTTTTTTCTACACTTGTTAGTTATATAATGTGGCAAGCTTATAAATATATATATATATTCATGTATATATATATTTTCATCATTTTAAATCTATATAATTTGTCTTAATATTATGGCTTTTTCTTATTTTCTTTATTTGAATTTCTCTCACGCCTGCTTTGCTTCAAGTCAGTTCTCAGAATTTTCATCCTATTTCTCTCTTTCTGTTTGTCAACATTTTCTTTGGCCATCTTCATTATCTCCATCATCATCATCAGTATTATTATTATTATTATGATCACGTTCATTCGCTTTTCTTATCAGCGCATCGAACATGTTTGATCTAAAACAAGTTTGATGCCGATGTGCCAATAATATGCAACAGCTGCTCGCTTGCTAACCATTTGACGTTGTAGTTGTTGTTGTTGTTGTTGTTGACATCGCAATTGTTGTCGTTGTTGTTGCTGTTGCTGTTGCCAAACAGTTGCCGATGCTGCCGACGAAGCTGACGTCGCCGTCGTCGTCATCGTCGTCGTCGTTGCCGTTTGGCTCGTTTGCACGGATTTCGCGTTAAAGTTCGCGTTCAGTTGAAAGCGTGCAACGCAGCCGCACGGACGCAGCGCTCCACACAGAGCGATTAACGATAAACGCCACAAAAGATATATACACTTATTATTTTTTTTGCTGCTTTTTGTGTTGTGTTTTGCGCGCAGGATACGCCCCCAACCCGCTAAAAGCGAACGAAGTTTTGTGTTTTGTGCGCGAAGAATTTCAAGTAAGCAATATTTACTAAAGCTGTGTGTGTGTGTGTGTGTGCGAGTATGTGTGAGTGTGTTTGTGCGAAAGGAAATGCAGCTCAAGTGAAACCATGGCTTAGGCCCAAGCTGATTATATCCGCTGCAGGGACAGGTGCAGCAGCAACTTTTGCCGGACTTGTTGACATTGTCGCTGGCGCAAAAAAGTCAGCTCAATTTGGGAGTACCCTTCACAAAACTAAAAACCCATATGGTCTGCGTTTTTGGGCAAATGCAATAGGCACTCATGTGCGACTACAACAACACCAGCAGCAACAGCAACAGCAGCAACAATTGCAAGCGGCAACATTTTGCAATAGACAATAACAGCAAAAACAACAACAATAACAACACAGACACATACGAGTGCGAGATACATTTGAAAGATATATGGGATACATGGGTAAAAGGAAAAGCAAGAAAAACATTGACGCAGCTCTTTCGTAGATAAGTAGGCTACAACAGCTACAACAGCAACACCAACATCAAATGTGACTCAGTAGTTTTTTCGTGTTATTTTTTGCAGGCATGAGAAAGCAATCCAAATACACTTTTCGCTACAACAAACTTCACCCGCGCCGCAAAAGCAAAGTGCGTTTACTTTAAACAGTGTTTGAGAATTTCAAGCTAAAAGCTTTGAAAATACAAAAGTTTAGTTCGTATTTATTGATTTACGAGTTAAACAGAAAGTTAAATTAATCTATGTTATCGAAAAGTTGCAGTGCAGTGTTAAAATATTGTGAAAAGAAGGCAATGCTAAAATATAAACTTGACAGCAGCACATAAATGTGTTGTTGTTGTTAAAAGTATTTATTGTATATTTAATACGACCTTAACTTACCTACTTATTAAGCGCTTTTTGTCAAGCGGTTGTCAACTTTGACATAACAACTACCAAGAACATTAATAATTACCTCCGCATGTCGTTAACTGATTGATGTGCCTGTTAACATAGACATAACAGCTCCACCAGTTAACATGAACACTAATTAATGTTTAACTTTGGCGGTAATGTGTCTACTTTAGCTTAAAGAGAATCCAACTTCATTTTTTTTTTTTTGTATAAGTGGTTAAGGCGCTTGTCAACTTTAACAATAACATAAAGTATTGTATATTTTGTATACATCTGGCAACACTGTCAGTGGATAGTTCTTCGACTAACACAAACTTTACGCTCTGCTGCAATTGCGTTGCAGCAAAAAAAAAACTAAAGACTTAGGACACAAACTCGTGAATGTTGCTGCACAATGAAGAGCCAACACGCGAATGCAACAGCAACAACAATTAAACATTGCAATTTACTGGGGTGTTGTTGCAGTTAAATAAATAAATACAACAATATGTGTTGCTGTTGATCTTGTTGTTGTTGTTGTTTTAACAAATTTGCCGCTACGCATTCAACTGTTAATTTAATTATTAATATCAACAATTGCTGTTTGTAGCTGCAACTAAATGATGTTGTTGATTGTTGCTGCTGTTTGTTGTTGGCTGTTGCTGCTGTTGGTTGTTGCTTTTGGCTTTGGCACATTGACCCAAGTGACACAAGCCGGCAACGCAGCCCGAACTGATTGCCCTGACTTTGTGAGTTTGACGCCTGTCAAGGTGACTGACACCAACAACCCCGCTCAGCAAACGACAACCAAAAAACCTAGAGCACATGCTTATTGCTGCTGCTGTTGTTGTTGTTGTTGCTGTTATTGTTGGCCATTGACTTTGGCCTTTTGGCCAAGCAGCGCTTTAGCTGCTTTTTTTTGTCAAATTAGCGCACAAAATCATTTTAATTGCGCGCACTTTTTTTCCCTATACTCTTGCTGTGAGTATTCCTATTTTGTGCCAACCTTTGTTACAATATGAAAGTAACATGGATATACATGTATATATTTTACCGATTTTATATACAAATATAATAAGTTCATTCTTGAAAAAATACTTACACACATGTAGCTAAATTCAAAAAGTATATCAGGGTATTTTTTTTTCTGTATTGCCAATATAACAATTATTTTTGTATTGTATTCAAGCACTCGCGCATCCGTCAGATACAAGATACAAGCCGAACTCGAAAATACACAGCTGATTGCGTAGGTTGCGTAGGCGTGTCAAACTTGACATTTGTGCGTTGTGTTTGGCCTTCAATAGTTGGGCCCAGGAAGTGCCACAAGCTAATTGAACACACTCACACATACATACACACACACACACAGAGCGTTCATTTGGCAACCGCAAGCGCAATCGTTTAACAATAGCAGCCGCTTTTTGTCGAGATGTCCAACTGGTTTGCCTGGCCTACCTGGCGGCACAAACCGATACCAAAGTGAATTCCCCTTGCCGCACCACGCCCCCTTTCTCGATGGCCCCTCTTATTTCTTACTCCTCCAGCTCCAAGTTGGGCCGCCGCAGTAAACTTGTTTGCCGCTGACCCAATTTCTGGCAACTTTATTTTTTTTCGACATTTTTTTTACAAATATTTTATTTAGTTTTGTTTTCGCACAACAACAACAACAACAACAAGAGCTGAACTTATCTGAAATGCGTGCGCTATGTTCGCCGGGTTTCAGTTTTCGGTTTCAATTTCAACTTCAACTTAAACGCCAGCTTCCAAAAACAATTGCTAAAGCAATAAACACTGTGGCAAATGCCGCTTTTGGGGGCACCTGTTTTTACTGAGTTCAGTTGGAGTAAAATCCGAAATTTGCGCTGTTGAAGGAGTTAAAGTTGCAATTTGAGCAGGCTGTAAAACTGTTTAGGTTCAGTTTGGAGCAGGCTGTGGCCTTTCACTGGGGCGCAGTCAAGCGGTAAAGAAAAACAGAAAAAAACTACTTGGCTGCAGAGTGGCACAGAGTGTTACAATATGGCACACTGTGACAAATATTTTATAACGACTATCAAATGATTTACTAAAAAAAGTTGAATATTTGATTATTTGTATATATAAAATATTAGACAATAACTATGTGAGAAGCGCGAAAAGAAAATAAATATAACATTTCATATATATTTATAAAAACATTTGACTTCCTGACTGACTCAACGATTAAATGTTTAAATATATTCCATTAAAGCAAACAATGAGTCTCAGCTGTTTGGCCAAAAAGGTAGTTTCTCATATATTTAATATTATTTATTGCAGGCAACACATCAGCAACACTCGGTGGGAAACTAATTGTTTATTTATTATTAAGTTTTTCTTTTACTGTTGTTTTTTACCCACTGTGCTTGGGCTAGGCTTAAATGTACCTAACTGTTAATTTGGACGGACAAACGACGCAACGCAGCACGTTTCAACACCCGCACGATAACAAGGCAACAACAATAATGTGACAACAACTGCTGCAGTTGCTGTTGTTGTTGTTGTTGTTGTTGTTAACGGCTGATCGAGTGACAAGGCAAATGAATTATGTTTAGCTCGATAAGTAAATGGACAACAAACAGATATTTCGTATGTAGATTTGTTAAATTTACCAATCGATCGTCAATTATAACAGCAAGCAGCAGCAGCGCCAACAACAACAACAACAACAACAGCAACAACTAACAAAAACAAACACAAAATTTGGCTAGCCATTACATCAGAGCTTGTAGATATTGTAATAAAAACGAATGGCCCACGATTTCAAAGACAAACAGCAGCAGCAGCAACAACAACAACAAAAGATACTTTTGTATCTGCCCTATAGTTGTTGTTGTTGTTGCTGCACTTTTGAACGGCATTTTGCGTGGTTTACATTCATTATAAGCCGCATTTGTTGTGGTTGCGTTTTGCTGTTGTTTGTTGTTGTTTTCAACACTTTAACGATATTGGCCGCAATAGCCATCAAGGTCGCACTCGCAAGTGCTAGTGGCCCTTTCCGGCTGGGTGGAAGAGGAAGGGAGAGGGGGGGGTGTCTATGGACGTTATTGCAACAATAAATTGTGAATGCAATAGTGCACTGGCACAACAAATACCCGCAACCAATTGAACCCGGGCAATGCAACCGTTTTTGATTGCTTTAACGGCAGCCGTTAAGCCAACCACCGGTAGGGCAGCTTCTTGATTGTGGAGGTCACGAGGTTGCGCAGTCACGTTTAACCGCTTGAAATTGAAATCGAATAAATAAATTGGATGAGCACAAGCGCATTCAGTTTGAAAACTAGTTGGTTGTTAAGCACGGTAAGCTTAAACTAATTTTATTGGAGCTGCTGCTACCGGTTGACGCGAAGACCTTCCGACGTTGTTGGTTAAAGATTTGGGCCAGCTTGTGATTGCAGTTAGAAACTGAGGAGGAATTAAATATTATAAATGTAGGTTGTAATTGCTGTTAGTTATACCTAGAAAAATCATAGTTGAGCTCCCAACTGGAGAAAGAGAGTGTCGTTTCCGACTGATTCTTTCTATGAAAGCTATACACACTTATATTTGATAGATATAAATGAACTCTATATACATTTGCATACCCTTCGTACACAAAGTAAACAAGTGTTTACTGAAGCATTTTCGCTGCTTGGGTTGAGTTGTGGGTTAATTAAAGACTTAAATAAATAATTAAACTAATAGCCACACTTTTCGTTCTTTTAATGTGTCTATTACAAATAAAATACTATATACATAACTGTCAGTTCTGATGATTAAGCGACTTTTAAAATCAACAAAAATATTTGCTATAATGGGTATATAGAGTTTTTTGGAGTGAATTCAAGACATAAAACGACTAAATCTATTATTTGTATATTTTATCCATAACAAAACTAATCAACTTATTTTTCTTTCATAGGTAACAAACAAAAGGTGCATCAGCAAAACGAAAGGAAAATAGTTCGAGTGGAGGATCAACAGCGCCATCTAGCGGTTTGGATGTCAGCCGACGCCACGCCATGCACAAGAGAAAGAAACCGTAAAGAGAGAGCGATCGAGAGAGACAAAAGAGTCTAAAACAACTAAATCGAAACCCAATTTTAATAGAACATAGAAACCGTCCGTCCCCCACCTAGAAACAGAAGAAAATTAGTATTATTATTAGTCTCGAGGAATCGAAACGAACATGGTGCTCAACCTGCTCTTCATCACGACAGTGATCAAGTCGACGTTCGGCGTGGTCACGACCGGACTGTGGCTAATACCTTTGCTACTGGCCGCGATCACGTATTATCGCTACGATGCCGTCGATCCGGAATCACGACCGCTGGATCAGCTGAACCTGTGGCCCGAGTACGATTTCATAGTGGTGGGCAGTGGTTCGGCGGGTGCGGTGGTTGCGAATCGCCTGAGCGAGGTGCGCAAATGGAAGGTGCTGCTAATCGAGGCCGGGCCGGACGAGAACGAGATCTCGGACGTGCCCTCGCTGGCGGCCTATCTGCAGCTGAGCAAACTCGACTGGGCCTATAAGACGGAGCCCTCGACCAAGGCGTGCCTGGGCATGCAGAACAATCGCTGCAATTGGCCGCGTGGCCGTGTCCTGGGCGGCTCCTCTGTGCTCAACTATATGCTGTACGTGCGGGGCAATCGACACGACTACGATCACTGGGCCTCGCTGGGCAATCCGGGCTGGGATTACGACCAGGTGCTGCACTACTTCAAGAAGTCCGAAGATAATCGCAATCCCTATCTGGCCAAGAGCGCATATCACGGCCGTGGCGGCCTCTTGACCGTGCAGGAGTCGCCCTGGCATACGCCGCTGGTCGCCGCCTTCGTCGAGGCGGGCACCCAGCTGGGCTACGACAATCGAGACATCAATGGCGCCCAGCAGGCGGGCTTCATGATTGCCCAGGGCACCATTCGACGCGGTTCACGCTGCTCCACGGCCAAGGCCTTCTTGCGTCCCATACGCCAGCGTCCCAACTTTCATTTGTCGATGAACTCGCACGTCACGCGCGTCATCCTGGAGCCGGGCACGATGCGCGCCCAGGCCGTGGAGTTCGTCAAGCACGGCAAGGTCTATCGCATTGCGGCGCGGCGCGAAATCGTGCTCTCAGCGGGCGCCATCAATACGCCCCAGCTGATGATGTTGTCGGGTCTGGGGCCACGCAAGCACCTTGAACAGCATGGTATACGTGTGCTTCAGGATCTGCCAGTGGGCGAGAATATGCAGGATCACGTGGGCATGGGCGGCCTGACGTTTCTGGTGGACAAGCCCGTTGCCATTGTGCAGGATCGCTTCAATCCGACAGCCGTCACCTTTCAGTATGTGCTGCGCGAACGCGGACCAATGACCACGCTGGGCGGCGTCGAGGGCTTGGCCTTTGTGCATACGCCCTACTCGAATCGCAGCGTCGACTGGCCCGACATACAGTTCCACATGGCGCCGGCCTCGATCAACTCGGACAATGGGGCGCGCGTAAAGAAGGTAATGGGTCTCAAGGAGTCCGTCTATCAGGAGGTCTATCATCCGATTGCGAACAAGGACAGCTGGACCATTATGCCGCTCTTGCTGCGGCCACGTTCGCGGGGCAGCGTGCGCCTGCGATCTGCGAATCCCTTTCAGTATCCACTGATCAATGCCAACTATTTCGACGATCCGCTCGACGCCAAGACACTGGTCGAGGGCGCCAAGATCGCGCTGCGCGTCGCCGAGGCGGAGGTGTTCAAGCAATTCGGCAGCCGGCTATGGCGTAAGCCGCTGCCCAACTGCAAGCAGCACAAGTTTCTGTCGGATGCCTATTTGGAGTGCCAGGTGCGCACCATATCGATGACCATCTATCATCCCTGCGGCACCGCCAAAATGGGTCCCAGCTGGGACGCGGAGGCGGTCGTCGATCCGCGGCTGCGCGTCTACGGCGTCCGTGGCCTGCGCGTAATCGATGCCAGCATCATGCCCACCATCAGCAGCGGCAACACAAATGCGCCCGTCATCATGATCGCCGAGAAGGGCGCTGATCTCATTAAGGAGGATTGGCTCAAGAATCCCGAGTACAAGATCAAGCGACAGGATGGCTACAGCGACAGCGAGACAGCTGCCAGCAGCATCAGCAGTAGCAGCATCAACATTACCAGCAGCAGCAGCAGCAACATCACAAGCAGCAGCAGCAACTTGACGCTGACAGCAACAGCTGCTGAAAGCCTGACAAGCAGTTAGCTGCGCCTGCCATTCAACGGGGGCCAGGGGTTGTGCTCAGGGGTCAATTAGCTTTACGACAAAAATAGCAAAAAAAAAAAAAAAAACAAAAAGACACAAGACACGGGATAGTTGCGTCTTTAGACAACGTGTTGCTGCTGCTTTATTTCTCAAAAGTCTCAGACAAAAGTTTGCCATTGTTTCAATTTAGACTTAAGACAAAGAAACGAGAGAAAAATGTAAAAGAAACCACAACAACACAAGCAATCATATAACACCAAACAGCAAACAGCAACAACAACAAACAGTTTCCCTACCCAAAATGATATAATGGCAAAATGCATGTAATCGAGTCATAGTTATGTACCATATATATATATGTTAATGTATGTATCTTCTAGACTCTAGGTAAGCCAAACACAATTCATGTTTGACGCTTTTTAATATTCTTTCCATTTTTTTAATATTTTATTTATAATTTAATATTTGTATAAATATTTTTTGACTATTTATAAGCACATATATTATTTATAAAAGCATCTAAATAAAATTCCATTAAATAAATTAAATTTATAATTGAACATTAACCTGGACTGTAACTTACCCAACAAACAGCTAAAAAAAAAGCTCTCGTTAAGTTGGGCATATATTAAATGAGGCCCTTGAATAGATAAGCCCTTCGAAAAGTATTGACAACAACAAAATACTTTTAATTTTCTGTGTGAATCTTTATATTTTAAATAAAATAGAGTTTAATTTCATTTACATAGGCTCCACTTAAATGTTTCCCATGACCAAGTCTAGATCAACTTAAACTAGTACTCTGATCAGGCAGGCAGTAAAAACTTTATAGGGTAACAAAAGTCGACGTCTGCTAGCTAATTACATAATGATATTATTTCAGAATGGTTCTTTTAATAGATACAGAGTTTAATAGCACTCAAGAGCTAACACAACAATTGGAAATGTTGCCTGAACTAATTCAACAATTTATGTCAACTGCCCAAAAGCAGGCAACACAAAGTTTGTCAACGGCAAATAACTGGGGCGTGTCCAAAGAGCTGGCACAAACGATGAATAACTGCCTTATGCGATGAATAATGCACGAAATTTTAGAGTGGACTTAAATGGATTTCGATTGATGTCAAATATCATATTTGTTATATATAAGAATATATATGCATAACGCTTAAAGAAACTATAATATATAATTCAATTTAATAAATTTTTTAATACAAAATTTCACTTTAATTTGACAAAACCAAATACAATTTAAGTTGATAAAGATTTAAACAATTTCTGATAGTAAAAAATTTCTTTCTTAAAAGAACTTTTATATTAAATTCCTTTGCAACTTCTTTTTCAATTCATCCTCTAGTTTATAGAGACCGATAGTTATTGTGCATAACCGATAGTTGGGCCACATCTCTAACACGTTAAGAAATGTTGTGTAGCCTAACAATTGGGCGCAGTCATTTAATGACAAAGTACAAGCCGACACGCAAATGCAAATTAGATGAAATTAGTTAAATTTATGACTAGCTGCTGCAGTGAACCAAAAAAAACAAAAGCCACAAAAAGCAACACAAATCAACAAGCGAATAGCGACAGACAGACAGACAGATAAATAGATGAATATATATGTATGTCTATATGTATATAAATATTATATGCCAGCGATTGGTATCGATTTCAAATGTAGTTTTTCTTTTTTGACGAAGGGCGCATCAGAGATAAATTCAACTTTGAACTTGGCCACACCACAACACGAGCGAGTCGTGAACAACGCCCAACAATGCGGTCATAAATCATCTTAAGAGCTTGTGATTTGACGACCTTGCAAAGCAATTTTCATGTCCATAAGATCGGAAGCCGGAACCTCTATCGGCTCGAATCGACTGACTAATCAATGCAAATTTCATTGAGTATTTTTCCGGCAAAAACCCTCAAACAAAAAACGGAAACGTTTGGTGTTAAAAGCTAAGACCCTGCCCAAAAGTCGAAAAGTCTCAAAATGGGACAAGAAAACATTCCAATTTAAAATAAATAAATAAATACCAACAAAAAATGTGGGGAAAAAACAACTTTTAATATAAAACTGGCTTTGCTCGCAGCGATAAAATGTTAATTTTGTTAACCAATTAATAAAGCTAACCCAAAAAAAATGACAAGAGTTGACTCTTGACCATTTTACAGCTACATTTTACACTTGGTTAACGGTCTGCGGACGGTTCAAGATGCAGTTGAAGGTCTTTGCCGGTGCCTCAAAACGGTGCAGCAAAGTGTTAGACCAGTTTATACCCTGTACTAAAGCAGCTCAAAAAGAAAATTTATTTCAATTGTTTTATTTTATGGCGTAAACGCCATATTGGTTAAAAACCATTTGCAACGATTGAAGTTCAAGTTTAAAATATGTTAATAAATATAAGATAGTCGAAATAACATAAGAAAACCAAAGGCAGGGTATCTATAAGTCAAATACTTTTGACCGTCTTTTGTTAAATAAATGGTTAATCATTAATTGTTAGCTAAGTGCTGCTGATTGGGCATAAGTTGGGCACAGTAAATTTAGTAAGTGGGCTCTTGTAGGCATTTAAAAACTAAATAAATGACTTTTAGACATTTGTCATGAAAATATTTTCATATAAAGTACTTTTAGGTATAAAAAATTGCGTATACGCACCGTATTCCAGGAAAAACATGAATTGAAACAGAATTTTAAAATTCAAACAAGAAGTATTTGAAATATGAAGTTCAGAAAGAAGTAGTTTGTTTAAATATGCTCGATGTTAATGCACCTATCTCTTTAATTACTAAAGATCCTTTACAAATAAACAAACAAAATCTACGTTGAACCCACCTTTCAGAACTCGTTCGTCTCAAGAGCTAAAGCTAAATTGGTTACTAGCTCTTGGTGTGGCTTTTATAAATCTAAAACAAACATGACAAGGTCTTCAGCTTTGTTCAAAAATTACGTATACGCAGCGTTGCATCCTTAGACAAAGCAAATCGACTGCAAATGCTCTTCATTTGCAGCAGCTGCCTCTGCTTGTCACCAAGTTGCCCTTCGATGATCTTAAACAAAATGTGTTTATATAAATACGCACGTATACATAAAAATTTGGCAATGCTAAAGCAAAACTAAAGCTAAAACTAATGCTGAAGCAAAAGCGAGACATCAACTGGGTCAATGGCTGACGGAAGTAATATCATCCGAATCTGCTGCCAGCTGCTGTTGTCTACGGCTTCCACTTGTTATTGTTTCAAATATTGAATGCATATAAACTTCCTTTTTTCAAAATCGCGTCGTTACGTTCCACTTAGAGGTTAATAAACTTGTTATACTCTGATATGAGTTTCAATTAGCATTTGCATGCGAATCCGTTAGACAAGAGCCAACTCACGCAGCCCACCCAGTTGACCCAGACCTAGTGAACTTGATCTCTAACCAAAGAAAAAAAAAATATGGAAACAGCTTAAAACAAAAAAATATTAAGAATCTCAGGGCTAAGAAGTTTTTACCACGCACGCTGTGCGCCGAATTAGATTATTGTGTGTGTTAGCGGCTCACCTGTAAATAAAAGATAGAATGAGAGAGGGCATTAGCGTTGATTATGGATTAATTATAAAAGGTTGTTTTGCTCAAAAATTACAACGTCACATTCAAAATTGTTATTAATGATTGTGCGTTAGACGGAAATGTTTTGGGTCGCTGTAGAACACTTAACGCTCAACCGGTCCCCCTCTAAAGCTTCGACCCTGTACTTAAGTAGTTATAATCGTTACACTAAAGCACAGTCGGCAGCAATCAACAGTCAGCATCATTATCAGCTTTGGGGTTTCAGTTGGCCAAGACTGGTTTGCCAGAGTTCTAGGCGCTGACCTTGACTTAATTAGCGTTACACTTTGATGAGCTGGGCGTAAGTTAATGCCCGGAAATAGGCCAACGGAATGTGCAATAAAAAAACCTTATATATGTCACTAATATCAAATACATATGTATACAATTTTATATACTGAAGGTAAGCTACGGTCTTGAATTTAATATAATCGAAAAGAATTCATTCTGTTTTTGTTCTTAACCTAATCTTAGAAACACTTTGTTCTTCAATGCTTTTAGTTGTAATTTATTGAGGATGGGTTCTAATCCGGATCTTCTTCATTCTTAGCTTAAGTAAAAAGTTGCTTTAGATTTATTGCTGCATTTATAAAGTTTTGTTGTAAGCAAAGAATTTTAAACACATAAAGTTTCCCACCTTGGCTTCAATTTAACACCTGCTTAGGTTTGACTGAAACACAAAAGCCTCAGTTTTTTTTCCCAGTGTATATTTATATAAAGATAGTAATCAAACTATTTGTTTATTTTCAGTTGGAAACCGTTTTTTCTTCCACGATAATTACGTATTTTTCTTTGACTTAATTGTCAAACCTATATGGCTGTTTATAATCGGTAATTGTACGATTGTTCAGTCATCAATTACCTGCACAAAGCAGGCATGTTAATCGCCGCCCAGCGACGCAAATCGGACAATCGGCTTATCGATTGTCCGCCCGATGACGATGCCGTGACGCAGCACGTTTGGTTCACCGGCCCAGCGATTGCGGTTGAATAACATTTGGAGTTCAAATTTGAACATTTTATTTACTTTACTACATATATTATTGTTAAAACGCATAATTGTTAAGCGTTTGAACAAATGTTCAATGTTTGAATCGAATCTTTCAATTGCCATTCAATTGACTCAACTTGAAATCATTTTGGTAGCACTTTTGTTTGTGCTTAGCTCCAAAGCACTTTAAGGTGTGCAATTATTTGTTATTTTTATTATTTTTGTTTATGTATTCAACAGAAAACTTTTGAATGATCCCCCAAATTAAATAGATAAATATTTATAAATATTTTTGCTGCTTTTTTGTTCTCATTGAGTTCAAGCACTTGCAGAGAAACGGAAGCAGAAGTAGGAAGTGCACAATATAGGTGTTGACATCTGTCAAAGCCCGATAAGAATTAAAATAGCTTTAAGTTATTTGAGCTGTGAACAGAAAATATTATAAGCAATTGCTTTAATTGAAAGAGTATTGAACATTATAAACTACAAAGCTAGAAAGGCACATATCAAAAAAGATTTTAAATTAAATAGATATTTAATGCGAAAGGTGCAAATAGATCTCTAAGTTCTTATCTAGCTGAATCACAATGACAAGCATAAACATAAACCAGAAAATACGAAATGGAAAGAAACCTGTCTTGAGCCATCTTTAAGCTATCGGCTAAGAAGCTGAATTCTGGTAACAATATATTTAAGGCAAGCTCAGCCTTTATTTCATCATATCTCTTAATTTAAAAGTAAAAAAAAAAAAATAAAAAAGCACTTTAATTTCTGCTGTGCTCTTGAAACAACACATTTTCTGTGGAGATCGGTGCAATATATCTATCGCGCGCACCCAGGAAGGAAACACCTCGGGGATGAGGATCGGGATTGTCCCAGCAGTGCTTGTACCACGAAGTCTGCTGACGACTCAACCCAAAGCCAGCGGCTACCCGATCGATGAAGTAGATCAAAAAACGGGACAATATACTCATCGTCCGGCCCAAGCGTGTGTTCGCTTCTGACTCCTCTGACTCCGCAGCGGTCACAGTGGTTGATGCCACGTGAGGCAGCTGCGACAGCTGATGCACGCTGCTTGCCGATGCCGCAACTGAAGATCCCGGCTGGGCGTGCAGCGCCAATTTCACCTGCTCCGGTGTGCTAGTGACCCCCAGGTGCTCCCCATTTGTGCTCTTGTCCAGAAGCTGCTGCTCCTGGTGCCGCTTTCGCTGCTGTTGCTGCTGCTGCTGCTGTTGTTGTTGCTGTTGTTGCTGCTGCCGCTGTGTTCTAGAGCCTGGCATTTTTCGTTGCGTTCAGGTGCTTTTTTATTTCTTTGCACTATTTGATAGCTGTGAGCTGGGGCAGAGTTTAATTGCCTTTTGGATTTGGAACAGCTTAAAATTTAGACAACTAAGCGAGAGCTTCCTACAATTTAATTGAATGGCAAGGAAAGCAAGTCTCAAACCTTTGTACCTTTTGTACCAATTGTAAGCGTTTGAAGATTGCTCCATAATCAAAGCTAAACCAACCAAATTAGGTAAAAATTTATTTAAGAAATGTACCAAAAATGTTCCCATAGGATTTTAAACAACTTATTGATTTCGATAACATAATTTTTAATATTTTTTTTTCTTTAATAAAGTATAACCTTCCAGTTAAGAAGGGAAGTAGAAGCAACAAAACTTTTCGTTGCATATTTATTACATATAACTATTCACGCAATAGATTGCTATTGCGGTACTTTATAACTGGTTTATGGTTTTTATTTCTACTTCCAATTCTAACGTTCTCTCTCATGCAATTTGCGTTATTTTTTAATTCATTTTTTTTTTTTTTTGCTCGTGTGTTTATTTGACAACCTTGACGATTTTTTTTTTTGAGTAGAAGATTTGAGTTGGTTCGTTGCCGTCGCCGCTGGTGCAAAAAACGATATTTATGTTTGGGTTTTTTTTTATTGACTTTTTGTGTTTAGTCATTAAACTTTTCTCAGCGGCTCTCTGCCCAGATTCTGCTTATTTTGCGACTGCTGGCAAGACAAATATTTACGAGTGTCAACAAATCGATGTTATAAATGTAGCAAAGCAAAGCAAACCACTTCCAACATATCGAATATTAAATACACTACTAAGCCAAAGTCGCTACTTTTGTACTAAGACCTGCTTAGGCGCTTGGAATCCCGCGAACATTGAGATTGTACGTTTGACAACAATTAAATCTATGCCATAAACTTGACATAGCTTCCATTAAATGCACTAGAGCGAGAAGGGGATCATGTTCGCGAGTGCTCGACTGACCGTTGTTATGTTCACAGTTTCAATGTACACTCAGAGAAAATTTAGATTTAATTGAATGTAGGCAAAATTAAATTTGAGCGGTTTTTGATTAGTTTTTTCTTGAATTTTGATTAAAATTCGCAGTATAAATCTTGTCATCTTTTACGAGATTGTTATTAACTAAAATAAAAAATATTAGAGAACTTATTGTATTGGATATGATTGTCAAAAATGTTCAATGAAAGTACAAAAATACGTATCATGAGTTCAGTATTTGCGTACTTTTTATTTATAATTTTTTGCAATTCAAGCCATTTACTTTTATTTATGAAATTTTTTTGCGAGCTAACCAGATTTTGGCATTGCTTATACTATATTATTAGATTAAAATGCAAAACTCTTGATTGTTTATTTGAGGTTTCTTATATATGAAATGTTGTATACCACGCAATTTCAAAATACACTTATATACTTGCTTAATAAACTTTTTTGTTTTCCAATTCATAAAAGCATTAATTAAAACACAAACATAAATTTAAGAATATTATTAAACATTTTCCAATTATTTTATTGCGTTATAAAAAATGTTTATTGATCCGTTTTTGAATTAAGATAGTGATGATAAATACATAAATATATCCATATATATATATACATATATATAGCGAATTATATTTCAAACTCTAATAGGAATCTAGTTTATATGGACACTGGTGAATTCAAGCGATTTCTGCTGCTCAGGAAACTAAAACAACAACAAACAAACAACTGTCTGCTTAACAATCAAAGACACCCTAGTTCAACCCTTATATCTCTACAGGGTATACACCACAAAAAAAAAATCCCCAACAATGCGTGGCGGCGTTTAGTATGTAAATTGAGTTCCATAAAAAAAAAGTGCCGCATCATGTGAAAACAAGTCGCGACGGGGCGTGTCCAATCAAGAATGCCGTCGATTGTCGCCAAAAGAACAATTTAGAGGCGACAGATTAATGCCGCTTGGTTGTGGCCAGGCTGAAGAGGGTTGCTTGCGGATGCTACCAAAAGTCGTCCAGTCATCATCAGACTAGGCAAGACCATTTTCCGCCAACCGCAGCTGTGTCAACATGGACCCGAATGTTTGATTGGGAAAAGACAACAAAAAAATTTCAATTGGTGCAAAGTTCAAGCAAAAGCTTAAAGAATGACATATATACATGCCACGCCCCCACAGACAAATGTCAGAGTCGTGGCCCCTCTCAAAAAAAAAAACAAAAACAAAAAAAACAGACATAAAACCAGCGATAAAGAAAATCAGCCGCAAAACGCATTTGGCCGCAGTTTCGCCGGCTAACAAAAGTCGGTCAAAGACAACGGCTAACAAAATTCTTGACTACTTAGCAGCAAAATTGGCAAAACAACAACAGCAACTTAGACTAACTATCGATTGTGCCGAAAACTGAAACTTTAATTGCCGTTAGACGCGCTTTAGCGCTGCCAACTGCGATTGCGAAATTTTTGCCAAGGCTGCCTTGACTCGAATGTCATCGATGCTTGTCCGTCTGCCTGTCTGTCCGTCTGTCAGTCTGTCAAGCCTTGGTCGCCAACGGGCCAGCCAAGAACTTTGCCAGCAAGGTTCTGTGCGCCTGCTGTGTGCACACCGAATGAAGAATATCGTATAAATAAATTCAAGTAAATCTGGTTCTTGACAGCAGCTCAAATTTGTGGTTTATGATTTGTAAGTTCTGCATATGAGCAGCTGACTTGGCAGCGGCTTATCCTAAATTCAAATCCAACTGAAGAAATATTATAAGTTAAACAGGTTCAAATTAATTGATTAAGTAGTTTTAATTTTAACGACTTTCCTAGTTAGAGATTTACTTTAATATTTCTGGTGAAATTTTGGTTTTCCGACTTTTATTACTATTGGAACACCCTAGCAAAGGTTTTTATAGTTTTGTCACTGAATATCTAATGCATAGTGGGTATTTAAGTATATTGTTTGTATGCTAGCATCGAAGATTTTTATTTTCTTTCCGTACTAAGACCGTCAAAGTTTACTCTTAAATATAAAATTTTTTTTAATAAATATTTATCTTAAACATATATCGTAAACTTTGTTAGCGCTTGAAATTTCCTTTCCCGGATTTAAAACTTAATAGCAATATTAAATAGAGATTACTTTTTCTACTACAGCGTTTCTTTCCCTTTCTGTGGTTTCCTAACAACACTATAAATTAAAATTTAATGAGAAAGCAAAATAAATGTTATTACAAAAAATATAATTACAGCTCAAGGGTTTCATTGCAATAATTTTCCATTACTACTTTGGGTTATTTATTTCCATTTAAAGCCAGCTAATAATCATTGAAAATATTACAAGCCTTAGACAACTGGAGATATTTTATTTTAAGTTGAATCAAAGATTTTTTGCTACATATCATATCTACTTTTTTTACTTTGAAGATCTTTTCGGATTTCTGTTTTATTTTTTCGGCTTGGAATCTAAGTGTCTTTGTGATTCTGTGATTTAATGTTGTGATTTCTAACGATGACGACAAGTCAGCATTGTTTTTGGGTTTCTCAGTCTGAGCCATTCCGTTGTTGAATAACTCCCATGCAAACGGAAATAATTATAAAATTAAAAAAGAAAAAAAACAATTCAGGGGTGCATTGGGAAGTTCTGAAGCACATACAAAAATGTTAATTCATTGAATCATGCAACTGATTGCAGACATGTCGTCACGGACCATGATCGGTTGCTTAAAAGCCGGAGATCAACAGTTTTGTCGAGAGATATTTATCTATTGAGGTTTCTACGACATTACCATATTACTATCGCGTTCAAAGCTTTGTTTTTGATAATGTGGTTCAATATTTGTTCGATTAAACTCATTCGTTTTTAGCTAACAAGCTACTCAGGTCTAAGGTAGTTTGCAATTTAATGGATTTTGCAGTAAATTCTATGTTAAAAAATGTACTCACTTAGCCGATCATTTAAATTATTGTATAAGCTAATACAATGCGTTGATCAACTCTCAGCATTGCTAAGAACTAGTTTCAGCAATTCCAGATATATAATAGACCTATATTATTGCTGTGTGAAGCAATTTCTCTTAACCCAACCTGCATTTGATCTTAAGATTGAGCGACAATCTTGCCCTGTCACAGTCCAGAGTGTATTTGTTCTCCATATTAATGATGTTCTCTACGCTCAGACACAGCGATGTTTGCTCTTATATAATTGCCAACTGTAATTGAAATACAGGTGTACTATAAGACCTCAACTTCCACCAGCACATCCCGCTACCTGTTGCTGCACTGAGAGAAACGTTCGAGGTACAAAAACTTTCGCTTTTTTTTAAATAGACAATTAGTTGAACCAAATATAATCTTACACTTGTAAATTATAAACTACATATATTTTAATGTAACCATTAAAGAATGTGTCGATTCAAGATTCGAAATTAAGCCAAGGTTTTTTAATGAGAAATACCGAACCAAATTGTTGATTCGAATCGAATTTTAATAAATATTAGCAATTCATAGTGAATGCACAACATTTCTTGGCTCAAGCAAAAACGTTCTGAATAATAAAAATGCTTTGTCCAAGTTAAGGGAAATTCATCTTGATCGCATTTTCACAGTGCGTATACTTGATTTAACTAAAAGTAAGTTGACTTTTAATGCAAGTGTAGCTTTCAAATGTAATTAAAAGATTAGCTAGCACATAGATGTGATTAACGAGTATAAAATTTCCTTCATTCAACTGGATTCCATTCCTATTCCATTCAGTTGCTCACCGTCAGCGCTCGAGTCTGGATGTGCCTGCGATTTCTCTTGCTATTTCCACTGTGCCTGGGCGCAGCGCTCGCCCAGAGCTTCTCCGGCAATATCCTGACGGATGCCATGGAGATCCTGCGTCGCGGCCAGCGACAAATGAACCTCGAGGCGCTGGACAATCGCAATAAATTGCTCAGCGAATACGACTTTATTGTGGTCGGAGCCGGCACAGCGGGCTGTGCCCTGGCCGCTCGTCTCTCCGAGAATCCTGGATGGAAGGTGCTCCTGCTGGAAGCAGGCGGACCGGAGAGCTATGTCATGGACATGCCCATTGTGGCGCACTATCTGCAGCTGGGCGAGATGAACTGGAAGTACCGCACCCAGCCCTCCAGCAGCTATTGCCTGGCCATGAACAACAACCGCTGCAACTGGCCGCGCGGCAAGGTGATGGGCGGCAGCTCCGTGTTAAACTATATGATGTATACGCGCGGCAATCGCCGGGACTACGATCGCTGGCAGGCACTCGGTAATCCCGGCTGGGGCTACGACGAGCTCCTGCCCTACTTTCACAAATTCGAAGGTTCCCTCATTCCCGACGCGGACACGGGCGAGTCGCGTCCGGGCCGCAAAGGCCCCGTCGGGATAAGCTATACGCAGTTCCGCACGCCTGTGGCCGACGCCTTTGTGGCGGCCTCGCAGCAGGCGGGCCTGCCACGCGGCGACTACAACGGCGCATCCCAGCTGGCCGTGTCCTACCTCCAGGCCACCGTCAAAAACGAGACGCGCTGGAGCTCGAATCGCGCCTATCTCTACCCCTTAAAGGGCAAGCGCCCAAATCTGCACGTGAAGAAGAACGCGCTGGTCACCAAGGTGCTGATCGATCCCCAGACGAAGACCGCCTACGGGATCATGGTGCAGACGGACGGACGCATCCAGAAGGTGCTGGCACGCAAGGAGGTGATCGTCTCGGCGGGCGCCATCAACACGCCGCAGCTGCTGATGCTGTCGGGCGTGGGGCCCGCCAAGCATCTGCGCGAGGTGGGCATCAAGCCGATTGTTGATCTCGCCGTAGGCTTCAATCTGCAGGACCATGTGGCCCCGGCGGTAGCCTTCACGACGAACGCCACATCGCTGAACATGCGCTCGTTCCTGAACAGCGACGCGGTGAGCAGCTTTCTGCGCGGCCGCGGACCGCTGCTCAGTCCGGGCGGCGTGGAGGCGATATCGTTTTACGCCCTGGATGCGGAGGCGCGCGATGAGGGCTGGGCGGACATGGAGCTGTTCCTGACAGCGGGCGTGCATGTGAATCCGGCGCTGCGGCTGGCGCTCGGCATTCGCCCGGACATCAATGAACTGTTCTTTGGCGAACTGGAGCGCACAAATGCGAACGCGTTTATGATCTTTCCCATGATACTACGCGCGAAATCTCGCGGTCGCATCCGCCTCAAGAGCGGCAATCCGCTCGAGCATCCGCTAATAGATGCCAATTATTTCGCCCACCCCTACGATCTGAACATCACGGTGCGCGGCATCCAGGCGGCCATCGGCCTGATGGACCAGCCCGCCTTCCGGGCGATCAACGCTCGCGTGCTGCAGAAGCAGCTGCCTGCCTGCAGACAACACGGCCACGAGACCAGCGCCTACTGGGCGTGTCATGCGCGGCACTTCACCTTCACCATTTACCACTACTCGGGCACGGCCAAGATGGGCCCCGACAGCGATCCCAGCGCCGTCGTCGATGCTCGCCTGCGTGTCCATGGCGTACGCAATTTACGCGTGGTCGATGCCAGCATTATGCCCTATCTGGTTGCGGGTCATCCCAACGGGCCGGTCTATTTGATAGCCGAAAAGGGTGCCGATATGATCAAACAAGACCACAACTACACCTAACGAAGTTCAAAAAGGGTTTAAAGACAGAGATAAAAAAAAGAGAGAGAGAGAGAGAGAGTGGAAAAGAGAATCTTCAATTGCCTCGAGATAAATAAATACCAAAGTCTTGCAGTACAAATGCCGGCTAATGTGATCTCAGGAGTAGGCCAATGATCGTTAGAAAAAGTTTTGATTACGAAAAACTGCACAAATCAAAGTCTTTATAGATCCTTAGATTATGATCTTTATTTGTTTTTCTTTAAATATTTAGCTGCTTTAAAAAAGGCTTGCCTATTGCGATCGTTGATCGTTGTTAACATTTTTATACATTTATTAACATTTGTATATTTTTTCTAGAGATAATCGTTTGATCTTCCCTATGATCTTATTGATCATATATCGATCTTATATGTTTCTTTATTAGAATGAATGACAAAATTTAGCATTGGCAATAGATAATTAAGATCTATCGCAATCAGCTTGACAATCGAGATAGTGAAACGACTAAATTGCTTCTTAATGAGGAACGCATGAGTCATGTTTTGACAGTGATTTTGCCTATCACCGATGATTGCTGATCATATTAAAAAGAGACAAATTTGATAAAAAAAAAAAATTAATTTCAAGGAACTGCAGACAAAATATTGTTTAAGTGATTTTGATCCCAATCTTAATATAAAACTTTTCATTCTTTTATGACAAACAAGACGTTGAAGCAAAAAATCGCCCCAACCTTTGCGGTCAAACACAACTGAAAAATTTGCAATAATGAATTAAATGAATATAAAAAGCATCCTGGTCAGAAAAAAGGGATCTGTCGTTGGTGGAAATTCTAAATGCTGCCACCCAAAAGGGACCAATAGCCGCAGGCATGAAATAAATGAATTACAAAACTTGATGGCGATCATGTCCATCAGCAGCAGACAATTTATGTGTTGGGCCCGCATGGGTTGACATATTGTTGCTAATAAAAATGAGTTGTGCGCGTGTTGAACGCCCTTCCGCATCGATCTTCGATCTTGGCGATCGACGATCGTTGCTTAAGTGCTTGTCCAGCTGTCCAGTTTATTGAATTTTGTTTCCCCTTCTTGGTCGGCCCTAGATTGCCCTTAGCCCTTAGCTTGTCGCCTGCAAGCTGCACAGTTTTGCGTAGCTTCCGCAATTTGGTCAATGGTCGACGAGCTGCGAGTGTATGTGTATGAGCGAGTGTGTATGTATATGTGTGAGTGTCTGATCGTGTGAACGATCAGCTCAAGTCAATGTCAGTGCGTTCGCTCAAATCTCGCTTTCAATTTGGCTTTGTGAACGTGTCCACAGTCATGCGAACGCCGCTCTGAAGATTCTTGGCGAGTAATCGTTAACGTTAACGTGAACGTTAACAACGATCGGCTGCTGCTCTTGCTCTTGCTGCTGCTGCCGACATAAGATTCGCAAACACGATTCGGCCGAGACGGCGACGCTTATATTTAATATATAAAATTGAACTTGGCCAGAGCGATTGTCAGCATTACCAGTTACGAGTCCGATTGGGCAAGACGGCTAAACAAACGGCACGGGCCACGCATGCGCGCACAGACCGTACTCCAAACAGACTAACACGTCGTCTTAGAACATTGAGAAACACTCAAAAGAGTTTCCTTAGTATTATTTTTTGTTTGTTTCTTTGCTAAAGTGCCAAATCAAGTGAAGTGAAGAGAAAAACAAAATAAGAAATCATGTCAAAAACATTTATATGCCAACTAATGCTGTGGCTAAGCGGCCTCGCTTTGATCGCCGCCCAGAGCGAGAATGTGATCTTTGAGACGATTAACTTCCTGCGACGCGGCCAGTCGGACGTCGAGCTGGAGAACTACGATAACACCATACAAATGGAGAGCGAATACGATTTCATAGTGGTCGGAGCCGGCACAGCGGGCTGTGCCCTGGCCGCTCGCCTCTCCGAGAATCCGGAGTGGAAGGTGCTGCTCCTCGAGGCCGGCGGACCAGAGCGTCTGGTGATGGATGTGCCGATTGTGGCGCATTTCCTCCAGCTGGGCGAGATGAACTGGAAGTACCGCACCCAGCCCTCGGATCACGCCTGCCTGGCCATGAACAACAACCGCTGCAACTGGCCGCGCGGCAAGGTGATGGGCGGCAGTTCCGTGTTGAACTACATGATGTATACGCGCGGCAATCGCCGGGACTATGATCGCTGGGAGGCGCTGGGCAATCCCGGCTGGAGCTGGAAGGATGTGCTGCCGTACTTTAAGAAATACGAGGGCAGCAGCGTACCCGATGCCGAAGAGGATTTTGTGGGTCGTGACGGTCCGGTCAAGATTAGCTATGTGAATTGGCGTTCCAAGATTTCGGAGGCCTTCGTCGAGTCAGCCCAACAGGACGGCCTCAAATATCGCGACTACAACGGACGCATCCAGAACGGCGTCGCCTTCCTGCATACCACCACACGCAACTCAACGCGCTGGAGCTCGAATCGCGCCTATCTCTACCCCTTAAAGGGCAAGCGCCACAATCTGCACGTGAAGAAGAACGCGCTGGTCACCAAGGTGCTGATCGATCCCCAGACGAAGACCGCCTACGGGATCATGGTGCAGACGGACGGACGCATGCAGAAGGTGCTGGCGCGCAAGGAGGTGATCGTCTCGGCGGGCGCCATCAACACGCCGCAGCTGTTGATGCTGTCGGGCGTGGGGCCCGCCAAGCATCTGCGCGAGGTGGGCATCAAGCCGATTGTTGATCTCGCCGTGGGCTATAATCTGCAGGATCATACGGCACCGGCGGTGACATTTACGACGAATGCAACATCGCTGAAGTTCGAGGACTTTGCTGATCCCTCGTGGCTGACGAGATTCAATCGCAGGGAGGGTCCGTATGGTTCACCCGGCGGCTGTGAGGCGATCGCCTTCTGGGACTTGGATCACGAACGCGACGAGGATGGCTGGCCAGACATTGAGCTGTTCCTTGTTGGCGGTTCCATGTCCTCCAATCCGGCAATCTCACGCGCCTTTGGCCTGAAGAAGTCCATCTACGATTCGCTGTTCGCGGAGATCGAGGACAAGTCGCTGAACGCCTTTATGATCTTCCCCATGATACTGCGGCCCAAGAGTCGCGGTCGCATCATGCTCAAGAGCACCGATCCATTCAAATATCCGCTGATACATGCCAACTACTTTGCGCATCCCTACGACGTGGACATCTCGGTGCGCGGCCTCCTCAAGGCCATCAGCCTGATGGAGCAGCGCGGAATGAAGGCGATCGAGGGCAAGCTGTGGGAGCGCAAGATACCCACCTGCAAGCAGCATCCGTACAAGAGCTGGGCCTACTGGGCCTGCTATGTGCGGCACTTCACCTTTACCATCTACCACTACTCGGGCACCACCAAAATGGGTCCCAAGTCGGATCGGGCTGCTGTGGTGGACGCCCGCCTGCGTGTCCATGGCATACGCAATCTGCGCGTGGCAGACGCCAGCATCATGCCGGAGATCATGTCTGGCCATCCCAATGGACCCGTCTTTATGATCGCCGAGAAGGCAGCCGACATGATCAAACAGGACTATGGCTATATCAAATGAGGACGCGTCTAAAAGTCTTGCTTTAGACTAGGTTTAGTTTCATATCAGGTTTATCAGCTCCGTCAGCTCTATCCACTGGAACCAAATGAACTCTCCCTACGGAGCTTTAGTTAGATCTTGCCAGCAATCTGTCTTTGTCTGTCCCACATAATGAACTGATTCTAATTTAAGCTAGTTCCTAAGACATTAATAAATATTCTAAGAAACTTTTTTTAAATTCCTAACTGGTTTTTTAGAGTTTTTCTTTGCTCTCTCAGCCGGCACGAGCTCTTGACATTGACATTGAATAACATTTAATTTTAATCTTTTGTTTTGACTGTATGCGTTGGCGTTTCTTCTGATATAGAAAGATATTCTTGTAAGTATTTCAAATGATTTATGTATCTGTATGGCTACAGATAGGTGTATCTATTTATGTATCTGTATGTATTCAAATATATAAGTATCTATGACTATATATCTATATCAGTCTGTCTATATCTGTATCATTTACTTAATTTATATTTATATCCTATATATGTTTATTCATTTTGTATTCGTATAATCATTTATTTCCTTCTTTTATTGCATTTATCTCTTTTGATATTTTTTTTTTAATTTTGTAGCTCAATTTGACTTCACATTTGTGTCTGTCGCTTTTGAATGTGTTTTGTTAAATATTTGCTTCTTCTTAAGCTCAATGCATTGTCGGATTCGTTCTCATTGTTTTCGTTGTTTCTCGCCTGCCTTTTTTTGCCAATTTTCATGCTAATCAACGTCGAACACAACAACAACAACTGCTAACAACATTATCAAATTGAAAGCCATGAAGTCTGCGACTTCGCCCAATTCAAACGCCGCCTTTATGTTTGCTGTTGATTTTGGTTTAAGCTTTAGTTTTTTTTTTTCTTCTTGTCTGATTTATTAAATGCTGTTTCTCGTCTTTTATTGTTGCGGAAACGCTGGGCAAGCGGCATTCAAATAATTGAGCCAAATTTTAAATACCCTGTACACAAGTAAAAATGTGAAAAAAGAGGCTATCATTAAATGCGAGATTTTGCTTTTATTAAAAGGATAAGCAAAAATTCCTCTGGTGTATGTTGAAAAAAAAAAACACAAATAAGTGGTTATACTTTCTACATGTTTATATATCAATATAAAAACAATACGTCAAGTAGTATGATTAATAATATACAGAGTATTTTCTCTTCGAATACCTTCATAGTTGATAAATAGTTGAATTTATATTTTAATTTTTTTTTTTAAACATGTTTATGGATATTTCAAGTTCTGTCTTCGCCTTGAATCGACCAAAACAATTCAAAGTACTTTCTATAATGAAGTTAGAAATGTTTATTTATTCAATTAAATTGTCATAACTAAATGGCGCTTTAAAGTATGCAATAAAATTGTGCGTTAAGTAAAAAAGCTTGAAGTGCGACAAGCTTTTGAGGCTCAGCTTAAAGCTTTGCAGATCAATACAAGCTATTCAATTTGAATTAAATAAAGATGTTATAGGTTGTCATAAAATACGGTATGAATAACTTTTTAGAACACACCTTAGTAAGGTAATAAGGTACCCTACAGTATAAATAAATATAAATGATTGTATCAAAACATAACTTTTATATTAAATCTGCAAGGGTATTCAATATTCTATTACTTTTTTATAAAGTGTTTGCCTGTTTTTGATTTCATGCAATGTTAAATTTTGTATGAACAAGCTTTAACAATACACATTCTCCAATTGCTGATATGCATTTCCCCAACTCAGACAACTCGCACTTGTGCAATTGTATCTGGTGTGGGGACTTCAGCTGTGGTTATCTTCCCAACCCAAATATCCGTTACTTTCATTATCAAAGCATTAAATATTCATGAATTCAGAGTGGGCGTTGCCAGCCGACTGGGCAGACAGGTGTTCCAAACAGACAGACAGACTTGCCTGACCAAAAAAAAAATGAAGTGCAGAGATGAGAAGTGGCAACATTTCCAGTTGGCTGTTGCCAGATTTTTAGATTTACAATTGGTTGCCAGGGACTGGGCGCTATTGCATACTTTTATACAATATGCTAGACATATCCGGGAAATCTGACGCCTGAGGGAAAGTCAGAGCGTTTGTGGGGTTGTTTATAAGCTGGGATTGTGGACGGGGGACAGGATGAACTGGGTGCGACAGGGTGGCTGTCGCTCAAAAGCCCGTTTAATCTGCCCTGATTGCGCATGATGTGTTCCCAGCTCATAATTATGTTTTCTTTCAACTTTTGTCATGAGAAAACAAAAATTATAAAATCTATACAAAAAAAAAGAACGAGTTAATGTGTTCGAGTTGAGTATGCCTAGCCACGCGATACCCTGCAGGAAGCGCAGTTTAATTAGACTACACAAAGCCAAAGGCTTTAATAACGAAAAGTCAGACGGACATATCGAATTGGAATATTTAAATTTAGAATGGCATCTTCGATCTATTAAACATTGCTTACTCATTAAGCACGACTCCAGGGTATAATAAATATGAAAAGCGAGCAGTTAATAGGGTTGCTCATGGGGTTGAATACGCTGGCAAGAAGCCAAAGAGTCAAAAGCAGACGCTCAGCAACACCATTGAAGTCAGCATTGAAGTCACAGAGACAAACGCACTCGAGTTGGCTGTTAGCTAACAAGTGTTTATAGTTTCCGCAGTGCTGGCGATTGTCGTTAACCCGATGCGAAAAGCGACATAAAAACAGAAATCATCATCAGAGCCACAGCAGAAACTAGACAAGAAATGGGCAAATGAAGCCGCCAAAATGCGAAAGGTGGCGGCCAAAGATACACAAAGAATAAAAGATGGAATGGGGGCGTGGAGAGAACAAGAAGCGCTAATAGGCATCTGGTAATAAAATGCGCTGAGCCCGAATGAAAAAACAAATGAGACGAGACGAGTCAAGATGAGACGCGACGCGATGGGATGAGCTAAGCACCCAGCTTAAAGAAGCCATGTAGAAGTCAACGCCGCACAGTGGCACAAATGCTGTTGGGAAACGAAAACAAATTGTTGCAGTACTCAAAATGTGATAAAAGTAAATGAAGAAAAAATCAACTTCCCTTTATTTTTAAATGTTATTTTTCTTTAAGTGTTACTGTATAACTAGCCTTTTGGACTACCTCTCTGTAAGTGCAATTCATAAAACCTACTTACATATTATTTATAAGTGAACTTATAAGTTTAAATCTACTCTAATTTTTTACCCATTAATTTTCCTCTGTTACAAATTAATTTCCTTTTTTGCGCATAGAAGATATACATTTTTTATATGCATATAGAGCGAATTGCTCCACGGTGCGCAGACAGCATTCAAATGGGCCAGAGACCAAATTTCACCGGCACAGTTGCCGACGAATTGGCCAAGCGAACGGTTCTGCAGCGATGATCGGGCAGCTGCTTCCACTGGCCTTGGCCATGACACTGGCCACAACAGCAGCAGTAGCCATAAGAATAACAACAACAACAACAACGCACGCACAACGACAACAACAAGCGCAGATGGAGCAGCTGCGTCTACTGGGCCTGGGCAATGTGGTCAGCCAGCCGCTCTACAACGATCGTAAGTGTTCACCAAAGCACCATCCCAATCTGTACCCCTTTTTTAAATCCTCCCTATTTGGGCAAAGTGCCCCGTGGCAGCTATGACTTCATTGTGGTGGGCGCCGGAGCCGCAGGCTGCACGCTAGCCGCGCGTCTCTCCGAGAACCCCAACTGGAACGTGTACCTGATCGAGGCGGGCGGCGTGGAGAACCTAATGCACCTGGTGCCGCTGCTGGCGCCGGCGCTGCAGCTGACCGCCTCCAACTGGAACTATCAGTCGCAGCCGCAGACGCGCGCCTGCCGCGGCATGCCCGGCAACCGTTGCGCCCTGCCGCGCGGCAAGGTGCTCGGCGGCACCAGCTCCATCAACTTCATGATCTACAACCGCGGCAACCGACGCGACTTCGACGCATGGGCCGAGCGCGGCAATCACGGCTGGAGCTACGACCAGGTGCTGCCCTACTTCCTGCGCAGCGAGTCCGCCCAGCTACAGGGCTTGGAACAGTCGCCTTACCACAACCACAGCGGGCCTCTCAACGTCGAGGATGTGCGCTACCGCAGCGCCCTGGCGCACGCGTACGTGCGTGCCGCGCAGCAGGCGGGCCATCGGCGCACCGACTACAACGGCGAGTCGCAGCTAGGCGTGTCCTACGTCCAGGCGAACACGCTGAAAGGTCGACGCCACAGCGCCTTTCGCGCCTACATCGAGCCGGTGCGTGCCCAGCGCAAAAATCTGCATATCCTGACCTTGGCGCGCGTCTGCCGCGTGCTCATCGACGAGGCCACCAAGACCGCCTACGGCGTGGAGCTGCTGCACGCCGGCCGCCGCCTGCAAGTGCGTGCTCGCAAGGAGGTCATCCTGTCGGCGGGCGCCTTTAACTCGCCGCAGCTGCTGATGCTCTCGGGCATCGGACCCGAGGACAATCTGCGGGCCATTGGAGTGCCGGTGGTGCAGGTGTTGCCGGTGGGCAAGCGCATGTACGATCACATGTGCCACTTCGGACCGACGTTTGTGACCAACACCACGGGCCAGACGCTGTTCAGCTCACGCCTGTCGCTGCCCATGATGCGGGACTTTGCGCTGGGCCGCGCGGACACGCAGCTGTCGAGCATTGGCGGCGTGGAGACGCTCACCTTCCTTAAGCTGCCGACGGCGCGCACGCCCGCCGGCCAGCCGGACATCGAGCTCATCCAGGTGGACGGCAGCTTGGCCAGTGATGAGGGCACGGCGCTGGCGCGTGGCGCCAACTTCAAGCCGGAGATCTACGATCAGATGTATCGCCAGCTGGCCAGGCGCCAACAGGATCACTTCACCTTCCTGGTCATGCAGTTCCGGCCGCAATCCGTGGGTCGACTCTGGCTGCACAACCGCAATCCACTTGAGTGGCCACGCATCGATCCCAAGTACTTCTCTGCCGAACACGACGTGGAGCAGCTGCTCGAAGGCATCAAGGAGGCCATACGCATCTCAGAGATGCCAGCACTGAAAGCAATTGGAACTAGATTGCTAGATCGCCCTGTGCCCGGGTGTGAGGACAAGTTGTTTGGCTCCGATGACTATTGGCGCTGCTCGATTCGCACCTTGTCGTATACGCTGCACCACCAGGTGGCCACCTGCCGCATGGGACCCGAGGGCGATGCCACCGCCGTGGTTAGCCCCCAGCTGAGGGTGCACGGTATGCGCAAGCTGCGCGTCGTGGACACCAGCGTCATCCCCCTGCCGCCCACGGCCCACACGAACGC